>CM067319.1:4647500-5155000 GCA_034231615.1 Meghimatium bilineatum | reverse complement strand
TAGTGAGTGTGTACTGCTATTTGATTGTTCCTTATGTTGATGTTGCCTTGACAACGAATGTGGCGACAATAAAATAAACAAACAATACAATATACAACAGAAGATTAAAAACATAATTCAGATATCCTTCAAAATTGGTGAGCAAAAACTAGAACAGACTTAAGGATGTCCTAGAAAACTCGGCCCGACTTAAAGATGTTCTAGATCATGCTGGAGTGTAGAGATTACAGCCTGATTAAGCATGATTAAGAAATGATGTTATCGTAAGACGCCATAAGTGAAACCTTGTTTGATGTGAGAGCTTGTTTAACTAGTAATGAAACTGGAACAAGTGGCAGTCGATGTTGGTGATAACAAACTGAATTGCATGCGTGTGCGTCTATCCATGTATGTGTGTGTGTGTGTGGTTGGGTCTATGCATGTATGTGTGTGTGTACATGTGCTCCAGCATGAACCAGGACAGTGCTCCAGTTAAATAGACCTGTCAACAGAACGTAAACAAGATTTCATTCGTGCCGTTTTTTATTATTGTCGTGATTTTGTTTGGTCACTATTTATATCCTTGGAGTGGCATGCTAAAATAAGCCATTGCCGACCAACGAAAAATACGGAAATAGCCTAACATCAGGTTTCATGTTATGTTTATTTTCTGTACACAGATCTTTGCTGGCGACGATCTGGCATGAACAAACAAAGAGAGTTTTTTTTATAAAAAATACATAATAGTGCATTTCTGAAAAAAACATCCTGGTAGTTAAAGTTCAAGGTAATGTGATGAAGAGGAAGATATCTGTGTATGTGGTTAGATATCATCATGGGAGGATAGTCGTCCTCTTGTCTGAGTATGTCATTAAAAGAAAAGGTAGCGGATGTTAGATATTCTTTGCTGACAACTTTGAATGTTGAAATATTTCTCCATCTGGGGATCTCCCTACTGCAGTACGTGACTGTCGACAATAGAAGGCCAACAAACAAAATCAAAACAAGCCTTTTTGCGAAATGTTTTTGAGTATTTGCGTGAATTTCATTGGTCATGCTTATCAGGCGACACAAAGTATATACATAGGGACCAATGAAAATGACGGTAATATTATATTGAGGTTATCTTCTTATTTAAGCTTCATGGCACATCATCTATACAATCCTGTAGTCGTAACCTTCGATAACATTTACCTTGTTGTACCGACAGGCCGACGTTGTGCTTGAACTGGTTACGGGCACGGCGTGGTTGGGCAGAATAACAAAGAAACCTGTTGCAAGGGCCAGAGTTGTGCACTGATGTCGACGTCTGTTTCAGCGGCATTAGACTTGAAACACCATAGAGTTTCTGGAGGCTGCTGGAACAGAGGGCGGTGCACTTATTGGAATGCCCCACGTGCTGTGTGGTTAGTTTCTAATCAAGAATCGGGAACAATAAAGAAGGACGGTAATAATCAAAGTCATCACGTATGGTGGTGTTTTTTATTGTGCTTGTTGACCTGTTGTCGACGTTCACAAGTTTGGTTAAGGAGTTTGCATTGTGCGCAAAAGATTATTTCCGAATCCTGCTCGCCATGTCTTATTCAATATGTGGAATTTGTTATGGAGACTCCAGGGGAGTATCGATTGAAGCTATGTAGCTATTTGCTAAAAGTCTGACTACATGAGTTGGCAATTGACCACAATTTAAAATAAAAAAAGCACGTTGACTTCAGTTGCGGTATAACTTCGTGTCACTTGAATGACCTGGATCAAATCTCGTCTGATACTTTTGATAATTATAGATTATCTTCTTTTTTTTCTCGTTCGTTCGTTCTCAAACTCTTGCAGAATAGTAGGATGTAGTCCAGAGAACAATTTCTGTTGTGTCATGGTTTACAGCTTAGCTGCGATATTTGCATCTTTCGGCCTGGCACATTCGACATCAGCGTCAGTAATGAGTTACTTAAAATCTCAAAATCTTCTTAGTTCTCTCTTACAACATGCATGGAAGATAAACAGTGTCGCTATTATGTGCTTCCCCTTCTGTTCCCGGCAACACACTGGCGGATTATTATAGAGTAAAGACGATTCGTCTCTAAGTATATCATACCGCTAGAATTTGACTATCCCTTCCAATCTAAGTATGTCATACCGCTAGAATTTGACTATCCCTTCCAATCTAAGTATGTCATACCGCTAGAATTTGACTATCCCTTCCAATCTAAGTATGTCATACCGCTAGAATTTCACTATCCCTTCCAATCTAAGTATGTCATAGCGCTAGAATTTGACTATCCCTTCCAATCTAAGTATGTCATACCGCTAGAATTTGACTATCCCTTCCAATCTAAGTATGTCATACCGCTAGAATTTCACTATCCCTTCCAATCTAAGTATGTCATACCGCTAGAATTTGACTATCCCTTCCAATCTAAGTATGTCATACCATTAGAATTTTACTATCCCTTCCAATCTAAGTATGTCCTACCTTTAGAATTTGACAATTGCTTCCAATCAAAGTATGTCATACCGCTAGAATTTTCTAACCCCTTCCAATCTAAGTATGTCATACCGCTAGAATTTGACTATCCCTTCCAATCTAAGTATGTCATACCGCTAGAATTTGACTATCCCTTCCAATCTAAGTATGTCATAACGCTAGAATTTGACTATCCCTTCCAATCTAAGTATATCATACCGCTAGAATTTGACTATCCCTTCCAATCTAAGTATGTCATACCGCTAGAATTTGACTATCCCTTCCAATCTAAGTATGTCATACCGCTAGAATTTGACTATCCCTTCCAATCTAAGTATGTCATACCGCTAGAATTTGACTATCCCTTCCAATCTAAGTATGTCATACCGCTAGAATTTGACTATCCCTTCCAGTCGATAGGAGTTGACTGTCCCATCCAGTCGCTAGGAGTTGACTGTCCCATCCAGTCGCTAGGAGTTGACTGTCCCATTACATCGCTTGGAGTTAACTGTCCCATGCAATCGCTAGAATTTGTGGTTGTCTAATTTGTGGTTGTCTAATTTGTGGTTGTCTAATTTGTGGTTGTCTAATTTGTGGTTGTCTACTTTGTGATTGTCTAATTTGTTTGTCTAATTTGGTTATATAGAATGTAGGTATGATTGTGCTATATTTTAGATGATTATTTAGCAGATTCGAAGTGTTTCAATTATATAGCAGATTCGAAGTGTTTCGATTATTTAGCAGATCCGAAGTGTTTCGATTATTTAGCAGATCCGTGTGTTTCTATTGAGTTAATTATAAAATGAATCTATAATAGAAAACTTTGGAAATTCCCCATCCCAAGATACACGTAAGACGTTTCATGGATCGCAGTGGGTGATGTTCCAACAAACGCGTAAAGCGTGAGTGGTAAAGCATTGATTTAATTTACAAACTGCAATTAAGATTTCTTACCGTTCATAACCCACATCAGAATCCTAATTCAGCAGAGGGATTATGTTACCGAGTTAAATACTTATTCTATAATGCACAGCGTTAACCTGATCGAAATATAACACAAATGTTATGTGTCAGCGGTCGAATTCCAGGATTAAATCGTGACCATCGACTGTGTCAGACCTCTTGCCTACATTGTGAATCATATTTCGAAAAGACGTAGTTTACTTTTTCCCAAAATTTCATTGGCTGTGAAACAAAGTGTACACAAAGTGAGAAATGAAATCCAGGGAAATGTCGAAAACGGCACTTTAGAATGATGTTTTTTGTATGATTATCCACCACTCCCCACCCCACAATTATATCCCCAAATATGCCCCTCCCAAAACAAATACAATTATTAGCACACAAAAAAAAGAACAAATAATATTTGTTTCACATTTCTAGAATAAAATTATCAGATCCATACAATGTTATTGGTGTATAAAAAAACTGTATTGCTGACGTCAACATTTTACAAATAACTCTGTTCCCCTTGTCAACAACTGCAAAACTTGACCAGACCAATCTCTTTTTAGTTTTTTTTAAAATCCAATTTGTATCTCCAATGGTTGACATAATAAATGAAAAGCCTTTATCCCTAGATATGGCAAACACTAGAAGGGGTTAATTAGTAAACAGCACTTATCCGGAGGGAAAGCTAGAAGTTAATAAATGGACAGCCCTTATCTGGGGCAAAAGCTAGAAGTTAATAAATGGACAGCCCTTATCTGGGGCAAAAGCTAGAAGTTAATAAATGGACAGCCCTTATCCGGAGCAGAGGATAGAAGATAATAAACGGACATTCCTTATCTGGGGCAAAAGCTAGAAGTTAATAAACGGACATTCCTTATCTGGGGCAAAAGCTAGAAGTTAATAAACGGACATTCCTTATCTGGGGCAAAAGCTAGAAGTTAATAAACGGACATTCCTTATCTGGGGCAAAAGCTAGAAGTTAATAAACGGACATTCCTTATCTGGGGCAAAAGCTAGAATAAATTAATAACTGTAACTACTTACGATCTTTAAAAAAAACAGCAGATATGGCATTGGCAAATAAAACTAGACGATATAAGATGGTATCAGTTGCAATATCTGAATTGGGCATAGTAACAAATAAAACTAGACGATATAAGATGGTATCAGTTGCAATATCTAGATTAGACACCATTTATTTATCTATAAGCCCGTTACCCATCAGGGTCGTAGGGGTACCACATTTGATGCATTGTGGACCTGTATACATCTCTATTTTATTTCTTACGTAAGTATTTGTCTTATGCTATGTATAGGAGATTCGTAGAATTTGTGAACCATATGGCAAAGTAGAATACTTGCTGCGTTGAGGCTGTGACAGATTTACCTATGAGCTAAATAAGCTATAGCTTAGGGCCCCCACTTTCCTGGGGTTCAGAAAATGTTTTATTTCACTATCTATATATTCTTAATAGTTAAAGGGCCCCCAATCTCAAATAGCTTAGGGCCCCATATTTCAAATAGCTTAGGTCCCTATCAAGTCTAAATCCGGCCCTGCGGTGCAGATCAACTTCTAGACATGCTTTACAAATATGTGTATTTATATTTACATCTTGTTGTGTGCCGATGTGAGAGTTTGATATTTACATCTTGTTGTGTGCCGATGTGAGAGTTTGATATTTACATCTTGTTGTGTGCCGATGTGAGAGTTTGACATTTACATCTTGTTGTGTGCCGATGTGAGAGTTTGATATTTACATCTTGTTGTGTGCCGATGTGAGAGTTTGATATTTACATCTTGTTGTGTGCCGATGTGAGAGTTTGATATTTACATCTTGTTGTGTGCCGATGTGAGAGTTTGATATTTACATCTTGTTGTGTGCCGATGTGAGAGTTTGATATTTACATCTTGTTGTGTGCCGATGTGAGAGTTTGATATTTACATCTTGTTGTGTGCCGATGTGAGAGTTTGATATTTACATCTTGTTGTGTGCCGATGTGAGAGTTTGATATTTACATCTTGTTGTGTGCCGATGTGAGAGTTTGATATTTACATCTTGTTGTGTGCCGATGTGAGAGTTTGATATTTACATCTTGTTGTGTGCCGATGTGAGAGTTTGATATTTACATCTTGTTGTGTGCCGATGTGAGAGTTTGATATTTACATCTTGTTGTGTGCCGATGTGAGAGTTTGATATTTACATCTTGTTGTGTGCCGATGTGAGAGTTTGATATTTACATCTTGTTGTGTGCCGATGTGAGAGTTTGATATTTACATCTTGTTGTGTGCCGATGTGAGAGTTTGATATTTACATCTTGTTGTGTGCCGATGTGAGAGTTTGATATTTACATCTTGTTGTGTGCCGATGTGAGAGTTTGATATTTACATCTTGTTGTGTGCCGATGTGAGAGTTTGATATTTACATCTTGTTGTGTGCCGATGTGAGAGTTTGATATTTACAGCAGAAATGAAGAGAATAATAACTTGATGTTGAACACAAACCAGGTACTCTTATTGCTATATAATGCTACTTATTGCTATATAATGCTACTTATTGCTATATAATGCTACTTATTGCTATATAATGCTACTTATTGCTATATAATGCTACTTATTGCTATATAATGCTACTTATTGCTATTTAATGCTACCTATTGCTATATAATGCTACTTATTGCTATATAATGCTACTTATTGCTATATAATGTTACCTTTTGCTATATAATGCTACTTATTGCTATTTAATGCTACCTATTGCTATATAATGCTACTTATTGCTATATAATGCTACCTATTGCTATATAATGTTACCTTTTGCTATATAATGCTACTTATTGCTATTTAATGCTACCTATTGCTATATAATGCTACTTATTGCTATATAATGCTACTTATTGCTATATAATGTTACCTTTTGCTATATAATGCTACTTATTGCTATTTAATGCTACCTATTGCTATATAATGCTACTTATTGCTATATAATGCTACCTATTGCTATATAATGTTACCTTTTGCTATATAATGCTACTTATTGCTATTTAATGCTACCTATTGCTATATAATGCTACTTATTGCTATATAATGCTACTTATTGCTATATAATGTTACCTTTTGCTATATAATGCTACTTATTGCTATTTAATGCTACCTATTGCTATATAATGCTACTTATTGCTATATAATGCTACCTATTGCTATATAATGCTACCTATTGCTATTTAATGCTACTTATTGCTATATAATGCTACTTATTGCTATATAATGTTACCTTTTGCTATATAATGCTACCTATTGCTATATAATGCTACCTATTGCTATATAATGCTACCTATTGCTATATAATGCTACCTATTGCTATATAATGCTACCTATTGCTATATAATGCTACCTATTGCTATGTAATGCTACCTATTGCTATTTAATGCTACTTATTGCTATATAATGCTACTTATTGCTATATAATGCTACCTATTGCTATATAATGCTACTGATTGCTATATAATGCTACTTATTGCTATATAATGCTACTGATTGCTATATAATGCTACTTATTGCTATTTAATGCTACCTATTGCTATATAATGCTACCTATTGCTATATAATGCTACTGATTGCTATATAATGCTACCTATTGCTATATAATGCTACCTATTGCTATATAATGATACCTATTGCTATATAATGCTACCTATTGCTATATAATGCTACTGATTGCTATTTAGCGTTATTGATATATGTCCTTATTGCTACCTACGGTTGTTTCCAATAAACTTTAGTCGGATTGTCTTTATGTTTACGTTATTGTGGATAGTCAAAATTTATTCTAAAACTCATCCATCTTGTCATCTACGTAATTGATATTATACACAGTTATACATCGCTTAGTTTGTAAGTAATACACAGTTATACATCGCTTAGTTTGTAAGTAATGTACAGTTATACATCACTTAGTTTGTAAGTAATGTACATTTATACATCACTTGGTTTGTAAGTAATACACAGTTATAGATCACTTGGTTTGTAAGTAATACACAGTTATACATCGCTTAGTTTGTAAGTAATACACAGTTATACAGCACTTGGTTTGTAAGTAATACACAGTTATAGATCACTTGGTTTGTAAGTAATACACAGTTATAGATCACTTGGTTTGTAAGTAATACACAGTTATACATCACTTGGTTTGTAAGTAATACACAGTTATACATCACTTGGTTTGTAAGTAATACACAGTTATACATCACTTGGTTTGTAAGTAATACACAGTTATACATCACTTGGTTTGTAAGTAATACACAGTTATACATCACTTAGTTTGTAAGTAATACACAGTTATAGATCACTTGGTTTGTAAGTAATACACAGTTATACATCACTTGGTTTGTAAGTAATACACAGTTATACATCACTTGGTTTGTAAGTAATACACAGTTATACATCACTTGGTTTGTAAGTAATACACAGTTATACATCGCTTGGTTTGTAAGTAATACACAGTTATACAGCACTTAGTTTGTAAGTAATACACAGTTATACATCGCTTAGTTTGTAAGTAATGTACAGTTATACATCACTTAGTTTGTAAGTAATGTACATTTATACATCACTTGGTTTGTAAGTAATACACAGTTATAGATCACTTGGTTTGTAAGTAATACACAGTTATACATCGCTTAGTTTGTAAGTAATACACAGTTATACAGCACTTGGTTTGTAAGTAATACACAGTTATAGATCACTTGGTTTGTAAGTAATACACAGTTATAGATCACTTGGTTTGTAAGTAATACACAGTTATACATCACTTGGTTTGTAAGTAATACACAGTTATACATCACTTGGTTTGTAAGTAATACACAGTTATACATCACTTGGTTTGTAAGTAATACACAGTTATACATCACTTGGTTTGTAAGTAATACACAGTTATACATCACTTAGTTTGTAAGTAATACACAGTTATACATCACTTAGTTTGTAAGTAATACACAGTTATACATCCATTAGTTTGTAAGTAATGTACAGTTATACATCGCTTAGTTTGTAAGTAATGTACAGTTATACATCGCTTAGTTTGTAAGTAATACACAGTTATACATCACTTAGTTTGTAAGTAATACACAGTTATACATCACTTAGTGTGTAAGTAATACACAATTATACAGTACTTGGTTTGTAAGTAATATACAGTTATACATCACTTAGTTTGTAAGTAATACACAGTTATACATCCATTAGTTTGTAAGTAATGTACAGTTATACATCGCTTAGTTTGTAAGTAATGTACAGTTATACATCGTTTAGTTTGTAAGTAATACACAGTTATACATCACTTAGTTTGTAAGTAATACACAGTTATAAAGCACTTATTATCGTTACTAAGTAATACACAGTTATAAAGCGCTTAGTTTGTTAGTAATTCACAAGTATAAAGCATGTATTATCGTTTGTAAGTAATTACACAGTTATAAAGCACTTAGTTTGTAAGTAATTCACAAGTGTAAAGCATTTATTATCGTTTGTAAGTAATTACACAGTTATAAAGCATTTATTATCGTTTGTAAGTAATACACAGTTATAAAGCAATTAGTTTGTAAGTAATACACAGTTATAAAGCACTTTGAAAACAAACAGATGAACGTTGGGCAACTGAGACTTTAAAAAGCTCTGAAAAATTTCCCTAGTATGAAAATGCAAGAGATATAGCAATCTGTGGATGAAAGTACAATTTCACCGAAACGTCAATCACAAAATATTACTCCCTCGTGGCAGCATTGCCACATCCTGCATGTAAAACGACATTCTTATGATGTAATACTAATCAAATGCTATGAGGATGTGACCTGAATTGCTAGTATACTCAAATCACATGTTACCGCACCCACATTATTCGAAGTATTATAAATCAGTGTTTCCCAACTTGAGGTCCACCTGAGGGTGGGGGGCAGTTTGATTGTTCAGGGAAGCACTTGGAACAAGTTGTAATTAGGCTTTATTTAGAAATAATTCAATTTTTTAATATAAACATATATATAAATATATATATATCATCAAGTGCCGTCTCCGCAACGAAGGTTTGCTGCAATGTATCTACAACATCTCCTTCTCTTGTCTTGGTGGTGCACTCTGCTAGACTGTAACCTGTCCATCGTGTAATGTTACTCTCCCACTTGTATCTCTGCCTACCTTTTGCTCGCTTCCCTTTGACTTTACCCTCAAGTAAGGTCTTCAATAGGGTGTTATGTCTTTTAATGTGTCCAAAGTATTTTATTTGCCTGATCTTTATTTCTCTTAGTAGTTCTTTCTTCATATTAAGTGTCTTTAGCACCTCTTTATTTGTTTTCTTCTCTTTCCATGATGTTCTCCCTATTCTTCTATATGCCTACATCTCAAAGGCATCAATTGTGTCTTCTAATTGTTTATTTAGTGTCCATGTTTCTGAGCCATACATTCATATGGAATAGATGTAGCATTTTATAATTCTCATTTTTAACTTGTTTGTAATTTGTTTAGATATTAAAATATTCCTCACGTCATTGAAAGTACTTTTAGCCATTCCTTTTCTCCTTTTAACTTCTGTTTCACATCTGCCATCATTTGTGACTATGTGTCCAAGATATTGATACTGTTTTACTTGTTGTAGTTTCTCTCCGTGTATGTTTATGTTTACCTCCTGTTCTTCTGTGTCTTTGCTGATTATCATGGTTTTTATTCTTTTGAATGTTTATATCCAGTCCATATTCATTACTTGATTTATTGACTTGATCTATTAGTCTTTGTAGTTCATGTTCACTTTCTGCCAAAAGAATAGTGTCATCTGCATATCTGAGGTTGTTTATTATTTTCCCATTGATCTTGAGTCCTGGTATTTCTTCTATATTTTTTATATTCTATATTATATATATAAATGTTACATATGGGGGCATCAGACTTTTAGAAAGACTTAGGTGGGGCTTGGTTAAAACAAAAATGTTGGGAAACTCTGTTCTAAATAAACAACATTAATACCTTCCTGAACATATATACAAATATGGAACGTATTTTTCATTTAATAATTAGAATGAGAATATTTTATTTAAATAATGAATACAGATTTTAAAAACTTATGAATACAGATGTGTACATTTCCCAGACACACATGCATACACTCTGTACCTGTATAAGTTATGTTCCAGATCAAGCATGAAAAGTAACACATTTGGCACAAGGTGTTGAAAATCTGGGCGCAGTTATCCTGTTTAACATAACACCGTACAACTTACGGTGATGACTATTGATGTGTTACCCAGTTAAAATTCAAACCAGGAACAACTATGTATGTTGTGTTTTCCACCTTAAATTGACTGTGGTTCTTGAGAACCTATTTTAGGCTTAGAGGCAGTGTATAAATTGGGGTCAGACTGGATATCCAGTTTTCTTCTCATAGGTCAGCGATCCTCAAGCTATCGAACCGGATCCATCATAAAATTATGGTACGCTGTTGAAAATTATCAGGGGAAAAAATGTCCAGCTCTTGTCTTCATTCTCATGCCTTGTGTCCAGCTCTTGTCTCCATTCACATGCCTTATGTCTATCTCATTTTCCATTCTATTCCCCTGTGTTTCTATTGCATTCTATTTCTCAATTCTTACACTCGACCCATGCCACCAATGTTGTACCTTACACTCGACCCATGTCACCAATGTTGTACCTTACACTCAACCCATGCCACCATTATTGTACCTTACACTCGACTCATGCCACCAATGTTGTACCTTACACTCGACCCATGCCACCAATGTTGTACCTTACACTCGACCCATGCCACCAATGGTGTACCTTACACTCGACCCATGTGCCAAATCTCAAGTCATATGTCCAGCTGTAAGGCATTCTCAAGCCTTACACTCGACTCATGTATTCCAATCAATACAAGGTAACTGCGTGAAACGTAACAACAAAGACTTACGTAAAACACATGTTTATATTTCGTTTCTATGGGACACCACAGACTATATCTAAAACTAGTGGGCAATGATGGGCAATGATGAGCACACAAGAAATCATAAAAATTACAATACACAAATCACATTCAACGTTTCAACCAAAAGGTCTTTATCAAGACACAAACAAAACATCAAAATACGACGAATGGAAAGATTATCACAACGTCAATCGGAAAAATGGAAATGATATGCCGGAAGGTCAGAAAGTACATAAAAACTTTCGAAGTACGAAAACTTTTGTGGAAACGAAACGAACAAAATGATGAGTAAATGACGGAACAAAAAGAATAAAGACAAAGACCACACCAACCCAGTACTAGACATAAGAGTGGTCGGAATTGAGTCTAAAAGGCTTGAGTGTACCCAATTCAAAAATGAGACGATTTTCTAGATCTGATGGCGGTGACCTGAATATCCAACGCACCATGATGACCATCGCCATTGAAATGTGTGGCCACATGAGTAGGTGTTCTGTGCTTGATGGCATGAAGATGGTTACAAAAGCGATCTCTCAATCGTAGGCCGGTTTCCCCGATGTACAGTTTGCCACAGCTTTTACATATGATCACGTAAATAAACATTACGGGATTCACATGTAAAGGCCTCATCGATGGAGAAAGTGGCCTTGGGAAATGAAATCGAGCGCATCTGAACCACGTAAGGACATGTAAATCAACGGACACGTGAGCAACGAACAGTGCCAAAATGGTCAGGAACAGAAGACTTAAGGTGGCTATGAACCAAGATATCCTTCAGATTTCTACCACGCCTATAAGCCACCAGAGGTAAGTCATGGAAAGCGTCACAGGTGTCAGGATTAGACTGGAGAAGAGAATAATGTTTGAGCATGATGCGTCGAACAGAAGAGTTATGGGGATGAAAGGTAAGAACACGTTTAACCCTATCAGAGGAGGAGGAAGAACACTGAGAGTTAGTCTAGGTATCAAGGCGAGACAAATAGCGCACACGGAGCCAAGCGGATGAAAGAATGCTGTCAGGAAACGATTGTCTACGGAAAACCTCAATCATCTCAGAGGACTTGTCAAGAAAATCGTCGTAATCGCTACATAAGCGACGCAGGCGAAGAAGCTGGTAGTACGGTAGAGAGTTGCGACAAGCAGGAGGATGAGAAGAAGTGTAGAGCAGAAAGCCATGTGCATCAGTAGGTTTATAGTAAACGGATGTGCTAAGGTAAGGGGGATGAATGGTGACAATGATGTCAAGGAAGTTGACAGAAGTAGTGGAGATATTAGATGTAAATTGAATAGCAGGGTTGAAACTGCCGATGAAGTTGATGAAACGAGATAATTCCACTTCAGACATGTCGGTGATACCTATCCCATCGTCAATGTATCTATGGAAACGAGATGGGAACGGGCCATCATAGGTAGACCAAACTAAATGTACAAGATGTCCCATGAAGAGACACGCATAGCTAGGTCCCATTTTGGTTCCCATGGCAACGCCACTGATCTGATCGAAAAAGTGTCCATCGAATTCAAAAGAGTTGAGCGTAAGCACCAGTTCAGCAAGACGGATAAGAGTAGAAGTGGATACAGAAGGATGGGGACTCTTGTCAAGAAAGAACTGTAGAACCCTGAAACCATCTGCATGGGGTATAGAAGTGTACAAAAAACAGACATCAAGCAAGAACAGACGATAGGTATGGTCAGAAGACAACTGGACGGTAGAAAAAATGGTTAGGGCATGCTTTATGTCTTTCAAGAATGAAGGCAGTTGTTCGACTAACGGCTGAAAAATATTGTCAAGAAAGTCGGAGATGCGCTCAGTGGGACAGGAGCAAGCAGAGACTATAGGTCTACCCGGATTCGATGCCTTGTGGATTTTAGGCAGCATATAGAAACTGCCATCTTCATGCCATCAACCATAGAACACTCACTCCTGTGGCCACACACTTCAACGGCGATGGTCATCATGGTGCGTTGGATATTCAGGTCACCGCCATCAGATCTTGCACCACCGATGATAGATCTAGGTATGCTCTTGAAAATCGTCTCATTTTTGAATTGGGTACACTCAAGCCCTTTGCACTCAATTCCGACCACTCTTATGTCTAGTACTGGGTTGGTGTGGTCTTTGTCTTTATTCTTTTTGTTCCGTCATTTACTCATCATTTTGTTCGTTTCGTTTCCACAAAAGTTTTCGTACTTCGAAAGTTTTTATGTACTTTTTGACCTTCCGGCATATCATTTCCATATTTCCAATGAACGTTGTGATAATTTTTCCATTCGTAGTATTTTCATGTTTTCTTTGTGTCTTGATAAAGACCTTTTGGTTGAAACGTTGAATATGATTTGTGTATTGTAATTTTTATGATTTCTTGTGTGCTCATCATTGCCCATCATTGCCCATCATTGCCCACTAGTTTTAGATATAGTCTGTGGTGTCCCATTGAAACGAAATATAAACATGTGTTTTACGTAAGCCATGTATTCCAGAAAACTCTGGGCAGGCTATGTAATCTTTGATGCTCTTTTCTTGTACATCTAGCATGGACAACTGAAATACATGTTCCACTTCTTTTTTCATTATAATTCTTTAGCGTTGTTTTTTGTTTGTTGTTTATGCAGTTGTTTCTATCCTATGGAATTACGAGCAATAGAACTATTGTATCATGTCATGCATATGCAGGAAACATAATAAGTGGATTGGCTGGTCAACAGGAGTATATACATGTAATGGTTAAACGTTGTAAACATGTATAGTTTGGGCACATGGTGAGGTATGATACCCTTTCCAGATGATTGTCCTGCATGTGACAGTTGAGAGTAGGAGAAAAAGAGAAGTACAAAGGAAAGTATATGGATTGAAAATATCAAAGACTTGACAGGATTATATCCTTGCGCTCAAGCAAGGCACTGTTTACAGAGATGCGGGATCTGTCTGATTTTGTTTTAATGTAGCACATCTAATTTTGTTACTTCTGGAGACGGATGTGCCGGGTCATTGGTGCAAATCAAACAGCGACACAACGTAATACTATTTATGTACTTCACCCTGCTTAAAATCTAGTAGAATCATTGTTCTGCAACAAGAAAGATACATCGGGAGTATGAGAAATGAACTTTGAAGAAGAAGACGAAGATCACAATAAGCCAGGGATGTTATGGGATTGACAACGACACAATCTTTTTTTTTTTTACTGTGAGTGTCTGTTCATATCTTTATTTTGTACGCAAAAGGAATCAACTCGCAGTGCCATGATTTGAGATGAAGCCTCTTACTCAGATAGGTTAGCAACATAATTGTCCAGATGAAGAGCTATCGGGCTTTCACAAAAAGAAACTATCAACATATAGTCACGTTATCTGTCACGTACACTCGTGACATATAGTCACGTTATATGTTAGAGTTAACAATCTGCTGTGGTAAATAGTGGATGATCTTGTGGGCTACTAATGAGACTTTCCGTTTTCCGCATGCGGTCTAAACCTTGTTAACTTTGCGCTAAATCGTTTCTGGATTATATCCCTTATCGTTTGTTCTCGTTGAGCACTTAAGGGAATATATCCAGTCATGTGATGTTAAAAGTTTCAAATAAAAAATCAAGTTGGCAACTGCCCTATGCTATGTTGCGATCTTGATAAAGACCGTCACATCGAAACGTAGATTTAATGTTTGTTTTTCTGTGTGTTTCCAGTATTATTAAATTTTTGTTAGCATGTGTTTGAATAATATAAAAATTCAATAATCAAGGAGGAGTTATAGAAAGAAAAATCTTAAGGTCGCAGACGGAATTGAACCACGTCAGTTCATTGCACGTCAGTGCACATATTGTCCTTGCAGCTGGAGGCAATACGTTTTCAGAATTCGGACACACTGCATCAATGTTTTAAAAAAACGATTTGTAGTCAAGCCTTCAACGAGAGTGTGCTATGACGAGTTATGAATATGGGCAACTTTATCGACACACAGACAATAGCAGCAACATCCATTGCACATATATGTAATTCCTCGAGGACAACAAACATTTAACATTAGTACGTGCCATTAGGCTTCTGTACTACACTGACTATTATGTATACTTGTATACATCAGCAAATAGTAAAGGCCATCCGTTTGATTGTTTCTTACTTGAGAGGATTAAAGTCTCTGGCCAATGCATGACCTCTTAAGCCTATAGTACTGGGGCCTAATGGTAGGTACTGGTGTTAAATATTTGTGGTTCTCAATGAATGTATATACCTGTGCAGTGTGTATGTTGTTGTTACCTGTGCTTCGATCGACCAGTTATTGTAAATGCACTTTTATTATTTAACAATTTTGGATTCGATTTCCCAAACACAAGACAGATATCACCACAGTAACCTTAGCTACAACTGACAACATGCATGACTGATAACTGTGATATTCATTATCAACCTTTCTGCTCCAGTTAACAACCAAGCGAATATATTCATTGATGTGACAATACTACAGTATTCCGTTATTGATTCCCCAACTATTGCGCTTGACGCTGCAAGTTAATATTGGAAACCAATGGTTCCAACTTTATTTTAAGAATGCCTACACATTCACCGCTACTGTATCCATCGATAGAGCAATTGATATTTGCTGATATTTTGAGCGTATTCCAAAAATCAACACGGCCAATAAAATTATTACAGGAAACAACACGGGCCAATGAAATTATAACAAGAAACAGTGTGGGCCAATAAATTTATTACAGAATTGAAACTGTCAGTCATTGTGTAATGTTAGATACACACAAGTAGAGATTGGAACACCTATCAATGTGTCCGGAATGCAATGATTCCGATCTGACGACTAAATAACTAACTTTAAGATGCCTGAAGAAAACGTATCATGAAGTCTTTATTCTCCAAGATATCACAACCACTATCATTTTTGTCTGTCTATTTAACGTGTCTTTTACAGAACGTTATCTTCACTACCTTTATGTAAGCATTTCCGTTCTGCGCAAGTTATCAAGAATCACCTAGTGGCATCTTCAGAAGGGCTTAAATATCATGTCTTCATCATTAGCATAATTATTTGTGTGACCATCGTTAGCATAATTATTTCGATGAAAAAGATTAAAAGCTACTTTCGTAGCCAGGTTATCATTCTAGCATAAATATATTTAAAATTACAGTCATAAGTGTACATCTGTGAATCATACAGTCATGAGTGTACATATGTGAATCATACAGTCATGAGTGTACATCTGTGAATCATACAGTCATGAGTGTACATCTGTGAATATTTCAGTCATGAGTGTACATCTGTGAATCATACAGTCATGAGTGTACATCTATGAATCATACAGTCATGAGTGTACATCTGTGAATATTCCGCAAATAAGTGTTTAAAATCCCCGAATCTGCACACAATACAGTTTAAATATATTTACTTACAGTGAAGTGTGAAGTTTCACTATCTCAGAATCTACAAGGATGTACTTACAGTGAAGTGTGAAGTTTCACTATCTCAGAATCTACAAGGATGTACTTACAGTGAAGTGTGAAGTTTCACTATCTCAGAATCTACAAGGATGTACTTACAGTGAAGTGTGAAGTTTCACTATCTCAGAATCTACAAGGATGTACTTACAGTGAAGTGTGAAGTTTCACTATCTCAGAATCTACAAGGATGTACTTACAGTGAAGTGTGAAGTTTCACTATCTCAGAATCTACAAGGATGTACTTACAGTGAAGTGTGAAGTTTCACTATCTCAGAATCTACAAGGATGTACTTACAGTGAAGTGTGAAGTTTCACTATCTCAGAATCTACAAGGATGTACTTACAGTGAAGTATGAAGTTTCACTATCTCATAATCTACAAGGATGTACTTACAGTGAAGTGTGAAGTTTCACTATCTCAGAATCTACAAGGATGTACTTACAGTGAAGTGTGAAGTTTCACTATCTCAGAATCTACAAGGATGTACTTACAGTGAAGTGTGAAGTTTCACTATCTCAGAATCTACAAGGATGTACTTACAGTGAAGTGTGAAGTTTCACTATCTCAGAATCTACAAGGATGTACTTACAGTGAAGTGTGAAGTTTCACTATCTCAGAATCTACAAGGATGTACTTACAGTGAAGTGTGAAGTTTCACTATCTCAGAATCTACAAGGATGTACTTACAGTGAAGATTAAACATATAGTTGCGCTGCAGTGAAATTTGATTTCACTATTTAAATAGATGAAAGAATTTACTTACCTTGGAATCATCATATCATCGTATGGGAAAAACACCAAATAAATCGAACATCACAAGTGATGATGACCATTTGTTACATCCACTTTTGAAAATTCAATTTTAGTTATGTCCTTGATTATGAGTTCGTAGATGGCTAATGAGGACTATTCGAGCTGTAAATGTCCTTGGACAGTTTGGACATGGAATAACGACTGTAGACGGATCTAGGTCTATCCGTGACTTTCTAGCTGCTCTCCGCTGTTGAGCTGCTGCATTTCTCTTCTTTTCACAAGATGATGTGCTCTTTTTTATTTTAGAACGCCATGTAGATCTATTTTGTGCAAGTTCATCCCAGTTATCGTGGTCTATTTCAAAGGCTTTCAGTGAGTCCTTTAACGAGTCCTTGTAGCGCTTAATTTGGCCACCTTGAGATCGTATACCCTTCTCTAGCTCACCATAGAGAAGTATCTTTGGCAGACGATGGTCTGGCATACGCACCAAATTACCTGCCCAACGAATCTATGTCTGCATCAGGATCGTGTCAATGCTTGGGATACCAGCTCTATCAAGGACAGTGGTATCTGGAATCCAACATCCAACATAGATCCAATATAGCATACACGATCTTAGGGGAAATGTCTCCTATTTTCAAAAACATGCATGTTAACATGAACACCAAAACTGCACTATATACAATTATCATCATACCATCACCATGCTACCAATGTCAAACGTGGACACTAACAACAGAATCCACAAGAAAACTTGTTACACTAGAATTGATTTCTCTACGTAGAATCTTCGGAGTAATAATAGGAGACAGAATCAGGAACGAAAACATCACAAGACTAACAAACACAACACAATCTCAATCTTGGATTACATCAGAAGACAATAGTTTACGTGGTTTTCGCATGCTTCCAGACTACCATCAGACAGTGCCCCCTTCAAAAGTAATAGATGTATACAAAGCCAGGGGTACACCTTGAAAACAATGGATTACAGAAATAAAAGAATCAACGAAAACACACACATATATGAAGCATACAAAAATAACCATCTACAGAGAACTCTTCTACCTTTGACGCTACAAGGCATAACGGGGTATACAGCGAAAATAAATAGAAGTTTGATTATTCTAGGATATATCTATATTGAAAAATGAACAACTCAGAATCGATCTATATTGAAAAATGAACAATTCAGAATCTACCTATATTGAAAAATGAACAACTCAGAATCTACCTACATTGAATAATGAACAACTCGGAATCTACATATGTTGAAGTTGTAATAATACGCCTAATCATCTACCTGCAGTGAAGTTGTAATATCTACAACGAAAATTGAATATCTCTGTATGAGAATTTGAGAAAGCCTAAGTTCCCCTGCTGTATAATTTGAGAATCACTTCTCTGCGTAATTTATTGCATGGCAATTTCCTTTGACGTATTGAAATACTAACCGGAAATTTTTCTCTTGTGCACTACAACCATGACCGTCAACTTTATAAGACCTGTTGCTAATGGAAAAATAAAGTCTTCTAAATAATTTATATGACTATCCCCGTAATTTTCATTCGTTACCATTGTCGTGAAATTATAACAGCCAATGAAAATCACGTGAATAGTCAAATAAGTCATTTTAGAAAGCTTGATTTTTCCATTAGTTAATAGGTCTTATATTAGAATAAGACACGATATAGCAGTTGTTAGTGAATCAACCCACAGTTTGCACCGTTCCACTTCCTGGAAACTAGTGTGTAAATCATATATAGTCGCTGTATGCTGGCGTGAATCTGATACTGAATGGCAGGGTAAAGCGATTTTTATCCTGACATGCATGGAAACTATCAGTATATCTATTGTTTGATAACGCTGTTATGGAAAGTGGTCCTGGTTGGGAGTGGAGTGTGTATCCGTACGTGTGAAGGGAGGGATATGTATTCGACTTTATAACTCACGATATACAAAAATACACAACATTTTGTAGGCCATTTCATGTGTATGTTGTTGTTTCTTTGTTCCTGACTCAACCAGTGAGTTGTTGAATCTCAACATGCAAAACTTAGAAAAAGTGTAATGAAGTTTTGTCAAAAATTGGAAACACACATAATAACACACACAAATACACGTTTCTAACAAAAGGCCTTTTATCAAGAGCATTCACAACAACAAACGACTAGTAGGAACAGCACTATTGACGTTCACGTGGCAGAGTTAAACAAGTCGCGTTGTCGAAGGTGACCGATTATAGTACATCATCATCATGTGCTCGTATATGTTCAAAATAACATGTCGATCGATAAAAATATTCTTTTTGTAAATATGAAATAATTTTACATTGTGAGTGAAACAGACCAAAATGTACATGACCTGCAATTTAAAAATAACCGTTGATTTAAATATGACAGCACATTTAGGTCACTTATTTAGATATAGCACCTCATTATATTCGTTCTTAAACTCCCACTAGAACTCTCATATAGTAGAAAATGCATTTACGAGATATTCATTAAGAAAATAATTTATGAGATATATATTGGACTAAAATGACTAAGATGACTTGGATACATGGATACATGGATTCACTAGTTTTATGGTTAGTTAATAGTCGTAAAATCATCACTGTAAACTGGGCACCTTCATAGTTGTTCCCATCTCTCCCTGGATATATGTGGAATCACACTTCTGCTGAACAGTACCAGGTACCAGTCCTCTGCTGGTTGATACTTGCCTCACTGAAAGCCTTTGAAATAGACCACGATACATGGGAAAACTTGCACAAAATAGATCTACACGGCGTTCTAAAATAAAAAAGAGCACATCATCTTGTGAAAAGAAGAGAAATGCAGCAGCTCAACATCGGAGAACAGCTAGAAAGTCACGGATAGACCAAGATCCGTCTACAGTCGTTATTCCATGTCCAAACTGTCCAAGGACATTTACAGCTCGAATAGGGCTCATTAGCCATTTACGAACTCATAATCAAGGACATAACTAATATTGAATTTTCAAAAGTAGATGTAACAAATGGTCATCATCATCATGTGATGGACGAACAACAGAAAACATTATGCTTGTGTTTCAGGATTGTTCTAAGTTCATCTTTGTTTCCTATGATTTGTTAATATCGTTACAAAAAGTATATATGTATATATAGGATTGTCTGTGTTCGATTTTTTTTCCCTGTCCTGATGAAGACTTTAAAGTCGAAACTTCGTCCAACATTGTATTTTGTTTCTAGTATGCCGTGTTTACTGAGGTAGGCAGCATTTTACGTTATCACCGTATTCGCATTCAGTCAGTATCTTTGCAGTTTCTAAATTTTTTATTCTGTGGCTACTTCCTGAGAATGGTCATTTATCTCTGTACTAGAGCTCGCTAATTTAAATATTGCATCACATATAAATATTGTTTCATATGGCAATTTATAAATATTGCTAGTCGTATAAACATGACTTCATATATAAATATTACATTATATATAGTTTCGTATATAAACATTGCATCATATATAAATATTGCGTCATATATAAATATTGCGTCATATTTAAATATGGCATCACATATAAATATTACATCACACATAAATATTGCATCATATACAACTTCACATATAAATATTGCATCAGATATAATTATTGCACCAGATATAAATATTGCATCCAATGTAAATATTGCATCAGATATAAATATTGCATCCAATGTAAATATTGCATCCGATATAAATATTGCATCAGATATAAATATTGCATCCCATGTAAATATTGCATCAGATATAAATATTGCATCAGATATAAATATTGCATCAGATATAAATATTGCATCAGGTATAAACATTGCATCACAAATGAATATGGCACCACATACAAAATATTGCATAATATATATAAATAGTATCTCTCATATATTCTTGAGTTGCGTGAATATAGAATATGTTACTCCACTATGTTTATTTCAGCTCTGTACAGCCATCACGACATAGCTGAGGTCGCGGTTCTGGTCATCCATTCACCACGACCTCCGGGTTTTGTGAGACTCACAATTAAACGTTGTTCTATCTGTCTTTGTGTGGTATATTGTACATATGTTTACCTTTATGTGGTATATTTATACATATGTGTATATTTATGTGGTATATTTATACATATGTGTATATTTATGTGGTATATTTATACATATGTGTATATTTATGTGGTATATTTATACATATGTGTATCTTTATATGCTATATTTATACTTATGTGTATCTTCATATGCTATATTTATACATATGTTTATCTTTATATGCTATATTTATACATATGTGTATATTTATGTGGTATATTGTACATATGTGTACCTTTGTGTGCTATATTGTACATATGTGTATCTTTATATGATATATGTGTACATATGTGTATCTTTATGTGGTATATTTATACATATGTGTATCTTTATATGCTATATTTATACATATGTGTATCTTTATATGCTATATTTATACATATGTGTATCTTTATATGCTATATTTATACTTATGTGTATCTTCATATGCTATATTTATACATATGTTTATCTTTATATGCTATATTTATACATATGTGTATCTGTGTGTGCTATATTTGTACATATGTGTATCTTTATATGCTATATTTGTACATATATGTATGTTTGTATGCTATATTTGTACACATGTGTATGGTTGTGTGCTATATTTGTACATATGTGTATGTTTACGGATGTATCTATCAAATAAGATAAGATACAACGAAATTTTTTATAAATTTCTCGAAAAGACATCGACAGAATAGTTTGTGAATTGTGTGTACAGATATTGTTCTTTAGATAATAAAAGGCAATCACACTTAGTCACCACGCGTCACGGAGAAAGGCTTATCTATTCTTTATTTTTGCCACATTCTGTATACTTTGTGTCGCCAGCTAACTAAAAGTTAGAATTAGCCTCCCGCTGTGACGCGGAATGGCGTGGTACACGGACATGTTATGTCCAATTAGTCACGATACAAACCCAGCAGTGGCAGATGAAGGAGTATATGTGACAGCGCATGTGCGAGATATCTCAGACATCGTGTTGTCTATTTCCGCTGTTGAAATACCGGAACCGGATATTAATCTGATAACAATTGTAATTTAAAAACTAAGCAAGGCTAAATTCTTAACCGCTCTACGGACCTCTGGCAGAAAGTAAACACAACTTTATCTGCGACCTATGTTTTTGATTATTTTCGTGTTGATCGTTGGTCACTATTTATATACTTGGAGTCGCATGCTAAAAAAAGTAAAGATCGACCAAAATGATGCACGGAAATTATCCAAATGCAGCTTTTAACATCATGTTTACTTTCTGTACGTAGGTATTTATTACAGATGGTCACGCTAAAATTCAGAATAAACCAACTGGATACTTGACACAATTTTCTTTATCTAAGAGTCTAACCTGCGGTCCGGGGACTACTAGGTGTCTAACCTGCGGTCCGGGGACTACTAGGTGTCTAACCTGCGGTCCGGGGACTACTAGGTGTCTAACCTGCGGTCCGAGGACTACTAGGAGTCTAATCTGCGGTCCGACGACTACTAGACGTCTAACCTGCGGTCCGAGCGAGGACTACTAGGCGTCTAGTCTGCGGTCTGAGGACTACTAGGCGTCTAATCTGTGGTCATAGGATTGCTAGGCGTCTGACCTGCGGTCCGAGGACTACTAGGCATCTAGTCTGCAGTCCGAGGACTACTAGGCGTCTTATCTGCGATTCCTGAACTACTAAGCGTCTTATCTGCGATTCCTGAACTACTAAGCGTCTAATCTGCGGTCCATTGACTACTAAGCGTCTAATCTGCGGTCCATGAACTACTAAGCGTCTAATCTGCGGTCCATGAACTACTAAGCGTCTAATCTGCGGTCCATTGACTACTAAGCGTCTTATCTGCGATTCCTGAACTACTAAGCGTCTAATCTGCGGTCCATGAACTACTAAGCGTCTAATCTGCGGTCCATGGACTACTAAGCGTCTCATCTGCGGTCCATGAACTACTAAGCGTCTAATCTGCGGTCCATGAACTACTAAGCGTCTAATCTGCGGTCCATGGACTACTAAGCGTCTAATCTGCGGTCCATGGACTACTAAGCGTCTAATCTGCGGTCCATGGACTACTAAGCGTCTAATCTGCGGTCCATGGACTACTAAGCAAACGTGATAATTTCTGAAGTGTTCCAAAATATTTAATACGCTCTGATATAACCAAAAAGCAATTTATTTCTAGGTTGGAAAAGAACGTGCCTCGGTCAAATGAGACTGACATGACAGACATGAACTCTCCGCTTGACTTAGTGGTTCCTCTTCTGTCGTTGTCGTTAACTTTATTAAGATAGTGTTCATTGTAGAAGACGTCTATGGTCGAAACGGCGATTCTGTGTGCTCTTCCGCGTAAAACAGCTATTTAACAACTGTTATCATTTTTTCCTATATTCACTTACCTATAGGTGCACAGTTTTCCTGCAGTCCTTCAAACATACACCATCTCAAAATTTAATGTTATGACACGAACACTCTGCGCAATGAAGGCCGGCAGTATCTAAATAGTCCTGACAAAACCGGGGAATGAAACTTGTTCTCTATTTCATGGGGTAAGAGAGTAGTACATCTGCAGGCGAACATTTCAATGTGAATTGTTACATTAATATTAGCAATTCTGAGATTCAATAACTTTTTAATGTGAATTGTTACATTAATATTAGAAATTCTGAGATTCAATAACTTTTTAATGTGAATTGTTACATTAATATTAGAAATTCTGAGATTCAATAACTTATCAATGTGAATTGTTACATTAATATTAGAAATTCTGAGATTCAATAACTTATCAATGTGAATTGTTACATTAATATTAGAAATTCTGAGATTCAATAACTTTTTAATTCAGAGATGAATTGTTATTGTTCCAGCATTCTCAAACAAATTGTAAAAACGTTTTTCAAAATATTACGCGCAGCGGTATCACAAATTGTAGATTTAAAATAAAATATGTCACGCAGCGGTATCACTAATTGTAGATTTAACATAAAATATGTCACGCAGCGGTATCACGAATTGTAGATTTAACATAAAATATGTCACGCAGCGGTATCACGAATTGTAGATTTAACATAAAATATGTCAAGCAGCGGTATCACGAAATGTAGATTTAAAATAAAATATGTCACGCAGCGGTATCACAAATTGTAGATTTAACGTAAAATATGTCACGGAGCGGTATCATAAATTGTAGATTTAACGTAAAATATGTCACGGAGCGGTATCATAAATTGTAGATTTAACATAAAATATGTCACGGAGCGGTATCATAAATTGTAGATTTAACATAAAATATGTCCCGGAGCGGTATCATAAATTGTAGATTTAACATAAAATATGTCACGGAGCGGTATCATAAATTGTAGATTGAACACAAAATATGTCACGGAGCGGTATCATAAATTGTAGATTTAACATAAAATATGTCACGGAGCGGTATCATAAATTGTAGATTTAACATAAAATATGGCACGGAGCGGTATCATAAATTGTAGATTGAACACAAAATAATGCAATCAGATAGCTATCTCAGTAAATATGAAAAACTTGCCTCAACATTCAGTTTCAACATAAATAATCCAGAGTCTAAAAGGTCAGGCAACTTTTACTGCTTGTGGGTTTTGCTACAAAACACCTCTCACAGAACTCACGATTGCAGTTTCATTACGCAATCCTGAACATGTACTGAGAATATAATCGTAGTCGGCCTACAAACTGATTAGAAGGGGTTTGAATCGATACTAGTCATTGACATTTACGCGTGGAAGCTTACCGAATGTAAGATTAGAACTTTGGTCTAGATCGGCAACATTCAAATCAGTCAACCGTCAAACTGATGAAACGATGTACTGACATATTTGTACTTTCTATGTTATTTTACTTACGCCTTTTACCTATCCATGCTTCTATCTATCTATCTATCTAGCTTTCTATCTATCTATCTATTTATTTATCTATCAATCTATCTGTCTATCTATCTATCTATCTATCTTTATCTCTATCTGTCTATATATCTATCTATCTATCAATGCCTCTATCTGTCTATCTATCTGTCTATCCATATGTCTATCTATCTATATTTGTCTCTATCTGTCTATCTATATATCTATCTATGTATCTATCTATCTATCTATCTGTCTGTCTATCTATGCCTCTATCCTATCTATATATCTGTCTATCCATCTATCTATCTATCTATCTATCTTTCTACCTATCCATACACCCAACTATCTATATATGTATCTATCTATGCCTCTATCTGTCTATCTATCTGTCTATCTATCTGACTATCCATCTATCAATCTATCTATCTCTTTCTATCTATCCATTCATCCAACTATCTATATATCTATGTATCTATCTATGCATCTATCTGTCTATCGATGTGTCTATCTATCTGACTATCCATCTATCAGTCTATCAATCTATCTATTTATATATCTAACTATATATATATATAACTATTCATGTATCTAACTATCTACTATTAATATTACCAATACTATTATTACGTCCACGATTGCTACTACTACAACGGATACTACTACAACTATATCTACTACTACTACTTCAACTATACTATGTTCGAATCTCTGCAGCGAGTGAAAGGGAAATTGCTTTATCTATATTTAGCTGGCGATACTTCATTTCTGTCGATCTGAATAGAACTATAGATAATAACTGAATAGAACTATAGATAATAACTGAATAGAACTATAGATAATAACTGAATAGAACTATAGATAATAACTGAATAGAACTATAGGTAATAACTGAATAGAACTATAGGTAATAACTGAATAGAACTATAGATAATAACTGAATAGAACTATAGATAATAACTGAATAGAACTATAGATAATAACTGAATAGAACTATAGGTAGTAACTGAATAGAACTATAGATAATAACTGAATAGAACTATGGTAATAACTGAATAGAACTATAGGTAATAACTGAATAGAACTATAGGTAATAACTGAATAGAACTATAGGTAATAACTGAATAGAACTATAGGTAATAACTGAATAGAACTATAGGTAATAACTGAATAGAACTATAGGTAATAACTGAATAGAACTATAGATAATAACTGAATAGAACTATAGGTAATAACTGAATAGAACTATAGATAATAATTGAATAACACAATAGTGAATAACTATTAATATTAAACTGAAAGTTTACGTATCAGTCGTACTTCTAGTTCTGTTGTACGCTAGTGAAACATGGACTGTGTAGAGATTCAATCACTTTCCAGCAAGCTGTGAACAAGTTATGTATTACACGTTATGTATTACAAGTTATGTATTACACGTTATGTATTACAAGTTATGAACATGGAACGAAATGATTGCGGATATCCTTTATGTTTGGCAGATCTGATCTGGTATCCCAAACACTATTCTGATGCAGATACAGATTCGTTGGGAATGCCATCTGGTACGTATATCACATCATAGGCTGCTAAAGATACTTCTCTTTGGTGAGTTGTAGAAGAGTAAACGATCTCAATGTTGCCAAAAAAAGCGCTACAAATATTCGTTAAATACCTCACTGAAAGCTTTTCAAATAAATCAAGATACATGGGTAGAACTTGCACAAAATAGACCTACATGACGCTCTGCAGTAAAGACAAAGGCGTAGTATCTTGAGAAAAGAGGAGAAATGCAACAGCTCAACCGCGGAGAGTAGCTAGAAAATCACGGGTAGTCCAAAAACCATCTACAGTTGTCATTCATCGTCCCAACTGTCCAAGGACATTATCGTCCTGGATATAGCTTATTAGCCATCTATGAACTCATAATCAAGGACAAGTAAATTTAAGTAGGAAGCCAGAGGACAATTTTTAAAAATTCTTGAGACTAACGGGAATTTTTAGATGCGGTTAGTCAAGTACGGAAAAACGCGTGTGCAATTGTTGCTAGGCGATTTGGTGCCGTCGAACGGACTGGTTCAATTCCTGTTAGTCTCAAGAATTTTTAATCAAGGACATAACTCTGAATTTTAAGTGTGGATGTAACAAATTGTCATCGTCATGATGGGCGAACAACAACAACAATAATAATAACAACAACAATAGCAATAATCCTGAAGAGAGCTAGTATCATTGTTATTTTATGTTCCTCCAGGGCCATAGGCGGCGCATAGGGCAGAAACCATAGCTTTCCATTTCTGTCTTTGTGTTGCCAGGTCTTTCAATTGTTGCGTGTTGTTTAGGTTCATTGACATGCCTTCTCTATTAATGGTTCTTCGTAGAGTTTCTCTAGGTCTCCCTCTTCTTCTTACTCCAGGTGGCACCCAATATAGTGATTGCTGGGGAATTCTTAGGCTGTTCATTCTGAGAACATGGCCGATGTAAGTCCAACGCCTTTGTCTAATGAAGGAAGATATATAGGTTTGTTTGCTTTCCTCTCTTATAGTAGTGTTAGATTTAAAGTCACTCCACTTAACGTTCAGAATGGTACGTAGGCATTTGTTTTCAAAGGTGTATCATTAGCTGTGATATTATTCATGATATAATAAAGTCTCTTTGATCCTTCTATGTCATTTCACTTGTTAATTCTTTGTGCAGGTACATATGCTAGATCCTACTAGTTTTCAAAGGATACTCATGTATGGTAAGATATGGTGATATACGTCTATCAATCAATAATCAATAAACTCGTAACCCTTCAGGGTCAGGGTCAGCATATTGGATGCTTTAGCACACAGAGTCCTCCAGCGAATTCTATCCTCAGCGATGCGAATGAGTGTGGAAATATCTCGTCCTGTCCATTCCTTGATGTTGTCTGTCCATGCCTTTATGCATCCCCATCTTCTTCTTCCGCCTTTGACAGTTCCCTGCAGTATTGTATTTGACAAGGAATCATGTCCAAACTAAGCTAGTTTTCATCGTTTCATTATTGAAAGCAATGACTCCAGAACACCTGCACACATCTCTACTTTATTTCTTACGTACACATTGGTCTTATGTTCCCTATAGGAAATTCGTAGAATTCTTCTGTAGCATTTGTACTCGAAAGCCTGTAATCTTCTCTCCATGTCCGCAGTGAGTGTCCAACTCTTACAACCATACAACACAGCAGAAAGCACCAGCGACTTATACAGTTTGATTTTCACTCCAATACTGATGTTGCTTTTCCAAATCACAGTTAGCCTTGACAAGGACACTAAAGCCATCTCCAGCCTTATTTTGAGTTCTGCTTTGCATTTACCATCGCTGCATATACTGGATCCGAGGTATTTGAAGGTATTCACCTCTTCAAGCTTATGTCCATTCATCATGATATTAGTCTGGTTTTCTGTGTCTCTGCTGTTTACCAAGATTTTGTTCTTATCTGTATTGATTTCCATTCCGTACTTGCTTTTATTTTTTTTCCAACTTTGCTGTTAATTCTTGCAATGATTGTTCTGACCCAGCTATAAGATCAATATCACCAGGGAAACGCAAGTTGCAAATAGGGCGACATCCGATCGATATAGACGTGTTGTAATCATGTAATGTCTCCTGTATGATGTGCTCTAAGTATATGTTGAAAAGTACTGGAGACATTATGCATCCTTGTCGTACTCCCACATTTGTTTTGAAGAATTCTCCAATTGTATTGTGTGACAAGACAGCACTATTTGCATTTTTGTACAGAGCTTCAATAATGTCTATAATTGTGGTGTCAAAATTAAATTTCCTCAGTATGTGCCACAGACCATCATGCCAAACACGGTCATAGGCCTTTGTAAAGTCAATGAAGTTGTGGTATAGATCACGTTGGTGCTGAATATGTTTTTCGATTAGTGTTCGGATGTTAAATATTTGTTCATCAATGCTTCTGTTTGCTCTGAAGCCAGCTTGTTCTTCTGCAATTATTTCTTCCGACTTGTACTTTATTCTGTTAAGTAGTATTTTGAGCATCACTTTACTTGGGTGTGTTATAAGGCTAATGGTTCTGTAATTCGTACACACTTTCAAATTTCCTGTCATCTATGCTAAGATCCAAATTGGCGTACTGTCGCAATGTGGGAAAAAAGAACGTTCTACAAGAAATATATAGAAGTAGCCTTATTGGTGCTTCTAGGACTAATCCCTTCTGTCACGTGCTAATCTTAAACTGTTTGTGGTTCTCTGAGAATTCATATTTCATTGCAGTGCGTGTGTTGTTGTATGTGTGTTGTTTGTCCGGTCCATATTCATAGTAGCGTGAGAAAATAGGCCTACACACTGAAATTCTTGATCAAAATTGCATCTTTTTAGTGATGCTGTGTGATCGAAGACGGAAAACGTGTTGACTCAATATGCAAGGCGAGAGGGTGTAATCTGGACAAACTTGATTCAAATCCCATTTGTTACATTATGATTTTTTTTTAAAATTGTTAAAGAACTCACCAAGAGCCTTGGACATATAAACCGAGAGACACAGGAACATGTCGCATGAAGTACAGTGCCATGAAACTAAGTCTAAAAAAACGCTGCATCTTGTAAATAAAACAGAAATTCAGTAGCACAACAGAGACTGGATTTTTTTTTTTTAAAGGAACGAACAGATCAAATACCATTCAAAATATCGATCTCTTATCCAGCTTGTCCATGAACCGTCCGAGGCAGCGTAGGTGCTAATCAACCAACTTCTAACTCATAAACATGGACATACGTAACCGAATTCACAGAAGGGCATCTAACAAATAGCCCATCTCACTTGTCATGGTCAGTGATCAGTCTTTCCATTGTGGATAGTTATATCCCTCTCTATTTCCTCCATTTGTTTACTTATGTAGCCCTCAACGCACGTATCTCTCATACAGGTCGGTGTTTACTCCTACTACTGCCAGACACATGTATATCTCAAAACGTCAGCTCGACTACAACACATTAAAACAACAGCACCTGACTGTAATAACTCATTGATTTCTACGGATGTGCTGTCACGCTTGACTGCACCTACTCTATATATATTTATATTTTCATTTGACAGACGACGTTCACTTTGTGGAATGAAAAGTACATTACATGAACTACATTATTTCACAGGTATGCAACACAGGTATGCAATATATATGTATACAACACAGGTATACAACACAGGTATGCAAGCCATGAATATTGTGTTATTTCACAGGTATGTAACAGAGGTATGCAGGCCACGAAGATTGAGTTATTTCACAGGTGTGTAACACAGGTATGCAAACCACGAAGATTGAGTTATTTAACAGGTGTGTAACACAGGTATGCAAGCCACGAAGATTGAGTTATTTAACAGGTGTGTAACACAGGTATGAAAGCCACGAAACTTTGTGTGTTTATATACCATATATAAGTGAATAAACTATTCGCTAGAACATTCATTTTACACAACATGGCATGAAATATCGACACAAAAGTGGGACTACATTTTACGTAAATAGAATTACAGTTTTACGTTCTGGAGAAGAACACGATGGTTGGTTCATATTAGGATTCGATGCCTACACATATAGACAAACATATAGATACACATATAGATATACATATAGGTATACATATATATACACGTATAGATATACATATAGAAGTATATATATATATATATATAAACACACAGGAGGTAGCTTTAAAAAGTTCCTGGAATAGTCTACTAGTGGTGTGTTTGAATAAAAGATGATGTTTTGTAGATTATATGTTTAGAAGTTGGCAATGACCTTGACGAAAGCATATAGCAGACGTGACCTTGACATAAACTCTCGAAGATAGATACGGATATTTGTTTGTGTGTTGTGTTCACCGAATTGTCAGAGTTAAAAATAACTGTGATGGAACAATGTATAAATGTCAAAATATATGTTTTGCTTGAGAAGTCACTCTCAGAGACAATAATAGTTAGCAAAGAAATGTACGTTGATATCCTCGGACCTCTAATATGTGCAATCAGAAGAAAACGATAAGATAAATTGAGAACAAACAGTTGGATTATGCTATATTACAATTTATAGGCACATCAATCCCTTCTGGTAAAGCGGTACCTCGTACAGCGCATTAATCTCTACTGGTAAAGTAGTACGTCGCACAGCACATCGATCCTTAGTGGTAAAGCAGTACCTCGCACAGCACATCGATCCTTAGTGGTAAAGCAGTACCTCGCACAGCACATCGATCCCTAGTGGTAAAGCAGTACCTCGCACAGCACATCGATCCCTAGTGGTAAAGCAGAGTGATTCAATGATCAGATGCCGTTATCACAAATACGGCAGGACAGATGAGAGTGCAATGAAGAGGGTTATTGGTGCATGTCTAATTTCCGAAGTAATGTATTTCAGTGTTTCCGAAACCCCGGTTGCATTAACGACCTCACTGACATTTTGGTGATAGATCAAGATACATGGGTGGAACTTGCATCAAGATACATGGGTAGAAATTGTATCAAGATACATGGGAAGAACATGCATCAAGATACATGGGTGATGTTCGTCCGTCGTAATCGACGATGACCAAAACTCAACCATAAAAATAATAACAATACGTAATAAAAATAATAAAAGTTAATAGTGCGTTTTTAAATGACTAGCAAGGCCAATGCGCGCACAAAATGTTCTTTTACAGAATTGACAACAATAGAAGGTATCTGTGTGAGGTTGAGATGTTTTTTCTTTTCTACGTGTCCGCTTCTGTCTTGCAGTATCTTGTCTGAATTCTTCCGCCGCTAGTGCTCCCGTTCTAATGCTGTGACGCCATGCTGCTCTATCCTGAGCGAGGCTCTCCAAAGCGCCTACGTCAATGTTAAGATGTTTCAAGGATGATTTGAGCGTGTCTTTGAAGCGCTTTTTCTGTCCACCAGCTTTTCGAATTCCTGTCTTGCGTGCTCAATAATATATTTGTTTTGGCAAACGTGAGTTCTCCATACGCACAAGATGACCTTCCCAGCGTGCTTGCGCCTTCATAAGTAGTAAATAATTGGGTTGAGAAATGACTAGCGCTGAAGTTGGTTTACAGTTTGGAAGAGTTGCGCTAATCATCAACCACACTCTCTCTCCTGAGTTTTATCTTGGTCCAGTGGCAAGACGAAGTCGAGACAACTGGGAGAAAATCAGGTGCAGTTGATGGCCAGAGCGTACTATGTGTCTAACTGTGCCCTATGCTGTCCACACAGCTTTGCTATTAGCGCCTATGTACCCGTTGAGTTACCTGCCAACTTCTTCCGCGTAATTCGCCGCATACTTTTTAAACCTAAGTAGACAAAGCCTTTGTTTATAATGCTAGGATGGCTTATTTCTTAGCACTGTTAGTGTTCGTAAGAGCTACAGTCTATCGTCCAACTTCACGTCGACTGTAACAGGTTGGCACCGTGTAAAAATAGAGAGTGTAGAACTTGCACAAAATAAAGCTACATTGCGCTCTACAGTTAAAGAAAAAGTTGTATAATCTGAAAAGAGAGGAGTACAGTAGTTCAACAGCGGAGAGTTGCTAGAAAGTCACGCGTAGATCACAAACCATCTACAGTGGACATTCCATGCCCGAACTGTCCAGGGACATTTGCAGCTCGATTAGGGCTTATTAGTTATATATGAACTCAGGACGTAACTCTAGCTGAATTTCCAAAGGTAATGTAACAAACGGTCATCATCACTTGTAATGGACGAACAACAAACATCCCAGGATTACCACGTTCTGTCAGGAGCATAGCGACCAACTAACTATTTATTCTGTTGTTAGATTTGGTGACACACCGGCACTGATGGCAAATCTAGCATTATACATCACATAGAAGTATGCCACAAATGTGTCATGTACGCTATGCCTATTTATGATATATAATTATCATTGTGCTGACGACACAGTTCTGGTAGCAAAGAGTGAAAAATAACTACAACAATTGATTGCAACTATCGTAGCAGAAAGTTTAATAGATCAAGTCAATAAATCAAGCAAAGAATTTGGACTGAATATAAATATACAAAAAATAAAAACCATGATAATCAGCAAAGACACAGAAGAACAAGAGCTAAACATAAACACACATAGAGAGAAACTACAACATGGGTGAATCAAAAACCAGTACTGGAGAGAGGGTGAACTTCATTAGGAAATGAGTGACAAATCGTAGTCTATTTTTTTTATTTGCAGACTATAAATCCAGTATTATTTGTTATGGAAGTGAGTCCGGACTAATGATCAATAACCCGTCATGTCAATCGTTGAGATTAGTTATTCCAAGACCAATTATGCATCCTTCAGTGAAAAGTGATCTAACAGGACCATCAGTTAGGTTTCGGCAAAAACAAGTCCCTGGTGCACTGAAAAACAAGAGCTAAACATAAACATACATTAGAAGACGATAATCACAGTTTCTGGGTCATGCCATGAAAGGAGGTCGGTTGGTGAACATCGCAACAACTGGAAAGATCGAGGGTAAGAGAGACAAAGAGAAAGACAACGTGATAAAATGTTGAATGGCTTGAAAGTCTGCCATGATGCAGAATTGTCAGAAACTATATTTCAATTTATAACAAGCAGAGGACTGTGGAGAGACATGATCGGAAGGCATGGTACCAATACATTAATGAATATTATGATAGATCGATGGATGGATGGATGGATGGATGGATAGATGGATATGTAAATAGGTAGGCAGGTAGGTAGGTGGATTGGTGGGTGGATCTGTGGATGGATGGATGGATTGATGAATAGAAATGATAAACATACAGTCTAATAGAAAAACAGAAAAATATTTACATATGCATGGAAATAGACAGACAGGTAGTCCGACAGACAGGTAGTCAGACAGACAGGTAGTCAGACAGACAGGTACAGGAACAAACGAATGAATACCTTACTTTGTATAAAACTGGATGATGCACTGATGATCAATTAGAAACGAAGGTAGATTAGTAGCTAGATTAGTTTGTAAGTAGTTGTTTATATAGTCCGAGAACACTCCAATATTTAGACTAGTCCCTGTATGTTTTGTGACATGATGCAAGGCTAAAAGATGGTTGCCTAACATTTCTAATGTAACACAGGGAAGTTTGTGTGACATCATTTAAACGTTAGAGGTGACTGATTTCAGGCTAAGGTCGGGACACACATAGTCTATCATTCATATATATATATATATATATACCATGTATTGCATGAAGTCATATATGCGATCGTATTTATGTATATATGCATATATAGAATGGTACAGAAATATTAAATTACATGAATTATATTGCAGCAGCACAGATGATATTAATGTAAACACTCGATCTACTCTCGGTCAATTTACCAAGTTTTACACTCAACAGTATCACGTTAGCTTGACGATTTGATTAACCTGACGTTATCAATGTGGATGTTATTCTTTGGTCGTCAGTTGATGTGATGTGTCAATGTAAGAGAGCCATTCTGTGGTCGTCAGTTGATGTGATGTGTCAATGTAAGAGAGCCATTCTGTGACACTGTGACAATCAATCAATCAATCGATAAATTAAACTTTTTGACCCCTAGGTTATTTACACATCATTAGGCATATAGACCACGGAAAAAGATTTGACATTTATCTATATCCTTAGATATGTTCTCAGTTTCAATTCATCCAACGTCAATCTCATTAACGTCATACATGACGTATCTTCTCCATGTGACGTTAATCTCAGTCACTTCATTCATGCTTTATCTTCTTCTATGTGTTCCTCGATCTTTCGAGTTTCCATTTTACCTTCGGGTTCTGGTGTAGCTGTGTACTATTTAGTAAATGTACAACACACACGAAAATAGAGTTGATATCACATATTTGAAATATTAAAACATACTTTTACTCATAAATAAGACACTTTAAAAAAAAGAAATGATATTTGTTTTACCAAGTTATATAGTGACAGTTCTGTGCCCACATAGTTTCTGTTCTGTGCCCACATAGTTTCTGTTCTGTACCCAACTCTATAGTGCAAGATCTGTGTTTCATTTCTGTACCCAACTCTAGTGACAATATATGTTCTAGTTCTGTACCTAACTCTAGTGAATATTTATAATCTATTCAACGATTTTTTTTTGTCCCAATTTTTGTTTTCTTCTTCTGCGTTCGTTCTCGAACTCCATCAAATATGCATGACGTAGTCCGAAGAATGCCTTGCGTTAGTCCGTCGTTTAGAGCTTAGGAGAAATATCTACGCCTTTCGACATGACACATCTGATTGTGGCAACAGTATTTTAAAGAATTGCTAAATCTTACAGAAGGAGGGGACGATAACATAGAACACAAAGTAACGCAAGAATTATAACCAAATATATTGGAGAGCATAAAAAGAAAATGCAATACAAAACGGTCCACAAAACAAAGCCCCAGGACCCGATAACATACAAGTCCAATTAATCAAAGTAGCAGCAGATAAAGGGATAAAATGTCTGCATAGACTCTTTAACATAATATGGAATACATAATAAACACCAGAAGACTGGGGAAAAGCTGTAATAATACCTATTTGGAAGGGGGAAAAGGCAGCAAAAGAGATTGTACAAATTACAGAGATTTCCCACTTCTAGCCAAACTGGAAATATTTTAAATATATTTCTAGGAAGAAGATTACGAGAATTCATCGAAGTACAACTCAACAACGCTCAGATGGGATTTTGTAAGTACAAAAGCCCTACAGGTGTAATTTGTACACTCGGGCAACTGACAGAAAGAACAACGGATATCAATCAAGAACTATATATTGCGTTTGTCGACCAAGAAAAAGCCTTCAACAAAGTAGACAGACAACAACTATGGAAAATATCAAAATACGGAGCTCACAACACTTAATCAACCTGCGCAGGTGTAGTTACACAGCAAGTCAATGTTCAGATAGAACGAGTGCTGATCTATCAGGCAAATTCCACATACACTCTGGAGTACAACAAGGATGTGTCCTATCCCCCTTGTTATTCATTACATATATCGATTGTATATGTAAAATTGCCAATACCAATTTAGAAGACAACATAAAAATCCCCCTCCGTGAACTTATTTTTTACAGATCATCAAGAAATAATGTCAACATCAGAGGAACAACTACAAAAACATATAGACTCCACACAACATCTAGGGACTTTCACATGAAGATAAACACAGAAAAAAACAACTGAGGTAATGCCAATCGCAAAAACAGAAAGAAACACAACTATTTTCACTGATGACTGACCAACAACTTAAACAGGTGAAATAATTCACTTATCTTAGAAGCACAATGTCATCAAATAGGAATAACACCAAAGAAATCCACCACAGATGCAATATAACATACCAGATCTTAGTACAGATGTTTCCTATTTTCAAAAACAAGCACAAGCATGTGAACAAAAATACTAAAACAGCACTAGAGAAAACGATCATCATACGATCACTGTGCTACCAATGTCAAACATGGACACTAACAACAAAAGACAAAAGAAAACTTGTTACAAAAGAAATGATCTTTTCTACATAGAATTCGTGGAGTAACAGTAAGAGACAGAGTCAGACATGAAAACATCAGACGACTAACAAACACAAACCTGGATTACATCAGAATACAGTAGATTAAGTGGTTTTCAAAAGCTTTTAGACTACCACTAGACAATGCCCCAAATAAAACAGTAATATGCAGAGACGATGGATACAAAGGCAGGGGCGGACCATATAAAAATGGTTTACAGAAATAAAATAATCAACGAAAACAAATATATCAAGGCACACAAAAAAAGCCATCTCCAGAGAACGCTTCTACACCTGACGTTGCAAGGCAAAAGGGAAATTATAAACGGAAAATAAATAAAGAAAAGATCTGAATTTATCATATCATCAGCATCCTTTTGATCGTTTATGGAAACAATCAACTGTATCCCAACACCTCCTTATTCCTCACCGTGGACATACATGGTGGATAACAGTGCTGTTATTCTTTGCTCCTCTCTCAAGCCCTAGCAACACACAGGTAAATATTTTATCCGTGAACCCTCCCCCCACTCTGGTTCATGTGCACCCTCCCCTCACTCTGGTTCATGTGAACCCTCCCCCCCCACTCTGGTTCATGTGAACCCTTCCCCCACTCTGGTTCATGTGAACCCTCCCCCCACTCTCGTTCACGTGAACCCTCCCCCCACTCTCGTTCACGTGAACCCTCCCCCAACTCTGGTTCATGTGAACCCTCCCCCACTCTGGTTCACGTAAACCCTCCCCCACTCTGGTCATGTGAACCCCCCCCCCACTCTGGTTCATGTGAACACTCCCCTACTCTGGTTCATGTGAACCCTCCCCCCACTCTGGTTCACGTGAACCCTCCCTCCACTCTGGTCATGTGAACCCCCCCCCCACTCTGGTTCATGTGAACCCTCCCCCCACTCTGGTTCATGTGAACCCTCCCCCCACTCTGGTTCACGTGAACCCTCCCTCCACTCTGGTCATGTGAACCCCCCCACTCTGGTTCATGTGAACCCTCCCCCCACTCTGGTTCATGTGAACCCCCCCCCACTCTGGTTCATGTGAACCCTCCCCCCACTCTGGTTCATGTGAACCCTCCCCCCACTCTGGTTCACGTGAACCCTTCCCCCCCACTCTGGTTCACGTGAACCCTCCCTCCACTCTGGTCATGTGAACCCCCCCCCCCCCCACTCTGGTTCATGTGAGCCCTCCCCCCACTCTGGTTCATGTGAACCCTTCCCCCCACTCTGGTTCATGTGAACCCTTCCCCCCACTCTGGTTCATGTGAACCCTTCCCCCCACTCTGGTTCATTAGAAGGAAAAATATCCTTTACTTTCTTACACTCTGTTCATGACAAGTACTGTTAATGATGAGCTCAATCAACATCCACACAGCATTCACACATCATCCACACATCATCCACACATCATCCACACATCATCCACACAGTATCCACGCATCATCCACACATCATCCACACAGCATCCACACAGTATCCACACATCATCCACACAGCATTCACACATCATCCACACAGTATCCACACATCATCCACACAGTATCCACACATATTTATTAAACATGGAGAATGGACCATACTATTAACATGGAGAATCTGTTTCTTCTTGTCCTACGATCAAATATTAAACACTCGCTCAGAGATTGGTCAGGCTTAGAGAGGATCACTAGGTCCCTGTAGGTTCCAGTCAATGGGAGATAACTTACATTTCTGAGCTAACTTGAGAAAACTACCATGTCGATATATTCTCAGTGATCTCCCTTGCATATTGTCACCGGTCAATAACTTTTCTCCTATTAGCGTTTGATGTAAAAGTCTTTCATCAACTTTAGGTCATCTTTCGTGAATAAGTTATTCACTTATTTCTCTTATTACATCTTTTATGAAACGTTAAAATCACACTATACTGAGTATCCGGCTAGTGATAGATAAATATATAGAAGTCCAAAAAAGTATCTATATTTGCTTCATAGACTACAGCAAGGCTTTTGACAGAGTCCAACATGAAAAATTAATCAAATGTTTTCTAGAAATAGGCATAACATGGATAAAAATCAGACTGATTAGAAATAAATATTGGGAATAAACTGCATCAATAAGGTGTGAAAACAGCTACTCACCATACATAGACAGAAGAAGAGGGGTAAGACAAGGATGCGTTTTATCCCCAAGCCTATTTAATATGTACACAGAGAAAAAAATGTGTTTATTATATTTATATATAAACATATCTTTAAACAGACCAAATAACAGGACTCAAAATCAAAATGGGAAAATAATAAATAACCTGAAATATGGAGATGAAACTCTTTTTTTTAGCAGAACGTGAACATGAACTACAAAGAGTAATAAATTAAGTCGATAAATCAAGTAAATGAATATGGACTGGAAATAAACATTAAAAAATAATCATCAAAAAAGACACAGAAGAGCAACAGCTAAACATAGACATACATGGTGATAAACTATAACAAGTAGAAAATTATCAATATCTTGGACACATAGTCACAAATGACGGCAGATGTGAAACAGAAGTTGAAAGGAGCATAGGAATGGCTAAGGGTACCTTCAATGACGTGAGGAAAATAGTAACATCTAAGCAAATTACAAACAAGTTAAAAATGAGAATTATAAAATGCTACATATATTCCATATTAATGTATGGCTCAGAGACATGGACACTAAATAAACAATTAGAAGACAGAACTGATGCCTTTAAGATGTGGGTATATAGAAGAATGGGGAGAACATCATGGAAAGAGAAGAAAACAAATAAAGAGGTGCTAAAGAGACTTGAGAAAAAATCAACTTTGGACATGCTGAAAATCTCTTCTTTTTATGATCCATGTTGTGTGGCATTGTTTCTGTTGTGTGGCGTTGTCCATAAGTTCATTTGAGATGGTTGCCGTTGCAATTAGTTGAAAACGCATAAACAAATAGAAAGCACTTCAGATACTAAACTGTATAAAATATATAAAGTTTATTTCGTTATATTATATCGTTTCCAATCTTTTACAAAATATTTGTAAACATGTATGTACCGATTACCATATGTACACGTATATGAAAGTTATGAAACCAATTCTAGAAGACGAACGAACTTGACCTGTTTTGTTCTGTTGGAGATATTTTGTTCTTCGATCACTAATTACAGCAGAAATTGGCAATGTCGGGCCATTGGAAATTTAGTAAGGCCATTGTCATGCTACAAAACAGATCCAGTGGGAGTTTGAGAATCGATACATGTAAATTATTAACTGTAAACTTTAAAAAATTTCTTACATTACATTTCAAATGAATTATGTTCAATGAATAAGGAGAATGAGTATAATTTCAGTTCAGTTGGTAGAGCACAGACTATGATTACAGCCTTAATATCTTTGACCACCAAGAAACACGGGCTAGGGATATTCAACAACAAATATGTGAGCAGAACTTGCAAGGAAGCTTCTGTCTTACTAGTATATGTATATATATGTGTGTATGGCTTATGTACCTCCCGATGATAATATGAGATAAACATATGACCTGCTCAAGGCTTAAGTATTACAAGGATATACTGTCCTGATCATGCGGGGGTAAGGGGCAATGAAAGAGCAGACTCATTGACGGACAATGATGTGGTTGATGGTACAGCAGTGAACAAATATAGGGCCGACCTAATAAACACAGTGATTGAAACACAACAGAGTGAAGAATGACTCCAGAGTGAAGAATGACTCCAGAGTGAAGAATGACTGCAGAGTGAAGAATGACTGCAGAGTGAAGAATGCCTACAGACTGAAGAATGACTACAGAGTGAAGAATGACTACAGAGTGAAGAATGCCTACAGAGTGAAGAATGACTACAGAGTGAAGAATGACTACAGACTGAAGAATGACTACAGAGTGAAGAATGACGACTGAAGAATGACTACAGAGTGAAGAATGACTACAGAGTGAAGAATGACGACTGAAGAATGACTCCAGAGTGAAGAATGACTGCAGAGTGAAGAATGCCTACAGAGTGAAGAATGCCTACAGAGTGAAGAATGACTACAGAGTGAAGAATGCCTACAGAGTGAAGAATGACTACAGAGTGAAGAATGACTACAGACTGAAGAATGACTACAGAGTGAAGAATGACTGCAGAGTGAAGAATACTACAGACTGAAGAATGACTCCAGAGTGAAGAATGACTGCAGAGTGAAGAATGACTCCAGAGTGAAGAATGACTGCAGAGTGAAGAATGCCTACAGACTGAAGAATGACTACAGAGTGAAGAATGACTGCAGAGTGAAGAATGACTGCAGAGTGAAGAATGACTACAGAGTGAAGAATGACTACAGAGTGAAGAATGACTACAGAGTGAAGAATGACTGCAGAGTGAAGAATGACTACAGAGTGAAGAATGACTGCAGAGTGAAGAAAACAATGCTGGATTTGATAACAATCACATAAAAAGAATTACAGAAATAGGGATGACAAGGAGTGAGAGGAAAGTGCGTCATCACAAGAATATTACGATCACTAAATCAAAATCTGACGGAGACTTTGAATCCGCATTCTCTCGGATGACTGATGGAAAGGAGAGTGGAGCACTTATGGGAATGTCCCGTATGTTAGGTTTCTAGTTTCTAATCAAGAACAATTTATAATTCATTATAGCTTTGTGAAAAATAAACAAACCTCTTTTTATCGCGATGAAGGCATTTTTGTAGAAATGCCCAAACAATACTGTTATATATACAGCTCTTTCATATATGCTCTGTTTTCATCTCTCTACATACACAATGTGACCATCTACTTGTAAGACATATTGGGTCATTTAAAACCAAGCCTTCTAAAATCACTCATATTACAATTCTCTTCATGCCGAAATCGGATGTGCTAGTCCTACAAGGCGCATAGCGGTGGCAGAACGTAATCACGCTCCTGGCGGAAATCGCACGGATATCCGTGATGGTTACAATGGAGCGAACGCAAAACAAACAAACAAACAATTCTCTTGATTTTTATTGGCTATTACAGAAAGTATAATGATTATGACCAATGAAAATCACGGAAATATTCAAATGAGTCATAAAAAATACTTGATTTTCTATGTAGCAGTTAATCTTATAAGAATGTTGGTCGTGATGTAACATGAATTATTGTAATTCTTGTTATTTTTCTTTTTTTAAAGTACCTGTTATGTGATGGTGATGTTATGTTTATATTATATATTATGATGATGCTTTAGTTATGTTTTAGGGATGCTATGGTGATGTTGTGTTGATGTTATGGATATATGATGATTTTTGATGTTATGGTGATAGTAGGGTGATGTTATGGCGATGTGGTGATGTTATGGCGATGTGGTGATGTTATGGCGATGTGGTGATGTTATGGCGATATGGTGATGTTATGGCGATGCTATGATGATGTACGGTTCATTCAGCTACGAATGTGTGTCTAATTTCGTAATATAAAAGATTTCCTTAAACTATATAAAATAATGGTTAAGGTAATCCTGCTATCACGACCTTCACGAATTTAAATCACGTTCTCCCTGCCATCCACACAGGAACATATATTCTTGTTACGTCAGATGTGTTATTTCTAATTTTTATTGTTTTTAATGAGAAAATTCGACATTTATTTCAGTACAACCATCAGTAGATGGAATCGTTGATGAAATCAGCGCTGAAGAGAAAAGAGAAGTAGGTTCATTTGTGTGCCTAGTGCACGTGTGCGATGGGGGGGGGGGGAGAGAATCAGCAGAGAAACTTGCCAGTGTGGTCACATTCACTTGCTGTAATTCCACCACAAAAAAAATAGACTTTGCTGATATTGCCAATACAATCATGGAGTTGTGTCAGTTGGAAGATATGGGGCGTATTTCTTCTTCCGTATCTATGGCTAGAGCACACGGCCTGGGATGGAAGAGGGGTGTTGCAGAAAACGAGCGGCATTTAGGAATTAAAAGAGTTACCAACCAACACAGAACCGGAACAGTCAGTTACCACATGCTGGCGGACATATTGAATTTAAGTTGGAAGCACATATGGGGCGTCTCCGGCGTGCAATGGTGATGATGATCTGACGACTAACTACCAACTGTTTTCCTGTTTGCCATATTCATGATAGAGAAAGATGAGGGAAATGCAACATAAGGTAATACAGACTAACAGAATGTCTATGAACCATTCTCCAAAAGGTATGCCTTGTGATTGCATATACCTGATAAGATTGTTCTCTCCCATTTCTTGTAGAATACAGCTTGGACATTTCAGTGCACTAGGGACTTGTTTTTGCCGAAACCTAACTGATGGTCCTGTTAGATCACTTTTCACTGAATGATGCATAATTGGTCTTGGAATAACTAATCTCAACGATTGACATGACGGGTTATTGATCATTAGTCCGGACTCACTTCCATTACCCCTAATACTAGATTTATAGTCTGCCAATGGAGAAATTACACAAGGATGGTTCAGTTGTGATAGATTAAAACTTTTGCGGCACTCTGTTCTATTTTTTCGGGGTGTTGTCAACGTCTCAACTTGAGGGGGGACTTTGGGTGAAATTGGTGCACGAAAATTATTGCAGGTTTGAGAGACCTTGGACAGATTCTGACATTCTGCGAGGGGAGTCTTGCACGTTTGAGGACAAGGACTGGTGTTGACGCCAATACTGCCTTTCAACCTAACCCCTCGAATAAGTTCTTTGCTGATAGGTGTTGTCTCATGACTGGAGCACTTGGCGAATTCTTCAGGTTCTGGGGTTACAGCCATATTCCTACAATATGATGCTGCTGATGAAGCCGATGGTTCACTCATTTCTGATCTAACTGACATTTTATTCTGGCTGCTAATTGTACGGAACCAAGAATTGACCAGACACATCTGAGAAACTTGTTGTGATGATAGAATTCGTTCATTGCTTTGAAGAAGCACTTTTGTCTCGTCTGTACCAAGTTCAGTTTTAACTGGGCTGGTGTACTGGTAGGCCAAAATTCGAGGATTTCTTATTGTCTTCACCATAACGCTTGGGTCATCACTATTTGTGGATCCTTCATTCCACGGAGTAATTTCCTCATCTGGTTGAAATGTCGTGAAGTCAGAAGTTCGACAAAAAGAATCCAAGGCATTTTTTTCTTGTTCGTGTTTTGATTTTTTGCTTGTGGAGCGAGATTTCCTTTTTCTCTTGTCTGCTGTCGACGAAACTTTTTTGTCCGTTGATTTAGTTGATTTTACATCAGATGTATTGTGTGAGGTCTCATCTTGTTCCTTTTTAGATAATTTTTTCCGACTTACTGACATTGTGGCTGCAGCTCCGCGTGTCTTTTTCCAACCAAACGTGGATGTTCCAGATATGGTGCTTTTTTTTTCTTTGACTTCCTTTACAGCAATTGGTGGATTCTGTGCCACATTATTTTCCTGGTCTAGGCTGACCACAATGGAGTTGAGTATGGCCTCATCTTTAGACAGATGAAACTCTTTTGTGCTTTTTGATGCATCAGTAACTGCATGATTAGCCCTCGGCGCTGCGTTTTTTAATTGTACGGGAACATCCGTTGCGCACCTTTTAGAGACTTCAACTTGACGAATGCATTCATGTGGCTCAGAAACGGCTCTTGTACAAACTTCTATTGATGCTGAAGCCAATTTCTTTATGTTTCTATTCTCAAAAACGTTCTTGATGTTATTTTTTGATTCTACGCTATTTTCGCTCTTGCTGGATATTTCAGTGCTGTCGTCATATCGTGACGTGTGTGAAGAGTCTCTTGTCTCTGAAAAAATATCGTTAATTTGCAAGAAATAGCGTTAATTTACAAGAAATATCGTTAATTTTCAAGAAATATTGTTAATTTACAAGAATCAATAAATCGTTATTTTACAAGAAATATCGTTAATTCACAAGAATCAATAAATCGTAAGTTGACAATTTATTAAAAATTCAGAATATGTCCATAAATATATAAACAATTTATCTGTATTTTCTCTCAAAATCCTATCAATTAGCAGGATAAATCTAAGAGAAACTACAATTTCATTCGAATATGCAATGATGGTATAAAATACCAGACTATTGGTCGAATAAAATACCACACTGTTGGTGGGATAAAATACCAGACATTTGTGAATAAAATATCAGATATTAGTGCTATATAATTCCAGATATTAGATGAATAAAATATCAGACTATTGGTGGCATAAAATACCAGACTATTGATGAAATAAAATACTAGACTTTGGTTGGATAAAATACCAGACATTGGTTGGATAAAATACCAGACATTGGTTGGATAAAATACCAGACATTAGTTGCATAAAATACCAGACTATTGATGGAATAAAATACTAGACATTGGTTGGATAAAATACCAGACATTGGTTGGATAAAATACCAGACATTGGTGGGATAAAATACCAGACATTGGTGGGATAAAATACCAGACATTGGTGGGATAAAATACCAGACATTGGTGGGATAAAATACCAGACATTGGTGGGATAAAATACCAGACATTGGTGGGATAAAATACCAGACATTGGTGGGATAAAATACCAGACATTGGTGGGATAAAATACCAGACATTGGTGGGATAAAATACCAGACATTGGTGGGATAAAATACCAGACATTGGTGGGATAAAATACCAGAGATTGGTGGGATAAAATACCAGTTATAGGTGGGATAAATACCAGACATTGGTGGGATAAAATACCGGACATTGGTATAACAAATATAATAAAATACCAAACACTTGTGGGATTTAACAAAAACAGTGTGGTACTGATGAAATCGAATTCTGTAAGCACACACACAATGCTGATGAAGGCACACACACATACACGCTGGACATGACGACTGGTCGCATGAAAAATATGTGTCAAAAACTAGTGTAATTTAGACTGCCACCTTCGAAGCGGGAGAACATTAGCGTTTTAAAGACACGCTTAGGACATTACTGAATCACTTCAATGTAGACGCAGCGCATTCGTGAGAGCGTATAGCACAAGGCAGGTCTGACTGGGTTTGCAGACTTTGGATTTTTTGTAAGTGCTAGAAAATGATCAAAGGCTGTTTAATTTTCACAGGTTCTTCCAACGTTTTTAGAGTTCGGAAGACTATTACATGAAGGCATAAGACTCCATTAGTAACAGTCGGTCAAATTAGAGGCTACAGAGATGTGGCTTCTGAGAAGAATGATGAAAATACCATGGACAGCTAGGAAAACTAATGCAGAGGTTCCCATTGATGCTGGCGTAAAATGATCAATCATATCAAACATTAGAGGCAGACAGTCAAGGTTTCTAGGGCATGAGCTGACAAGAACACAGCTTGAACACTTAATAACCACTGGAAAGATCAAGGAGAGAAGAGATAGGTGACGACATAGAGAAAAGTTGCTAGATGGACTAGTATTGTAGCACGGTAGAAGTTCACCAGCCGAGTTTATTAACAACACAAGAGATAGAGAGTCGTAAAGAAACATGATCGCCTACGCCATTCGGCATGCTACATGATTGATTGATTGATTGATTGATTGATTGATTGATTGATTGATTGATTGATTGATTGATTGATTGATTGATTGGTTGATTGATTGATTGATTGATTGAGCAACAGTCGGACACACCACGCGATCATTTTCATCATCTTCATCCCAGTTGATCTGAAATACTTTTCACCGACTCTGATGATCTGAAATAGTCTTCACCGACTCTGATGATCTGAAATAGTCTTCACCGACTCTGATGATCTGAAATAGTCTTCACCGACTCTGATGATCTGAAATAGTCTTCACCGACTCTGATGATCTGAAATAGTCTTCACCGACTCTGATGGACGAACAATAAATAATAAGCACATTACCAGCGTTTGTTTCTTGTAAATAATTACAGTTGGGACTGCAGTTAAACTGTGTACCAATAGGCAGGAACAGAGAACACCGCGTACTCAGCTCCACAGTTCACACAAAAGAGACTGAATCTACGTTTCGGCCAATGGTTTTCATCAAGAACGTATACAGGGAATGTTAGATGTACAACCAGTGTAGATGGGTCAACAAATCTTACATTAGAAACATGCGTCGTTTGACACAGAAGTGTGTGATTTGCTCCTGGCATGAAGTAGTAATCATGGGATACTGGTGCACTCGAATGTCTTTATTCGGAGAATAAAATTCATGAATAAGCCCGCCCCCGCCCCCCTCCTTTACATATCCATGATGTGAGACCTTATATGAGACCTTATACCCGGGTATCACCTTAGTTACAAAACTAAGAACGTGTACTTTTATCAGAATTGATATGGGCTGTCAAGAATTATCTGCTCACAGATAAGTGAATTATTTGATCATCATCATGTGTCAAGAGCTGCCTGATCAGAGCTACGTGAATTATTTGATCATAATTATCATTTTAAAAATATAATGATAACAACAAAACTAATATTACAAATAGACTGGAGGTCAGACGTGGGAAACCTAATAGAGTATGTAGGACGGTTTGAGCGTCTCATATGACGTGACGGAAAATTGATAATAGGTAATCGGTGTAGTAGGACTGTAATCTTCGAGGTAAAACTTGCAATAAGGCAATATCCACATCAAAGACGTGGATACTCTGAATGTATCTCTCTGTACCGGGCACACGATCCTGCATTAGCCAGCGACGTGTGTATACACATGCTGCGCAGTGTGAGCAAAGATTGTTATTTCTTTTGTACCAGGGTTTGGTTGTGGCTGTGGTGGAATATACACTGGCAATTCTGACTCTTAGCCAAACTCAGATCGAAAGACTGGATAGAGTCCAGAATGCAGCAATGCGTATCATTCTGGGATGCACAAGAGACACATCGACAAGAGCTATGCGATACCTACTTGACTGCCCAACAGTTGAGCATAGATTACAGTATTGCCGTGCACGGGCGTACCTTCAAATACATGCAGATAAGGAACACCCGTTGCATTCCGAAATACAGAAAGTTAAAGGCAGCAGACTCAAGAGGGGAAGGTCGTGGATGGGACGTGCTGAGGATGTAATACAAAGCGTATGCAGATTACAGGATGTGGCAGCAGGTGCGGAATGGATAGGTCTACCCACAGATTTCGAAACTTGTTTGAGAGTAGTAATATCACTTAGCAGGGAATGCAGAGAATGGTGTCCCACAGCTGTGGAGAAAAAAGTGCAGGCTTTAATCAGTGAGAATACAAAAGAGGGGGGATGTGATTATATACACTGATGGATCTGTAATTAGGCATGTTCGCAGTGCTTGGGCCTTTACAGCTCAGTGCGCAGGTAAAACGATCAAGGAGGAAAGTGGTGCCTTTGCGGTCACTACGAGTAGTATGACCATGGAGACTATGGCGGTGACCAAGGCATTTGAGTGGCTACGCACACAGAAGGTAACGCAGGTCTGCATCTTGAGTGACTCTTTGAGTATGATTAAGAAGGTACAAGTGGGTCTCGTTCGAAACAGTGGATTGAGGCCTTGAGAAATGCGAGCTTGAAAGCGGTTACATTTATTTTCGTGCCGGGACATGTGGGTGTTCGAGGCAATGAAAGAGCGGATCAACTGGCATCGTGTGCGATATTGATACAGAGCGATGGGGCAATGGATCGCGCTGACGTTTTGAACTCCTTAAGAGATATAACACGCGAGAGTGAGACTAATGTGGATGATGATTCCTTTTCAATGGCTAGGATTACAGATCAGGGATTGAAATCCGGTGTTGCTAGAGGTGAACATTTTGGAGGGCGCAGAAGAATGATGGTCAACCAGCATAGGACCGGTACTGTCAGCAGAAGTGTGATGGCGGATACACTCAAGGAGAGATCGGAGCAACTATGGATGTGTCCAGTTTGCAGTGATGATGATCCGACGACTAACTAACTAACTAACTAACTATGTTTATACATTCTTTTATTTCGTTGGTCCATCGTCTTCATGGTCTTCCTCTTCTTCTCTCACCTGGCACTCTGCCCTCCGGAATCAGCCTCTCTATACCACAATGTTGCTTTAAGTGTCCAAAATACTGAAACTTCCTTCTTATGGTGGTATTTAGTATCCAGCCTTCATTTAGTTTCAGTAATTTCACAACTAGTGCCTAATACGGTGCATAGGGCACAAACCACAGCTCTCCTGTTCTAGCAATGTGATGCTACTGTGTGTAATTAATGCATGTTACCGAGACCCATAGTCATACCCTCTTTAATGGTTGTTCTGGAAAGAATATCTCTTTTGCCATCTGGTACTCATTTTAATACTTGTAGTGGCAGTATGTTTTCATTCATTCTCTTCGTGTTTTTTAAATAAATCCGTCATTATGCAGTTCGTGTGTATTCTCACAGATTTGGGTCTTCAGAATAGTTCTCCTACTTGTAAAATGTGAGAATAGTTCTCCTACTTGTAAAATGTGAGAATAGTTCTCCTACTTGTAAAATGTGAGAATAGTTCTCCTACTTGTAAAATGTGAGAATAGTTCTCCTACTTGTAAAATGTGAGAATAGTTCACCTACTTGTAAAATGTGAGAATAGTTCTCCTACTTGTAAAATGTGAGAATAGTTCTCCTACTTGTAAAATGTGAGAATAGTTCTCCTACTTGTAAAATGTGAGAATAGTTCTCCTACTTGTAAAATGTGAGAGTAGTTCTCCTACTTGTAAAATGTGAGAATAGTTCACCTACTTGTAAAATGTGAGAATAGTTCTCCTACTTGTAAAATGTGAGAATAGTTCTCCTACTTGTAAAATGTGAGAATAGTTCACTTACTTGTAAAATGTGATAATAGTTCTCCTACTTGTAAAATGTGAGAATAGTTCTCCTACTTGTAAAATGTGAGAATAGTTCTCCTACTTGTAAAATGTGAGAATAGTTCTCCTACTTGTAAAATGGGTTAATTCAAATAAACGTATAAATTCCACCCTAAATTAAACATATTGGAAACGTTGAATATTTTTCTGCTAACAAAAAAATGTCCAAGCATGTTCCCCCAATCTGTGGTGGCGTGCTGCAGGGCGCGTCAGTGGTTCCCGGTTGAAATTCCACAAAGGTGAAAGCCAATTATGCCTCCAACAGTTCATAATGTAATGGCAAACTACTGGTGTATTTATATTTACCTAGAAAATCAATACAGCCAAGAATACTGATTTGATGGCGAGATCCTGAATAGGATATGTTACCAAATTTGTTTATATTTTAGTGAAGTATGTATTGATTTTGCATTACAAAACGAGGTTGTTTAGCAACAGTTATTTTCTTTCCTTCTAAATGAAGAGTTCCTTAGCAACAGGGCTCATTTATTGTTTCCTTAACTCATTATATCAGAAAAATACGAAAACCAATACGAAAACCAGTTAAGTAGACTCCTTCCGCTGGTAAGCTGATGAGAAGCCATGTTTATATTCCATTCTACATGCACAGTTGCATTGCAGGAACGAAACCATTACCGAGAATAGAGTTCATGAAACATTCCTTGGGGAGAGTCCATAGATTATATCAGGAATATTTTGCCAGTTGTTTACCTCCTTTCGCCCACTGTCTACAACTGTGAAAGATTTAGGGGCGCCCACATCTCCCCGTCCCTCCCATGCTTAGTTATGTCAAATAATATGTAGCCAAACCTCTAAAAAAACAGTCTCAGGATGTCTAAAAGTATGAATAAACTGCATCATTTGTATCGGCCAAAAATTGTCTTATTCTTCAGCTTTCATTCTCAGACTCCCGCTGGATCTCTTTTGTAGCAAGACAATGATCTGTCGTACTAGATTTCCAGCAGGATGTAGTCCAGGGAATGGAAATGTGTTGTGTCGCCATTTTATTTGCGCCAATTGTCAAACACAAACACATCCGTCTTCGGATTAGAAAATATGTTTAAACTGCAAACAATTTTACTTGGCGGTATTATTAAACAAGACATTGTTGATTTCAACTTTTGTCAACCCCCTTTCCCCACCCCCACCCCTCCATTCCCGGCAACGACTAGAATGCTGTCTTCAGACCCTCTTCCCTCGTCCTAATTAGTAACATAATTTATGCATATCCCCTTATTAACACAGATATTTTTCTTTACGGTCTTAAGGAGGACTTTCCTTAGGAAAGCTGATTTTGTGTTTTACCAGAATAAACCTTGCTAACATTTGACATTTATTGTTTGACTTAGGTTATGTGCTCAACATCTGAAGAAGTCTTATAGGGGTTAAAGGAATATTATGAAATGTCCCGTGCAATCGCTAATCTCTGGTGTCAGGAATGATGTAACATGTATCGCTAATATCTGGTGTAAGGAATAACATAACATGTATTCGCTAATATCTGGTGTAAGGAATAATGTAACATGTATTCGCTAATATCTGGTGTAAGGAATAATGTAACATGTATTCGCTAATATCTGATGTAAGGAATAATGTAACATGTATTCGCTAATATCTGATGTAAGGAATAATGTAACATGTATTCGCTAATATCTGGTGTAAGGAATAATATAACTTGTATTCGCTAATATCTGGTGTAAGGAATAATGTAACATGTATCGCTAATATCTGGTGTAAGAATTAGAGTAAAATGTAAGCAAATTCAGTGAACTCAACGATGTAACATTTACCACTCTGTGGTCGAAGGTCCGATGTACCGCTACTCCTGCATCCTCTAGGAGAGATTGCACTCCTGGATTTTGCCATGGATGCGATGGATGCTGAAACGAATAGGGATGCAACATTGTAGTCATACTTTGAGATTTATTATGTAGCTCAATCAACATTATATCTATAGGCATTACAGAGAAACGAATCTGAGACATCAATAATCACGATACATCAATAATCACGATACATCAATAATCACGATACACCAATAATCACGATACATCAATAATCATACCTCAATAATCATGATACCTCAATAATCACGATACACCAATAATGACGATACATCAATAATCATACCTCAATAATCATGATACCTCAATAATCACGATACATCAATAATCACGATACACCAATAATCACGATACATCAATAATCACGATACACCAATAATCACGATACACCAATAATCACGATACATCAATAATCACGATACATCAATAATCACACGATACATCAATAATCATCATACATCAAAATAAATGATACATCAATGATACATCTATAGGCATCATGCACCACAATAAATATATTACTGCAAGAAAAATTGTCCATCAGTAAAAATAATGCATCAACATAATTTTTTTTTTAAATGAGAAATGGTACATGAAGAGAAATGGTCCATGAAGAGAAATGGTACATGAAGAGAAATGGTACATTAAGAGAAACTGTACATGAAGAGAAATGGTACATGAAGAGAAATGGTACATGAAGAGAAATGGTACATGAAGAGAAATGGTACATGAAGAGAAATGATACATGATGAGAAATGGTACATTAAGAGAAATGGTACATGAAGAGAAATGATACATGAAGAGATATGGTACATGAAGAGAAATGGTACATGAAGAGAAATGGTACATGAAGAGAAATGTTACATGAAGAGAAATGGTACATGAAGAGAAATGGTACATGAAGAGAAATGGTACATGAAGAGAAATGGTACATGAAGAGACATGGTACATGAAGAGACATGGTACATGAAGAGACATGGTACATTAAGAAAACTCATAGATCAAGTAAAATTATATAGAAAATATGTATTAAGAAAAATGATATTATCAAGAGAAATGATATATCTAATCATAATACATCGAGATACAGGAAGAGCTACGGCAACTTTCTGATCTATTGATTACCTTTTGGTGACGGGAGCACTTGTTTCATGTTTGCGACCGTCTTGAAGACATCGACCTGTGTGATAATCTTCTCCACCATCATGATCATGTAGGGCAGACGTTCAATCAGGAGCTCTCCTTGCTGTTTATACAAGATTATAAATTGTCATAGTCTCAGGAGAAACCTGACAGGATAAACATTGAGGGCTTAGGTAATACGGGAAAAATGTTTCATGAACGTCAGTTTTCTTTGGAACATTTCTTCGGGGGATCACTGTCATTAGTTTACTTAATGTCTTGTTTATATGGTGGATTTTTTCCCAGGAATCATTATCGCTTGAAGCTACAGACTCACGTGCTATGAGTGGTGCGTTTCCGCTTTGTCCTCTACAGCTTTTTTTTTTCCTTTTGTTTCTTTGAATCATAAGGCTGTAACTGTCGATCTCCAACGACTTCTGAGCTGCGCCGTCTTCTTAAACGTGCCCACGAGGTATCAATTGATTTGAACTCTTCATCTGATTTACACCTGTTCCTATCCTCTGTCTTCCATTCTCTGTACTTGTCCGGATGCATCACATCTGTCTTCCATTATCTGTACTTGTCCGGATGTATCACATCTCTGTCTTCCATTCTCTGTACTTGTCCGGATGCATCACATCTGTCTTCCATTCTCTGTACTTGTCCGGATGTATCACATCTCTGTCTTCCATTCTCTGTACTTGTCCGGATGCATCACATCTGTCTTCCATTCTCTGTACTTGTCCGGATGCATCACATCTGTCTTCCATTCTCTGTACTTGTCCGGATGTATCACATCTCTGTCTTCCATTCTCTGTACTTGTCCGGATGTATCGCATCTCTGTCTTCCATTCTCTGTACTTGTCCGGATGCATCACATCTGTCTTCCATTCTCTGTACTTGTCCGGATGCATCACATCTGTCTTCCATTCTCTGTACTTGTCCGGATGTATCACATCTCTGTCTTCCATTCTCTGTACTTGTCCGGATGTATCGCATCTCTGTCTTCCATTCTCTGTACTTGTCCGGATGTATCACATCTCTGTCTTCCATTCTCTGTACTTGTCCGGATGTATCACATCTCCATTTTGCACTATTTTCCTCTACTTCCAACAGGCACTGGTGTATTCTCTTCCACAATTTGATTACTTGACATCAGCACCGGCCTCCGACTGCACATCAGAAGATGAATTAGACATTTATATATAAAAATCTGCAGTCTGGGTGTGATTGCTTCTTAATTACATGACACTATATGTTATATTTAATTGTGTCTATGTTATCGAAGCCTTTATATTTTCAAGAAGCGCTAACTATGATATTGTTCCTGATCTAACTAAATAGTAACAAATAATACGATTGATGTCAAACAATGAAATAACAGACAAGAAAGGAACATAAACTTTTTCTACGTTACGGTCAGGCTGGCACCAATATCACGAAACAAACAGAGACGAAATAAACACACAAAATCAAACTAAAATACAAAGAGATGGTTTCAAATCTCCATCTCACTGTATGAAAAACCAGAACAAATCTATATTTCCAGCTGGTTAGAAATATTTTTTTTTGTTTGGTAAGACAAGATTCTGGAAACAACAGTCCATGATAGATCTGTTATCCCCAGCATTGACACTCTTCTCATGCATATACAGATTCGTTGTGCTTATTAGCTTATTGTCCACGCCAAACTGGTAGTTTAATATATGTAACAAAGTCGAGAGTAAAGTCCGGAGAATGAAAGTGCCCTATACCTCTTGTGAATCTTCTAACTTTAGTGGTTTGATGACATCCAACACGAACACCGTAGCAAGCTTCTGTACATCCATGCAGTTCTGTTCGGAGTGCTCTGAAATCTTAAACAAATGTACTGGATCTGTAGAGTCAATATTATGCAATATCGCAAAATCTAGTCTATTTTTATTACACAATCAATAATCTATAACACAGTAAGATAAACGTTCTAATCTACAGTAAATCAACTTTCTACTCTACAGTAAAATCAACATCTAATGTACACTACAATCAACATTCTATTAAAAGTAATAACCAACATTGAATTATACGGTAAAATCAACATTCTGATACAACTCTCAACTATTAATACCCTTTCTTCAGCTATTTTATTTCTAACATATAAGCCGTTATCACAACCTATGCCTACTCACTCCTAATTCTAATATTATGTCTATATCACAACCTATGCCTACTCACTCCTAATTCTAATATTCTGTCTATAAAACTAGAATTCACAATACTCACTCTAAGACTTAACAATAGCATAGGAGCTCCTAACAAATCCAACATACGACCAATTCTCCGGAACTTACGTTGTACAGCTTGCACTCCAACAATCCTCTTGACAAAAACTATAGATTTCGAGGAATAATGTCCTTCTACATAGACAGTTCCCCGTCTAATCCCTAGCTACAGGGGCCGAGCTGTTTCTTAGTTGCCAGTTTTCGTGCACACAATAGAAGACAATCGGACTACAAGGCAGGATGAAGAGCAAGACCAATCACAGAAACTTTACGGAGACTTTGTTGACCATGGCCAGGGCGACCCATATGACAAAAGACACACAACACCCCCCACCCAACACACAAACACAGCGCGTAACGGCACAAGTGTAAATGACAATAGATAGATAGATAAAAATAAACGTTTCCCTTCATACCCTGCATCAACATCATCCACAGACACATCAACAATTACCTACATCAACAATTACCTACATCAACAATTACCTACATCAACAATTACCTACATCAACAATTATCTACATCAACAATTACCTACATCAACCATTACCTACATCAAAAACTATCTACATCAACCATTATCTACATCAAAAACTATCTACATCAACCATTATCTACATCAAAAACTATCTACATCAACCATTATCTACATCAAAAACTATCTACATCAACAATTATCTACATCAAAAACTAACTACATCAACAATTACCTACATCAACCATTACCTACATCAACAATTATCTACATCAACAATTATCTACATCAAAAAACTAACTACATCAACAATTATCTACATCAACCATTATATACATCAACAATTATCTACATCAACCATTACCTACATCAACAATTACCTACATCAACCATTACCTACATCAACAATTACCTACATCAACCATTACCTACATCAACAATTACCTACATCAACAATTACCTACATCAACAATTACCTACATCAACCATTACCTACATCAACAATTACCTACATCAACCATTATCTACATCAAAAACTATCTACATCAACCATTATCTACAAACCTTTTTTAACAGCTGCATCATAAAATGAAGAATTGCAAAATTATGAGGCGAAGAATTGCGAAACCTGGTCAGTACAGTAATGTACACTCCGACTGATGAATCTTCTTCCTGTGAGGCGGTCATCAGGTCGTCACAGACGCTCTCCGGCAAGAGAGGATCAGGCAGACGGACAAGAAATGTTTTCATGGCTTCAATAATGTCATGTACGTTTTCATCTTTTATCTTGTTCGATCTTGGAGCTGCTAGACGATTCTGTGGATGAAATATGAAATATGAAATATGGAACTGCTAGACGATTCTGTGAATGAAATATGAAATATGGAACTTCCAGACGATGATGCGGATGAAATATGAAATTTAGAACTGCTAGACGATTCTGTGAAAGAAATATGAAATAGGATATATGGAGTTGTTAGATGATTTTGTGGATGAAATATGAAATATGGAGCTGTTTGTTAGACGATTCTGTGGATGAAATATGAAATATTAAATATTTGAACTGCTAGACTATTCTGTGAATGAAGTATGAAATAAGGACCTTATTCATTACGTTTTTAATTATTTTCGGGATATTTGTTGGTCACAATTTATATATTTACCACTGGATGATTCTGTCTATGAAATATGAAATATGGAACGTCTAGACGATTCTGCGGATGACATATCAAGTATAGACTGACTCTCTCTAAACCTCGCGTGTATTATGTACATACACGACTAACATAACTTTCAGTTGGGATTGTAAGATAGTCTCAATTGTCGATGTTGATAACTTTCAGTTGGGATTGTAAGATAGTCTCAGTTGTCGATGTTGATAACTTTCAGTTGGGATTGTAAGATAGTCTCAATTGTCGATGTTGATAACTTTCAGTTGGGATTGTAAGATAGTCTCAATTGTCGATGTTGATAACTTTCAGTTGGGATTGTAAGATAGTCTCAGTTGTCGATGTTGATAACTTTCAGTTGGGATTGTAAGATAGTCTCAATTGTCGATGTTGCTTGCTATCCCCAAGCAATTTGTTCTTACTTCCTACCTGCAACAGGGGTTTTTTCACAGAGCCTTCTTTCATACCCAGCTGACTTCATACGAGACCATCAACTGTAGTCCTCCGGACATATTAATTAGGGAATCCATTTGTTACTTTTATTATTGTCGAGTTGTTCGTTGGTCACGACTTATTTACATGGAGTCGCGTGTCAAAAATATCCAAGGCGAATCCAAGTTTATAAATAGTAATCAAGCAAACACACGATAATGATGAAACACGCAACGAATGAGGTCATAATAAATTCTGCTAGAAGGTCCTGTAAAGAACTGCAGAGGGTTATGCTTCATCTTTCGTTTAGTGCAATGCCTAATGAACAGGCCTTTTACTAGGGTGGGATATGTAGTCTAAATAAGCCCTCAGCCGTTTAAAAATGCAAAACAACTGATCATACAGTCATATTTAGACCTCAGAGTCGCCCCTATCGACTTATATCTGCTTCTGATTCCAGAATTCTTCAAACTTTGGATAACTATTGTCTATTGTCTATCCCCAGGTGAATGATTGTTGATCGCTTTCACACTTTCCGTTAAGCGTAGGGGTGGGAGCTTAAGCTATCGTTCCAAGGCCAGATGTGTCGCCGAGGCTGCATTTAGTCCATGTTTGTTCAAGGCTATCTTGATGTTTTCTATCCACCGTTTTCTTGGTCTACCTTTAGTTTTACGCCCGGATATTCTTGTATTATATGCTCTTATTGTTATTTGGTTTGGCTTCATTCTCATAAGGTGACAGAACCATGTTACTTGCAATCTCTCAATATGTTCGATACATGATATTATACCAACTATTTTCCTAATTTCTTCATTTCTTATTTTATCTAGTTTGGTAACCCTTGCAGCTTTTCTCGGACACTTCATTTCACGTGTAACGATGTTTCTTTGCTGCAAAGCTGTTAAAGATAACATTGGATAAAATTAATGAAAAACGATAATATGTAGTCACTGCGCATTTAGAAATACTTCACATTTAGAAATACTTCACATTTAGAAATACTTCACATTTAGAAATACTACACATTTAGAAATACTTCACATTTAGCTCTGCCATGTGAACATCCGTAGCGCCGTTCTTGTTGGTCGTATTTTATTGTTGTTGTTGTTGTTGTTGTTGTGTATGTAGTCTTGATAAAGATATTTTGGTCGAAATGTCGATTTGTATTTGTAATTATGTTTGTTTCCAGTGATTAGCGAAATTTCAATACCTTGTTGCAATCATGACTAAAACATCGTTGATGATAAAAGATAAAACATAGAAAAATTAATATAACTCTCATCTTAACCAAAAATACTCACTCTAAATAACAATATCATCATCAGGTGCCTTCTACCCATCGAAGATTGGCTAGAGGCGACCACAAACATCTTCTGTCTCGTGCCCTGGTATTGCACTCTACCCGACTGTATATTGTCCATCTCGTGATGTTTCACTCCCACTTGTATCTCAACCAATCTCTACTCTCACGTAAAGTCTCCAACATGATACCATATCTTTTAATATGTCCAATTTTTTTTTTTAATTTCTTCTAAATATTCTCTTTTTTTTCATTCGTTGTGTTGTCAGAATATCTTTGTTCATTTTCATCTCTTTCCATGAAGTTCTCACTATTCTTCTATACATCCACATCGCAAAGTCATCAATTTTGTCTACTAGTTGATTGTTCACTATCTATTTCTCTGAGATATACGTTAATGTAGAATAGATGTAGCATTATCTATTTCTCTGAGATATACATTAATGTAGAATAGATGTAGAAATATCTATTTCTCTGAGATGTACATTAATGTAGAATAGATGTAGCATTATTTATTTCTCATTTTTAGTTCGTAATTTATTTCCAAGTTAAGATTTTTTTTTCAACTGGCGTCAGTGTTGCCACTTACCAGAGTTGAATTAACTTTGGAGATATTTCCTTGTGTCTGGAACAAGTTCCTCGTTGTGAGATGTTTCTCAATAACAAACGCAGCGTTGGTCAGCACACTGAAATGATAATTCTAAAATGGTGGTCAGCACACAATGAAATGATATATTTTAAAATGGTGGTCAGCACACAATGAAATGATATATTTTAAAATGGTGGTCAGCACACACTGAAATGATATATGTAAAATATCTTTTTTTGGATATTTTTCACAATATAAGAATAATTTAAGATGAATATTTCAAAAAGGTTTAAGATGTTTAGAAAATATCAATGAGTAAAACAAACTAGCAACGTGACACAGAGAAAGAGAAGACGTTTCGACTAAAAAGCATTCATCCGGATAAAAGAGAACAAAGGAAATTTAAAAAACGTATCGAACGCAAGAAAGCACATATCAAAATGGTAGGAGGAAGATTAAAGCGTGTAAATAAACATGCCATGGGGAAGAGAAAGATTAAATCTGGAAGGTGTCCAGAAAAGTAGAAGACAGACATAAAATAACGATTGGTAACACTTGTACCTATTCATGTTAATATGTCTTGTGTTACCCCAGCCTCCCAATTTCCAGTTTCTGGGTTTTTTTCCCGACTCTGTAACTCTATCTCTTAGAAAACATGGATGAATTTTGTAAAGAAAATATGATGAGGTTATTTTGAGAAAAAAAGATGAGGTTGTTTAAGAAAATATAATGAGGTTTTTTTAAAACATATAATGAGTTTTTTTCAAAAAAATGATGAGGTTTTATTTTAAGAAAATAAGATGAGGTTTTTTAAGAAAATATGATGAGGTTTTATTTTAAGAAAATATGAGGAGGTTTTATTTTAAGAAAATATGAGTAGGTATTTTAAAAAAATGTAATGAGGTTTTTTGAGAAAATAATCAGTAAAAAAAATTGGCAGCATATCCGATTTCGGAAGTAGCTATCAATACCGCAATTTTAGTACTATTGTTTTCTATTCAATGTGAATACGTTCAGTAGTTTGCTATTGTTTTTTTAACAGTTGCACAATAGCTTGCGGCGAAAATTGAGCCCGTACTTTGGTAGTCACAATCAAGCTCTGCAGATCGCCTCCACAGAACTGGACTGTCCATCAGATGTTGAACAATAAATATATCTCTTTACAACTAAGAATAAGAAAATTGCACCTTTGTGTCGCGAGGTCGAAAAGGGGAGCAAAGCACAGCAGCACTATTATCTGCCACGCATGTCGTAAGAGGCGACTAATTAGATCTGGCGGTGGAATTGGCTGTCACATCCAATAGACGGTCATATATATACTAATGCTGAAGTTGGATGCGTCAGGTCGAAGGTCATATCTCATAACCGTTTTGTAAACCATGGCATAACTGCATTCGTTCTCCGGACAACATCCTGTTATAGTGCAGACGTTAATAACACATTTCCCTTTTTAACAACATCTGTCAAAGCCCCCAACTATATTTATTCTTTGTTGTTTTTTTAATGTATGTAGCGAATGTCTGTGCTTATTTACACATTTCATTAGTTCGGACCGAGTTGTCATAAAGAGAGTTGACTGTATTACACTCGACGCACTATGAATGAAAAGCAAATAAATGTAGAAAAGGAGACGGATCATTTTCAATAACATAATAGTATATTAAAATAAAAAGTATGAACCGTTTGAAGCATTTGACATTGCTCTGTAACTACTGGGGACCGCAAGAAAACTGGAAGTTAACATTTTCCTGAAACGACTGGGACCGCAAAAAAATAGGAAGTGGGCATTGTTTCGAAACTGCTTGGGACCGCAAGAAAAGAGAAAGACCAAGAATCACCTAAAGGACAGAATTATATGCAGAGAGAGGTGCAAAGGGAACGCACTGCTCTCGGCAGAGCCAGGGTTAGCAGATATCAAAGATCCCAAATGTACCTCCTCGTGGTGCACCCTGGTAACAGAAACACAGCGGCTCATGCTGATTCTGGCTAAATCATTTGGGGATCGTGTCCGAGAATGCGGAGGTAGCAGATGAAGATTTGACTGCATAAGAGACAGACAATATCTCCGACACCACTAGTGGCAACACATGCAGTAGCACTGTCGACACACAGTGACGTGACGCAAATAAGTCCAGTTGGAGCATTGGATGGGCGGCCCAAGAAATGGTACGAAAAGTCAGATGCTTAGCGAGAGACTAAAAGATTACACACTGACTACAATGAAAGGGTAGCACAGCGTCAGAGGGCAGCGCCAACTGCAAATAAAAAGTGAAAATGAGTTCCAAGAAAATCGGAACTACAAGCTCCGTTAGCTCGAGACAAGCACATGTTGCCTGAGTTTCATGTGGGCAGAGACCCACACCCACTCGTTGGCACCCGGCAATGAAAGAAGATCTCGTCCAACTCTAATGTCGAGCTTCCTATACCGGAAACAAACTCGCAGAGAGAAAAATTAAGGGATAAATGTTCCAGTGTTGGGTAACAACCCTAAACAGGAAGCAGGTGGCTGGAGTAACACCGGGCAAATGTCAAGATAAACAAAAATAGGTAGATGTGTTACCAAAATAAAACATAACACAACCTAACAACGAGATACAGGGACAGACGACGTTTCGACTATTAAGCCTTCATCAGGACAAACGAAAGACAACGATACAACGAATCTTACCTGGAAACAAACGTGGTTGATAGGGAGGAAAGAGGAGGAGAGATAGTGAATGGATAGTAGAGGAAGTAAATAAGGAGCGGCATATTGGGGAGGAAGAGAGTATGGGGAGAAGAAGTGAGGAGAGAAAGTGCACGGAAGGAGGTGAGGAGCGAAAATGGATAAGGTGTGGTAGTAAGTAAAATAGATAAGGTTACATTAAGATACTTACCTCAAAAGTGGCAAAACGCAATGAGTATAACGAATAGATAGCAGAGGAAGCAGAGATGGAGCAGCCTAGCAGGGAGGAGGAGGGTATGGGAAGAAGTGAGGAGGGGAAAGTGCACAGAATGAGATGAGGAGTGAAAATAGTTAAGGTGTAATAGCAAGTAAACTAAGATAAATGAGGATAAATTCAGATAATTACCTGAAATGGCAACAGGCAATGAGTATTAGCATACAGTCGTCATGGAAACGCAAAAGAGGATGGTAGGAGAGATCAGATGAGGGAGAGAGAGATGGAGATGAAGAATAAAGAGGAGAAAAAAGGGAGAAAAGAAAGAAACGACCGAGCAGATATAGGCAGTGGAGAGAGACTATAAGTAGGAGTAGATAATAGTGGGAAGAAAATACAGTGATAATACAATGATGTATGTAAGTGAGAGTAAAATATAAAATATAGGTGATAATATATAAAAAAGAACTTATCTGAAACGTTGAGAACTGGCTAGCTTGAAACCAACAGTCACACTGGTGGGTCAGGGTCAATGGACAATGAAAGCTAGTAAGGCAGTAGCCTCAATAAAATACCAACATGCCAGATTGTCACACCACAGGAAGCAAGAGGACTCCAGAGATGGCAGCAGGGAAGATTGATCGATAAGTATAACGGTCCAGTATTATGACGAGAGACCGACTGAAATAATAGGCAGGGCCGTAGAGAGAAACCCGAGGCGGGTAAAAGTTAAAGCCGTGACTCCCACAAATAGTCAGAGGAGAAGAACAAGAAAAGAGAGAAGAAGAAGAGAAAAAAAGAGAAAGAAAAAAAAAAAAAGGGAGGAAAAAAAAGAAAAAAGAAAGAAGAAGAAGAAAGAAGAAAGAAGAAAGAAGAAGAAGAAAACGGTGGATGGACGTGGGCCCCGAGCCGGAAATACGCCACGCAAGGACGGGATGTGGAAGTAGGAAGGAGCCCACCAGACACAGCAAGGTGGGGTGGGGGACTAACACGGGGAGGCGCGTCGTGCAAAGGTATCAGGCTGATAAAGAAAGAAGGTGCAGAAGAGAAGGGTACCAGAGTAGGAGAGAAAAGGGGAAAGTAGGCAATGTCAGATGGAGGCAGACCCAGAACTACAGCCAAAGCATGTGAGGTGGTGGGGGGTCGTATGTGACCAAGTAAGGGTCATCAGTCCATAATGTCGTTGTAATTGGAGGTCGGTGTAACAGAGGTTCCGATAAAATAGATATTGTGGAAGATGGACCAAGGTCACAACCGCAACGACAAGTACCTTTTAGGCCCCGTGTTCGGAAGTGAGACCCGTCGCATCAACCGAATATGATAAGAGGATGGACTAGCCGCACGTCACAATCCCTATGTGGGTATTGCCCGCACTGTACACTAGCCCATCTATGGGAACAACGATCAACGGACAGAACCTCGAGCCACCGATACACGATCCCTTAGTCCAGGCCATGTACCGTGGTGAGAAACATGTCAGATGAAACGATGTTCGTAGTTGAGTGAGACCAACCGTACATTGCAACCCACTGGAGGTGTTGCCCGTACCGCACGCTGGCTCCATAACTATACATAGGGGACCCCTGTATCCGAGCCATCCAAGTCGTGTGGAAGAAAAAAATAAAAATAAATAAATAAAAAATAAATAAATAAATAAATAAATATATATGTATATTCTAAATAAATAAATATACATATATATGTAGTCGGTGTAAAGGTCTCCCAGCCTCGGCATGCTAAGTAGCTGTAAGGGTAGCCGACCCAACAAGACCAAAGAAGGACAACCAGAGAGCGGCAAAAGGCCAAAAGTAATAAGATGATAGGTACAGGTGGCGCCCACGGGCCACAGAGAATGGCACAGAAGAAACAGAGGACACAGCCTCAAGTAGTGGGAATGGAGAAAGTAGACAGAGTAGGACGAAGAATCGAACGGGGAAGAGGAGAATGAAGCCTGGGTAAAACAACCCGTAGAAAGAGAGTGGAGTAGGATAGCAAGAGATACAGATGAGGCATAGAATCGACGCGCAAAGCCGCACTAGGCCCACCCCGGATGAAATCCTGCCGGTCCCAGTCCCAAGGCGTAACAACCCACCAACACATCAATAGCAACGTGGCGGGTCACCGTAGCCCCAACCCCTGGGTGGGGGCCCAAGCCGATCCACCACAATGGAGAGGAACAGTAGCAATGAGAGGAGTAAGACAAAATGAGGATAGGGGGATGGCAGAAGGAAGGAATGTGGGAGCAGCAGGGAGGCATAGCAAGGGAGACACACACACACAAAAATGGGGGGGGGGGGGAGGGAGGTATAGAGATTATTGAAAGTATAGCTGGTCATTGATGCCATGGGGCTTAAGAGTGCCAAGATTAAGAATGAGGCGGTTTTCTAATGAGAAACGTTGCCGGTCACCTGAGTGGCAAGAGACTAAGCCAGTGACCTGAATGTCCAGCACACCACGGTGAGAATTGGTGTTGAAGTGGAGAGCCACCGGGGAAGATCCATAGTTACGGATGTCCCGTAAGTGTTCGGCAAACCTAGTGGCTAAGAATCTGCCCGTTTCACCAATGTACATCAGGTTGCAGCGTTTGCAAGTGATAACGTACACGACGTTACGAGAGACACAAGAAAAAGAGTGGTGGATATGGAATACCGACTTAGGGAATCGGATAGAGGTGGTCCGAAAGACAAAAGGGCACGTGAGGCACGGGCGCTGACACGGGGAGGTGCCGATAGGAGATCCCGCCGGCCGAAGGTGAGAGTGAACCAGAGTATCGCGTAGGTTCCTGTCTCGGCGGAAAGCCACAAGAGGTGGAGTTGGAAAAGCCTCTTTGGTAAGGGGATCAGATGAGAAGATCGAGAAGTCCCGGAGAAGGATCTTGAGAGCAGGAATATTGTGAGGGTGGAAAGTAAGGATAAGTTTAGGACGAGTGGAAGGAAGTAGAGGAGAACGTGATAAGGCATCAGCACGGGAGATTGGAAGGACACGATCCAGGGCAGAGAGAAGGACATCCTCCGGGTAAGCACGCCGGCGGAAGAAGTCAAGCATATCATAGGCATGCTGAAGAAAGTCAGAGTCATCCTGGCAAAGGCGACGAAGGCGTAGGAGTTGAGAGAAGGGAAGGGAGTCACGGCATGAGCGAGGGTGAGAAGAAGAATATAGAAGGAAGCTGTGAGAGTCAGTAGGCTTATAGTAGACCGAGGTAGAGAGCGAAACTGGACCAATAGAGACAGAGATGTCCAGGAAAGTGACAGAGGAAGCAGAGACAATGGAAGTGAATTTGATGGAGGGGTGGAAGTTGCTAACGAATGAGATGAAGGCTGAGAGGTCTGCAACAGGCATGTCAGTGAACCCAAAGCCATCATCAATGTAGCGGCGGTAGAACTGAGGAATAGGACCATGGAAGCTGGAGAACATAAGGTGCTCAAGATGGCCCATGAACAGACAAGCATAGCTGGGACCCATTTTGGTGCCCATAGCTACACCACTGATCTGGTTAAAGAAGGTGCCATCGAACTCAAAGGAGTTCAAGGTGAGAACAAGTTCAGCCAAGCGGACCAGGGTAGAGGTAGCAATGGAATGGTGAGGGTGACGATCAAGAAAGAACTGAATGGCGATAAGGCCGTCGTGGTGAGGGATAGATGTGTAGAGAGACACAACGTCAAGGAGGAAGAGATGATAAGTATGGTGGGGGAGCAGCTCAACCGATGCGAATGTGGTTAACGCATGGTTGGTGTCCTTAAGGTACGACGGAAGAGAAGCGACAATAGGTTGAAAAACAACATCAAGAAACGCTGAGATATGCTCAGTGGGAACAGATGATTCCTTCTATGAACCTCTCCCCTCGGACCCTATTCCTGATCATAACCTCACGGTTGGCTGCACTGTCAAACGACTCATCCGGCAAAACCTCCTTCCCTCTTCTGCTGTCTCGCTCCTTATCTCCAAGGCCAACCTGGGTAAACCTGCCCTCTATCTTCTGCCTAAAATTCACAAGGATCTTCACCCTGGCAGACCCATTGTGTCTGCATGTTCCTGTCCCACTGAGCATATCTCAGCGTTTCTTGATGTTGTTTTTCAACCTATTGTCGCTTCTCTTCCGTCGTACCTTAAGGACACCAACCATGCGTTAACCACATTCGCATCGGTTGAGCTGCTCCCCCACCATACTTATCATCTCTTCCTCCTTGACGTTGTGTCTCTCTACACATCTATCCCTCACCACGACGGCCTTATCGCCATTCAGTTCTTTCTTGATCGTCACCCTCACCATTCCATTGCTACCTCTACCCTGGTCCGCTTGGCTGAACTTGTTCTCACCTTGAACTCCTTTGAGTTCGATGGCACCTTCTTTAACCAGATCAGTGGTGTAGCTATGGGCACCAAAATGGGTCCCAGCTATGCTTGTCTGTTCATGGGCCATCTTGAGCACCTTATGTTCTCCAGCTTCCATGGTCCTATTCCTCAGTTCTACCGCCGCTACATTGATGATGGCTTTGGGTTCACTGACATGCCTGTTGCAGACCTCTCAGCCTTCATCTCATTCGTTAGCAACTTCCACCCCTCCATCAAATTCACTTCCATTGTCTCTGCTTCCTCTGTCACTTTCCTGGACATCTCTGTCTCTATTGGTCCAGTTTCGCTCTCTACCTCGGTCTACTATAAGCCTACTGACTCTCACAGCTTCCTTCTATATTCTTCTTCTCACCCTCGCTCATGCCGTGACTCCCTTCCCTTCTCTCAACTCCTACGCCTTCGTCGCTTTTGCCAGGATGACTCTGACTTTCTTCAGCATGCCTATGATATGCTTGACTTCTTCCGCCGGCGTGCTTACCCGGAGGATGTCCTTCTCTCTGCCCTGGATCGTGTCCTTCCAATCTCCCGTGCTGATGCCTTATCACGTTCTCCTCTACTTCCTTCCACTCGTCCTAAACTTATCCTTACTTTCCACCCTCACAATATTCCTGCTCTCAAGATCCTTCTCCGGGACTTCTCGATCTTCTCATCTGATCCCCTTACCAAAGAGGCTTTTCCAACTCCACCTCTTGTGGCTTTCCGCCGAGACAGGAACCTACGCGATACTCTGGTTCACTCTCACCTTCGGCCGGCGGGATCTCCTATCGGCACCTCCCCGTGTCAGCGCCCGTGCCTCACGTGCCCTTTTGTCTTTCGGACCACCTCTATCCGATTCCCTAAGTCGGTATTCCATATCCACCACTCTTTTTCTTGTGTCTCTCGTAACGTCGTGTACGTTATCACTTGCAAACGCTGCAACCTGATGTACATTGGTGAAACGGGCAGATTCTTAGCCACTAGGTTTGCCGAACACTTACGGGACATCCGTAACTATGGATCTTCCCCGGTGGCTCTCCACTTCAACACCAATTCTCACCGTGGTGTGCTGGACATTCAGGTCACTGGCTTAGTCTCTTGCCACTCAGGTGACCGGCAACGTTTCTCATTAGAAAACCGCCTCATTCTTAATCTTGGCACTCTTAAGCCCCATGTCATCAATGACCAGCTATACTTTCAATAATCTCTATACCTCCCTCCCCCCCCCCCCATTTTTGTGTGTGTGTGTCTCCCTTGCTATGCCTCCCTGCTGCTCCCACATTCCTTCCTTCTGCCATCCCCCTATCCTCATTTTGTCTTACTCCTCTCATTGCTACTGTTCCTCTCCATTGTGGTGGATCGGCTTGGGCCCCCACCCAGGGGTTGGGGCTACGGTGACCCGCCACGTTGCTATTGATGTGTTGGTGGGTTGTTACGCCTTGGGACTGGGACCGGCAGGATTTCATCCGGGGTGGGCCTAGTGCGGCTTTGCGCGTCGATTCTATGCCTCATCTGTATCTCTTGCTATCCTACTCCACTCTCTTTCTACGGGTTGTTTTACCCAGGCTTCATTCTCCTCTTCCCCGTTCGATTCTTCGTCCTACTCTGTCTACTTTCTCCATTCCCACTACTTGAGGCTGTGTCCTCTGTTTCTTCTGTGCCATTCTCTGTGGCCCGTGGGCGCCACCTGTACCTATCATCTTATTACTTTTGGCCTTTTGCCGCTCTCTGGTTGTCCTTCTTTGGTCTTGTTGGGTCGGCTACCCTTACAGCTACTTAGCATGCCGAGGCTGGGAGACCTTTACACCGACTACATATATATGTATATTTATTTATTTAGAATATACATATATATTTATTTATTTATTTATTTATTTTTTATTTATTTATTTTTATTTTTTTCTTCCACACGACTTGGATGGCTCGGATACAGGGGTCCCCTATGTATAGTTATGGAGCCAGCGTGCGGTACGGGCAACACCTCCAGTGGGTTGCAATGTACGGTTGGTCTCACTCAACTACGAACATCGTTTCATCTGACATGTTTCTCACCACGGTACATGGCCTGGACTAAGGGATCGTGTATCGGTGGCTCGAGGTTCTGTCCGTTGATCGTTGTTCCCATAGATGGGCTAGTGTACAGTGCGGGCAATACCCACATAGGGATTGTGACGTGCGGCTAGTCCATCCTCTTATCATATTCGGTTGATGCGACGGGTCTCACTTCCGAACACGGGGCCTAAAAGGTACTTGTCGTTGCGGTTGTGACCTTGGTCCATCTTCCACAATATCTATTTTATCGGAACCTCTGTTACACCGACCTCCAATTACAACGACATTATGGACTGATGACCCTTACTTGGTCACATACGACCCCCCACCACCTCACATGCTTTGGCTGTAGTTCTGGGTCTGCCTCCATCTGACATTGCCTACTTTCCCCTTTTCTCTCCTACTCTGGTACCCTTCTCTTCTGCACCTTCTTTCTTTATCAGCCTGATACCTTTGCACGACGCGCCTCCCCGTGTTAGTCCCCCACCCCACCTTGCTGTGTCTGGTGGGCTCCTTCCTACTTCCACATCCCGTCCTTGCGTGGCGTATTTCCGGCTCGGGGCCCACGTCCATCCACCGTTTTCTTCTTCTTCTTTCTTCTTTCTTCTTTCTTCTTCTTCTTTCTTTTTTCTTTTTTTTCCTCCCTTTTTTTTTTTTCTTTCTCTTTTTTTCTCTTCTTCTTCTCTCTTTTCTTGTTCTTCTCCTCTGACTATTTGTGGGAGTCACGGCTTTAACTTTTACCCGCCTCGGGTTTCTCTCTACGGCCCTGCCTATTATTTCAGTCGGTCTCTCGTCATAATACTGGACCGTTATACTTATCGATCAATCTTCCCTGCTGCCATCTCTGGAGTCCTCTTGCTTCCTGTGGTGTGACAATCTGGCATGTTGGTATTTTATTGAGGCTACTTGCCTTACTAGCTTTCATTGTCCATTGACCCTGACCCACCAGTGTGACTGTTGGTTTCAAGCTAGCCAGTTCTCAACGTTTCAGATAAGTTCTTTTTTATATATTATCACCTATATTTTATATTTTACTCTCACTTACATACATCATTGTATTATCACTGTATTTTCTTCCCACTATTATCTACTCCTACTTATAGTCTCTCTCCACTGCCTATATCTGCTCGGTCGTTTCTTTCTTTTCTCCCTTTTTTCTCCTCTTTATTCTTCATCTCCATCTCTCTCTCCCTCATCTGATCTCTCCTACCATCCTCTTTTGCGTTTCCATGACGACTGTATGCTAATACTCATTGCCTGTTGCCATTTCAGGTAATTATCTGAATTTATCCTCATTTATCTTAGTTTACTTGCTATTACACCTTAACTATTTTCACTCCTCATCTCATTCTGTGCACTTTCCCCTCCTCACTTCTTCCCATACCCTCCTCCTCCCTGCTAGGCTGCTCCATCTCTGCTTCCTCTGCTATCTATTCGTTATACTCATTGCGTTTTGCCACTTTTGAGGTAAGTATCTTAATGTAACCTTATCTATTTTACTTACTACCACACCTTATCCATTTTCGCTCCTCACCTCCTTCCGTGCACTTTCTCTCCTCACTTCTTCTCCCCATACTCTCTTCCTCCCCAATATGCCGCTCCTTATTTACTTCCTCTACTATCCATTCACTATCTCTCCTCCTCTTTCCTCCCTATCAACCACGTTTGTTTCCAGGTAAGATTCGTTGTATCGTTGTCTTTCGTTTGTCCTGATGAAGGCTTAATAGTCGAAACGTCGTCTGTCCCTGTATCTCGTTGTTAGGTTGTGTTATGTTTTATTTTGGTAACACATCTACCTATTTTTGTTTATCTTGACATTCGCAGAGAGAAAGCCTTCAGTACCCGATGGGCTAAGGCACAAATGGGACAAGGTCGCTCAGCTCGAAAACGCCTTGCTGCCAAACGCGTGGTGTGAGACTCGAACTTGGGCGAGTGGTTCACGATGTCGGTTAACGACACCACGGCTAAAAAGGCGAAAGAGCCAGGGTCCAACTCTTCTGTCGAGTTCTTCCTCCTGGAACCAAGCTCGCGGATGAGAATAGGTTCAGTACCTGATGGGCACAGGCATAGAACGTCTAATTACACGAGGCAAGTTCATAGACGGCGGTACAATCGTGCAAGATAGACGTGAACGACAATCGTCTCGGCGAAGAGTCACTACACACCTGCGTGCCCGTCGACATATAGGCAGCAGGTCACGGACTAGTGAAACCTACTACGCGACTTAAAGGCATGACGAAAACGGATGTGCTGGGCCTCGGACCATAAAGTGGCCAACCGAAGTGCATATAGCACAGTTTAACTGTGAAACTTGCACAGTACAAAGTATTTCACGCTCCCCGGCGGAAATCACACGATATATTCGTTGTGGTTATAAGAGAACTAACGCAGAAGAAGAAGAAGATGCAGAGACCCATAGGCTTATTGGAGCATGAAAAGAGCTGGAATCAATAATTAAAGATAAGACAAGATTGATGAGGTTCGTTGAAGAGCTATGCTCCGCGGTGATCTGGATTCTGTATTGAATAGTTTAAGTCCCGTCGTTTTCTTGATTAAAAAATTTCAAGTATTCCCGCGTTATTGATGAAAGAATGTCAAGTATGTCTGCGTTCTTGATGAAAGAATGTCAAGTATGTCTGCGTTCTTGATGAAAGAATGTCAAGTATTCCTTTTCTGCATTTGTTCTCAAACTGTTCCTAGTTAGCAGGATGTGCACCGAAGAACCGAATGCTGTGTGCAGTATTCTACAGCTTGTCTGCGATATATGCTTCTTTCGCTCTGACACGTCCGACTTCAGTGTGTCTTTTGTGTCACGTTTACTTATTTAAATGCATGAGATGGAACTGCATTCCAGCCCCTCTTAGTCGTATCTTGTGAAATGCGTAACCGGTCACCGTGTTGCTATACTTTGCTAGATTCTTTCCGAGTAGTCCCTCGGTAAACAATGACGTGATCATTCCTATGCGTGATGGGTAAACGTACCTTAATTTTTATAGGGGAGATAGCTCTTTAAATATAGAAAGCAATACCCTTTTATATTTTAATAAATCACCCCTAAAACGGATCAAATACATGTCTATCGGGAGACTTCTATGACAGTACCCTTTGCGTATATCTCGATCCCAGGCAAATACCGCGTCAGATGTTGCTCATAAAAATGTCATTTGTTTTCCCGTGTAGTGGGTGAGTCTATGTAAAGGTTACAGCGATATAGCACACATTAAGAATTAAGGCAGATTATGTTACAGCGACAAACCACATATTAAGAGTTAACAAAGTTTATGTTACAGTGACAAACCACAGATTAAGAGTTAACAAAGGTTATGTTACAGAGACAAACCACATATTAAGAGTTAACAGAGTTTATGTTACAGAGACAAACCACAGATTAAGAGTTAACAAAGGTCAAGTTCTCAGATACTTACACTGGAATGTACCCACAGTCTTTGACGTACATAGTTGGTAAGCGCTCGAAGGGTTTGCTCAGAGCAGACATGGTTCCAGTCTTGACGACTGTGCTCTCTATCATTTGTAAGTTCTGTAGAACATTTGAACAGATTCAATTATAGTTTAATTAACATGGATGTTAGTACTTAGTACAATGGCATCATTGTCGAGTGGTGCGGGTTTGATTCTCTTGCTCATGTGGAGAATATTTAATCATTAGCCCATTTCGTAGTCAGAACTTTCGTAGTCAGAACTTTCGTAGTCAGAACTGAAATAAGACATAAAATAATAGCAAACAAACAACAGAAGAGTATAATTGTATAGATGACGTGCTGCGAAGCTTCCATAAGAAGAACGTCTCAACGTACAGGCATGTCATCGATTACGGTTCTCTGTTGCATGGGTGGTTTGTAAAATGGGCCACTGATGAAACCCACAGACATTCCACATGTGGAGATATTCACAGCAAACATAGAATCCTACATAAATAATAGAAGGCAACTTTTCGTCTCTCCAGAAGATATTAGTATTGTTGTGCTATAAAAAAAACATAATCTACGATTCACGGCGATGACGGATGTGAGTCACAAGACCAATCTGAGCTATAAAGTCTTCCACTGTATGCACAAGGAATCACAGTTAAACTTCTGTCTTCGCGTGAACCACTCATTAAATAACACAATATTTAGATTCATTTTTCTCATTGAATAGGTTGTTGACAGGGCCAGAAATAGAAACAAAAAATAACGACACTGTAACCTGCCAAGAATGCTGTAAGAGATGATTAAGTAGTTAGGGGTGAAATTGACTACCCTATCCGAATGAAGATTATGTAATGCAAAAGGTATGTTGAAATAGAGTGTGTCAGATCGAAATGCGCAGATATAGCAGTCACACTGTAAACCACGACACAACACATTCCGTTCTCTGAACCACATCCCACTAACAAGCAAGACATGTAACAGTGTCAGAAATGATCTCTACTGTGGGAGCTTAGAAGAATGTGCGGCAACCAACAGACAACTGCAACTGTCAGTCATCCTGTAATGGAAGATACACTCAAGTGAAACTTGGGGCACACATGCACGTGTCTAAAGAGCAGTCATAATGATCCGACGGCTAACTAACGGGAGTTTGAGAATGATCATTGAAGAAGTAGACATATTAAACCATTTACTCTAGTACTATTTTACTGAAGAAAGTGCACTAGATATGCCTTATGTTGCACATCATTTACCGACTGATCCATCTGTGTGGATTATTGCGGTGCGGTCGGAGAACTGTCTCAGAACCCAACGGTGCCATTTCTACAACCACGGGCAGTCTAATGGTGGAGATAGCAGTTGTGCCGGATTCACTGTCATGGCTGATGTCACAGTACCCAAGTTGAAGCAGACGTTGTCCGCCTCAATGACACATTCTATGACCAAAACAATCATCTTTATATTTGTGCCAGGACATGCGGGTATTGGGACTAATGAGTGGGCCGACACACTGACGAGCATGGCCACAGTGTCAATAGGTACCTCAATGGATCGGTCTGACATAGTTAATGGGTTATGAGACCTTGTCCGCTCAAAATATTTTCAACCGTGTGAATCATGGTCGCTCTCAAGACTGCGTTAGATTGGTGTAAAGTAGATCGAAATAGCCCGGAAAGAGAAACATAATAGATATACGAAGAGACTGGTACATCAGCAGCGAAGTGGAACTGTCGGAAGGTAGATTTTGGTGGATTTATTGAAATGAGAATCGGAACACCTATAGACTAGTCCGCAGTGCGCTGACGACAGCATGCCATGCAGGTCATAATTCTTACCTTATTATGATGTCGTTTGCCTTTTCGTCTCATATATGTCCGCCATTTTTTTGAACCCATTTCACGCCGCCACTGGGCTACACATTGTAGTGTTTCAATCTGTCTCAGTGATGTGACACTATCTACGCATTATGCCATCCACGAACAACGCCTACCAGTGAAATAACCGTATTGTTCTCTTATAGATTCATAACGAAAGTAAACAGCTTCGAGAACAGGAAGTCAGCAGAACCTTACAGCTGGAAATCATCATTCAAACATAAAAACACTAGCATCTGGTTTCTAATTGTGCTTAAAAGTGTTATCGGGTTTTCCCAAAGTTCATGTAGAGAGTTGGGAAGGTTGAATCAACATCATTAGATGACGTCTCTGCAACTAAGTTTGCGTTCACGATCTGCAACATGTTCTGTCTCTTGTCTTGATGGTACACTCTGCTAGACTGTATCATGTATCTCATGATGTTTACCATCCACTTGTATCTCTGCCTACCTCTAGGTCGCCACCCCTCGACACTTCATTCAAGTAATATTCTCAACAATGTATCATGTCTTTTAATATGTACAAACTAATATATTTATTTGATTTGTATTTCATTTAATAGTTCTTCTTTTATACGCTGTATCTTTGTTCTCTTCTCTTCCCACGAGGCTCTCCATATTCTTCCGTTTATCCACATCTCAAATGCATCAATTATCTTCTATTTTTTTGGTCATTATCCATGTTTCTGAGCCATACAGCAATTTAGAATAGATATAGCATTTTATATTCTCATTTTTCGTTTGTTATATTTTTATCTGTGAATATTTTTCTCGTATAGCTAAAAGTAATATTTTTGGTGGTCATTCCTATTCTCTTTTAACTTCTGTTTTACAACTGCCATCATTTGTGATTATGTGTTAAAGACATCGGTAATGATTTATTTGTGGAAACGGTTTTCATTGATCAACTTATAGTTGATGACTTATAGTTGATGGATGAATTATAGTTGATGGATGACATAAAGTTGATGGATGACTTATAGTTGATGGATGAATTATAGGTGATGGATGACAAAGTTGATGGAAGACTTAAAGTTGATGGATAACTTATAGTTGATGGATGACTTATAGTTGATGGATGACATAATGTTGATGGATGACTTATAGTTTATGGATGAATTACAGTTGATGGATGACAAAGTTGATGGAAGACTTAAAGTTGATGGATAACTTATAGTTGATGGATGACTTATAGTTGATGGATGACATAAAGTTAATGGATGACTTATAGTTGATGGATGACTTATAGTTGATGGATGACTTATAGTTGATGGATGACTTATATAGTTGATGAATGACTTATAGTTGATGAATTACATAAAGTTGATGGATGACTTATAGTTGATGGATGACTATGACTTATAGTTGATGGATGACTTATAGTTGATGGAGGACATATAGTTGATGGATGACTTATAGTTGATGAATGACTTATAGTTGATAACTCAGGAAATGATACTGGCATAGTATCAGTAAAGTAAAGTAACCCATATCATTTATTAATGCCGTAGTGGTGTGAGGTGTTAGCGATCTCACATTTCACAGGCTCTGCAAATGAGGGCGGTAGCAATCTCCTCTCCCTCGCTGTCTGTTATTTCCCGTAATAATCCGGTACCCATTTAAGGCTGGGTCGACCTGGAAGCCGTTGCGAATTGAAAAAAATTTCCGCCTCAACTGGGGAATGAACCCAAGACCACTCATTTGCAAAGCCAGTGCGCTAACCACTGCGGCGCTAACGCGGCTTCCAATAGTTGTTCCCTGGCATAGTGTTCCCATATGAATCTGACATTTCATGTGAGAAATTTAGTTAGGGAATTATAGATCCCTAGTTAGGGGTTTATATATCCCTAGTTAAAGGTAAAGGTATGCCCCATGGCAGTAAATTGCAGTCGGGGATGAAGATAACTCTGCATGTACGAGGCAGTTACTGCAAGTCTTGTGGATCTCTGAGACTAATTGTACTCCAAAAAAATGAAAGATTTAAAACGGTATGTGTCGGTGTCAAAGCTACTCTTTGCCGACGATCGGGCAATAATAGCAAATGAAGAAACTGAACTTCAACGTCATCTAACATCCATGGACATCGAGTGCAAGAACAACAACATGAAGATAAGCATAGATAAAACAGAAACCATGGCAATAGGAAGGGATACACACAATCTAAATATATCGGTGGAAAATCAAGTCATTAAACAAACCAACACCTTCAAATACTTAGGTATAACATTCTCTTCTGATGGAAAGATGGACACCGAAATAGACATTCGTTGTAGCAAAGTGAATCAAATACTGAGTCAATTATCCCCCTTTATTGCAGCACAAAATGCTACCAATGACCAAAAACAAATCTTATCCAGAGTATCTTTATTCCAACCCTGTGCTGTCAAAGTCAAACATGGTCCTTAACAACAAAACATAAGAGACAACTGGTTACAACAGAGATGAGATGTCTGAGAAAAGCCACAGGAGTGACCAGAAGACACAGAATTAGAAACGATGTCATAAGAGAAAGAGTGGGTGTCATATTCATTCTACAATACATACAAAACCAACAGATACAATGGTTTGGTCATCTGGAAAGAATGTCGTGTGATTCATTAGTTTATAAAGCATATGTGAGAGAGGTGAAGCAGAAAGAAGAGCCAGGGGTAGACCTTGAGTACGCTGGATCGGTTGTGAATGGTTCTGATACTCCATCTGTTGTTGTCACCTTGCTTTGGCTTTCTGTGGTATAATGCTTTGTTTTTGTTTAGTAGTTGTCCCTTGATTCCATATAATTCTAGAGGTTCCCTAGTATGTCTCTGTGTATTCTGTCGAACACTTTTTCTTGGTCGACAAAGATGATGTTTAGCTTTCTGTCATATTCAAAAGCCTTTTCGCTTAGTTGTCTAAAGGTAAATAGTGCATCTGTACATCCTGCTGCGATTCTGAAACAAAACTGGACTGGACTTAGTTGTTCTATGATGTGTCTTGTTCTTTATTCTAGTATTTTAGCGCATATTTCCCCAGTGTTGCTGACTAAGATGCCGCGATAAGTTTCACATTCTCTTTTGTTATCTTTTGTGTTTTTAATGCATTGTTATTCGTGTATGTGCATGCACCATCTGTGATTGGGAGAGAGAGACAGAAGTATACTGTGCAGCGCCAGGGAGGGGGAGACTTTACTCTAGTAGCTTTTCCTTTTACTATGCAATGACTGACATCCATCAAAGTCGCAGTGACTCATGACCTGACAAACCTTTTTTCTTAACATTTCGTTACATGCCTGGAGCCATAAAGAAGCTCGGCATAACCAATAGGTAATTTGTGGCGGGGAATGAGCACAGTGAACCCTGTCCTTGGCTGCAATAGCTTGGAAGTGTATAGATATAAACCTAACCTATCTTCCTGGTGGTGTAACGGTTATTTTCTAACTCTAACCCGGGGTGGATCGGGTTCCCAGCGCAGTAATGCCATTATAAAAGGCACTGGATCAAAGTCATAAGCTTGTGGGTCACTAGAACAACCATCAATCATTTAAATATAACATTTGTAGTGAACTAATGTGTTATACTTTTCTTTAGAACTGTGTCTATATATATATCCAACATAAACAAGCACTGTGCTGCACTTACATTACAGCACTGTACTACTTACATTACAGCACTGGACTACACTTACATTACAGCACTAGGCTGCACTTACATTACAGCACTGGGCTGCAATTACATTACAGCACTGGGCTACACTTACATTACATCACTGTGCCGCACTAGATTCATATTTTTACACCTTTCACACACCCTTCCTTCATCTCCTGCTACTCTAAATATCATCTGAAAAGTTTATTCCGTAGGAGTCTGTAGCTATGTCGATAGTGATACGTACAGCTGCGGAAAGGTGAAGCATGTTTGACTGGTTAGCTTTCACGTTGGTGTCTAGTGTACAGTACGGGAAGCAGTTCTCCCGTACGGCCGGTCTACTAGCGATATGGTTACAGACATCCCCCCACATTCAGTGAAAGTGGTAAAAGCTATCAACATATTAGTCACCATACCGAGGTCGAATGAGTCGGACTAATAGTGCACATAAAACGGCAACACAAAGCATTTCTGTTCTCTAGACTCTAGATTACATCCTTGTGAAAGTCTAGTATGCCCATTTCTGTTCTCTAGACTCTAGATTACATCCTTGTGAAAGTCTAGTATGCCCATTTCTGTTCTCTAGACTCTAGATTACATCCTTGTGAAAGTCTAGTATGCCCATTTCTGTTCTCTAGACTCTAGATTACATCCTTGTGAAAGTCTAGTATGCCCATTTCTGTTCTCTAGACTCTAGATTGCATCCTTGTGAAAGTCTAGTATGCCAATTGTCCCCCTAAAATGAGATTTGGAAATAGAATAACCAAAAAAAGAGGTCTACTATAACTTTCTATAAAAGTACTACAACATTCTACTATAAAATTCTATAACAGTGCTATAACATTATATAACAGTACTATAACATTCTATAACACTCTACTAAACAGTCAATAAACCCAAAACATCAAATTATTATTATTTTAATGAAGAAATGAGTTTCAAAAAGTATTATAATTATTCAAAAAACAATGCACATCACAATATGAAATAAAAATACAATGATCAATTTTACAGCTGTGGAAAAATAAACAACCTTGTACCAACAAGAAGAAATTAACTAAGTCATTTTGAAATATAAATCATCACAGCTGTTGCTGTATACATATAGAATAACATTGTATTGAAGGATCTTGATACCAAATTATTTTCAGTGTTTGCAAGTCCTGAGATAACTGAGGTCTCCAATCTGGCCCTGGAAAACCTTGTTGCAGTGCGAGTTGGAATGAGGAAGCTCTTCAGATGAGGAGGATAACTGTTGACTTCTTTCATTTTTAACTCTTTTGAATTGCCTGTTTGTAGTTTTCGACTTTTTTCAACGTTTTTATTGCATGCAGTTATCTGAACATGCAAGATCTGAACGTGCAAGATCTGAACACGCAAGATCTGAATGTGCAAGATCTGAACATGCAAGATTAGGTATTCATGGTTTGTCAAGAGCATAGGTCAGTCCTGCAGTGCTTGAGTTATGTTTTCACAATCTTTAAGACTGTGCTCTACTGCAATGCTCACCTACATACAGCTCCCTGTAGAACAATCTCTTTGGATTGGAAGACATTCATCTGAAGTGTAGAGGGTGTTAACAGCCCAATCCTCCATAAGTTGAGACCTGATCGATAAGACATAGATGCCTTCCATCCCAGACTTTTTGAAACACCATGTATGTTAACACTCAAGTGTTTACCCATGAACAACAACCGACTGGGACACTGACTATGACACTGACTGGGACAATGAGCTTATATACTTGTAGATGTCTGACGGAATGACAAGCAGAGCATTTATGGGAATGCTTCTTTGTGCACTGATGCTTGTTCCAAATAAGAATCAATCAAATCCAGAATCAAACAATCAAGTGATACAATTTGATGTTTCTACTTTGTAATTCATGATCAACTTACAAATCTGATCTGGATTTAGGACACCTGGGTTACGGTTCAAGACTTTCCTCACAATCGTTTCACCAAAGAGACTACTCAAGTGGTAGTAGACGGGGAAAGATGGATTGTCTGGCATAATGGGAGAGTCCTCGGAAATGTACTTATCTGATGGTTGACATGAAGGGGGTTTAACTTGTGAAATTGTGTTAAACTGTGGACAAGTAGGGACTGAACTGTAGTCATATTTTGTTGTTTTTGGGTGTATGCTAGGAGTTTTTGGAGAATACAGTGAGGACTGTGCCATTGGTGGATGTGGGTGTATGCTAGGAGATGTGGGAGAATACAGTGAGGACTGTGTCATTGGTGGATGTGGGTGTATGCTAGGAGATGTGGGAGAATACAGTGAGGACTGTGTCATTGGTGGATGTGGGTGTATGCTAGGAGATGTGGGAGAATACAGTGAGGACTGTGCCATTGGTGGATGTGGGTGTATGCTAGGAGATGTGGGAGAATACAGTGAGGACTGTGCCATTGGTGGATGTGGGTGTATGCTAGGAGATGTGGGAGAATACAGTGAGGACTGTGCCATTGGTGGATGTGGGTGTATGCTAGGAGATGCGGGAGAATACAGTGAGGACTGTGTCATTGGTGGTTGTGAGTAATGTGATGAATGTGGATGTGGGGGTGGTGGATGTGAATATTGTGACAAATAGCGGTTATATTTGTATGGGTCAGGTGTTATAGGGTTGAAGGTACTTGGAAATTGTGATGAATTAACAGCGTTCTGAAATAGTGTAGAGCTCTGACGTGCGACGCAATGATTCTGCATGTTTTTCCCCCCATATGATTGTGCATGATTTCTGTTATCCTGATTGACAGGGTGCCCCCAGTAATCCATCAATGATCTACTTATTAAATTAGAGTTATAAAAAGATGAATTTTGTTTGTGTGATTGATGCTGTCTGTTGGCCATTTCCTGACTTTCATGCTGATGCCCTTGATATTGATGTTGGTGCTGCAAATTCACAAATTGGTTCTGACATTGTTCACTCTGAGAAGAATAGTAGCTTGCAAAGTTATTTTCAGAAAATTTTATCCCAAATTGTGAAGCTAACAATAAATTTTGAGCATTTTCGTGACCAGAAATATTGTTAATCTCAGGATCTGAGTTGCTGTTTTGTCTGTTCAGAAATTCTGGGTAGCCAAACTGGCAACTGGTGATTTTATCTGACATTGGCATTATGTTATTTTGGTTATGCATTGAATGATCTGTTCCTTGATTAGATTCAGAAAAGAAAGGAAACCGTGTGCCAAATTTTTGATGAGAATTATCTGCATTTCGAATATTATCTAATGGACTGTAGGATTGATGCTGTTGTGCAATCAATGCTTCTTCTTTTGATATTGTGTCCATCTTATTATGATAAAACTTGTTGTGATATTGATTTTGACCAGAATTTGAAATGTACTTAGATGTGAACTGTCCGCTGTCCGGTGAACATGGATCTGAATTTGTAGGCATATACTCAGAGAACGGGTTACTGTCTCCGCTGCGGTAATTATCTGCAGGTGAGAATATACCACTGTCTAACTTCTGTGAAGACCAGGATGACTCATTATCAAAAATGCTCAAACAAGGGATGTTGCCTTGTGGATCATGTACGTGCGGCTGTTGAAGAACGGAAGAATTACAATTGGGTGAGACTGGAAAGAATCTCAAGTTATGATCTTGCATGTCTTTGGAGAATGTATCCATCTTAGTGCATAGCTTTTGTTCTGTGATTTTACCAGGTGAGTAAATTGGGCTTGACGTCCGAGTTGATGAATTACTGGATGCATGTTCAGAAAAGAAACTGCCCTCGTTGCTTTCATCGGACAGTTTCTTAGCTAAGAACAGGTGTCCACTAACATATCTCTCAGGTGAATCTGGTTTTGGTATGGTAAGAAGTGATGGTGATCCTTGGGATGTTTTTAAATTGAGTGATTTTGTTGAGCATGTTTGTTCAGGCTGGCTATCTATAGATAATGTAATCTGCTTTAAAACATCTTTCTGAGATTCAATTATACAATTCTGATTTGAGCTCTTAAACTTTAAACTCATGCTCACATCAACTGTTTGAGAATTTTCGGATAGCTTCTGAACATTAGGTCCATTACCAGCAGATGATTTCTCCAATGCTGCCGCAAGTTCAGCTTTTTCCAGTTTCTTCCGAGGCTCATTCAGATAGTCAGCCGATTTTGTTGGAGATATACAGGAAGTTGAATGGTTTAATATTGGTCTCGGATGATTGCTCTTTGTACCAGAGTTTGATGCTGAAGATGGAGCTGCTGGTAGAGACTCAACAGGTATGAGAGACTTTGTTCTAGAGAGTCTTTGCTTGATTCTTCCTCCCTTGTCAGCCATTTCCACCTTTTTCAATGCTTTATCCTGAACTTTTAGAATTGTTAGTTCTTTCAATGATTCTATCATTGATTTCTGTGACGTTAAACTTTGTTTAGGATGGTAGAAACGACACTTATTTCCATATGTACACTTCCTGCCATAAGGACAGTCTTGTGGTTTTGCATTTGCTTCCAAAGGAGTCTTACGAAGGAATTCATCAAGTGTTGGGCCCAGTCTGCCAAGAGGATCTTCAGGTGGCATGAACCTAAAGATAAAGAATTATGAAGATTATAGCATGTGAAGATTATAGCATGTGAAGATTATAATGTGAAGATTAAGAAATATGATTATTGAAATATGAGATGATCAAAACATAAGATGATTTAAATTTGAGAAGATAAAAGTATGTGAAGATAAAAACATGTGAATATAAACACATGTGAAGATTAATACATGTGAAGATAAAAACATGTGAATATAAACACATGTGAAGATTAATACATGTGAAGATAAAAACATGTGAATATAAACACATGTGAAGATTAATACATGTGAATATAAACACATGTGAAAATAAACACATGTGAAGATTAATACATGTAAAGATAAAAACATGTGAAAATGAAACAGAGATACACACAGGTTGACAAAAGTTTCCTATAAACATAAAAGTCCTTGGAAATATAAAGCTTAGAAATTGTCTCTTTTAATTCCATAAAAAAATTAAGTACAGTACAAGAAGATGCAACCACATAGTCGAGTTATTTCCCTTGTCTATGTTTGCAAATTTCATGTTCATCATTTAATAATTGAAATATTAGTTTATATTAGGGTTTGGGTTAGGGCTAGGATAGTTGTGTTTTACATAACTAACTCTAACCATAAATCAATAAATATGTCCCTTATTAAATGAGGCACATGATATTTACAAACATAGACAAGGGAGATAACTCGACTATGTGAATGCAGCTACTTGTACTGTACCAAAAATTAATTAAATTAGGAAACAGGATTAGAAATGATAATATTAGAAGACCAATGGGTACATTACCTGTACTAGACTTGGTCAAGAAGCATCCAATCAAATTCAGGGTCAGAGGTAACAAAGAGCAGACTTATTGACAAGAAATTCTGTGGTTGCTGCCACAGTATTGAGAAGAAAAAATACTGACATAATAACGACAGTTATAGATTAGCTACAGAATGGGAGAGAGAGGCTGAAGATGAAGACATAATAACGACAGTTATAGAATGGGAAAGAGAGAGAGGCTGAAGATGAAGACATAATAACGACAGTTATAGATTAGCTACAGAATGGGAAAGAGAGAGAGAGAGGCTGAAGATGATGACATAATAATGACAGTTATAGATTAGCTACAGGATGGGAAAGAGAGAGAGAGGCTGAAGATGAAAGTGTCTGTGTACAAAGAATTATAGAAATAAGAGTGATCTATTTGTTTGTTATTGTTTTTTTTACTGTGTTCAACATTAAACTGTAGCAGCCAAATGTCGACATTTTTCAATGTTTACTCTTTCCATAGACACATGATGTCGACAAATGTCACCATTGGGGTAGCCATTTGTAGTCATGGACAACAATCTTTCATATCAATTTTCCATCATGCTCTTACAATAAATATGTGCTAGAGTGATTGCCCCTAAATTTGTTGTGGCTATATAAATAACAAGTCGTAATTTATTTGACCTCTTCACATTTGCAAGCCACACTGTATGAACCTAACTTCAATGGTGCCATTTTTCTGGAATTCTTCATGCTTGATTATTCAGACACAGATTATTTTTAAGGTTTGAGTGTTGCATGTACTGTAGATAAATGTTTGGGGGTTGAGCGAGATGTTGATAATATTTAATAGTTAAGTAAATGCTGTCATTTCTGCCTGCCTGTCTATACGCTGTATCCCTTGTTTGCCTTGAAGCATCAAGGATAGAAGAGTTCTCTGGAGATGGTCTTCCTGTGTTTGTAAGCTTGTTCCTGTGTTTGTAAGCTTGTTCCTGTGTTTGTAAGCTTGTTCCTGTGTTTGTAAGCTTGTTCCTGTGTTTGTAAGCTTGTTCCTGTGTTTGTAAGCTTGTTCCTGTGGCTTTTTTTATTTCTGTGATCCATCTTTTACGTGGTCTGCCTCTGGCTTTATACACGTTATTTAATGTGCATTCGTTGTGTAATTTTCTGTTGCCTTGTACCTTAATTCCTGTGTTTGACAATACTAAAATTCTGATATTCCGCCTCCTCATTTTTTCTATAAGATCTTCTTTACTTCGTAGGCCACAGATGTTTATTGTGCCAAATTTGGTGGTTTGTTTATGCTTGATATTTACTGACATCTCCTGAGAACTCTTAATATTTGCTGCCTACCAGCGATTTACTAGTACTATTTCTACACTGTCAGTTCGCTAATCCAGTCACAGTGTCATTTCAGTGACTCCAAATGGTTAAGCCATGTTCTAATCTATCCCATTCAGAAAATAAATTGCATAGTCTACCTAGAAAAGCACATAAATGTTGTCATTTATGACGAGAAATTTGAGGAGCTGGGATTTCTACAGCCTATGGATGACCTTGAAATTGTAAGTCCTGTGTGTGTGCTTGTCTACAATGTTCATACTGGTTGTCCACAACATAACACTGACACACACAAGCAAACACTGACACAAACAAGCAAACACTGACACACACAAGCAAACACTGACACACACAAGCAACCACTGACACAAACAAGCAAACACTGACACAAACAAGCAAACACTGACACACACAAGCAAACAACACCTTCAAACCATATTTACCATTCACTTATCTCTATCGTCTACAAATTTGAAATAAAAACCTCAATAAATAAAAAATGTATACGCAAAAAAGCAAACACATGCATAAAAACTAAAAATCATAAAAAATAGCAGGGTCCCAGGGGCAGTATACATTATTTTTATCTTGACTGCTACAGGTTAAGGAATACCTGGCATCCGATAAAAATAAAACAAAGAAGATTTCTCACCTGTCATTCACAAATGAGTACATCAATAGCCTCTGGTCAACCACTTTACGGAACTCTTCCTTCTCAGCAACAAGGTCTCTGTAGATGTCATTGGAAACAACAACACCAGAAGTTTCCATGGCCAAATTTAAGATGTAGCGATCATCATAACACACAACACGTCTACCATTCACACTTCGAGACGGTGTGAATACTATAATACCTTGTTTCTCCAAGTCATGAAGAATTTCCTGATCTGAAACAAATATTATCAATATGACCTAATTTAAAATTGCTACAAAAGTGCTTTTGTTATAAAATGTCATAGACTGTCTTTTCTGTGTTTGTAGAATGTAGCTTTTAGTTATAGAATGTAGTCTATAATTGTAGAATGTATGTAGCTTTTAACTATATAATGTAGACTTTAGTTATAGAACGTAGCCTTTAGTTATAGAATGTAGCCTTTAGTTATAGAATGTAGTCCAGAGTAGTAGAATGTAGCGTTTAGTTATAGAATGTAGCCTATAGTTACAGAATGTAGTCTTTAGTCATAGAATGTAGCCTAGAGTTATAGAATGTAATCTTTAGTTGTAGAATGTAATCTTTAGTTGTAGAATGTAGCTTTTAATTATAGAATGTAGCCTGAAGTAATAGAATGTAGCCTATAATTGTAGAATGTATGTAGTCTTTCATTATAGAATGTAGCCTTTAGTTATAGAATGTAGCCTTTAGTTATAGACTGTAACCTTTAGTTATAGAACATAGCTTTTAGTTATAGAACGTAGCCTAGAGTAGTAGAATGTAGCCTATAGTTGTAGAATGTAGCCTATAGTTGTAGAATGTAGCCTATAGTTATAGAATGTAGCGTTTAGTTATAGAATATAGCCTACAATTCTAGAATGTAGCCTACAGTTGTAGAATGTAGCCTATAGTTGTAGAATGTAGCATAGTAGCATACAGTTGTAGAATGTAGCATATACATGTAGAATGTAGTCTGTAGTTGAAGAATGTAGCCTACAGTTGTAGAATGTAGCCTATAGTTGTAGAATGTGGATTATAATTGTAGAATGTGGTTTATATTTGTAGAATGTGGTTTATATTTGTAGAATGTAGCCTACAGTGATAATCTCAGCCGCTGTAGTGCAATGGGAAGTCATTCATCCGCCAACCAACTAACCCAGGTTTCAAATCCACTCATTATCCAGTCTACGGAACTCTTCCTTCTCTGCAACAAGGTCTCTGTAGATGTCATTGGAAACAACAACACCAGAAGTTTCAATGGCTAGGACCACATCTTCAGAAAGTGAGGTAGTTTTATCTAAAAATGGAAAGATGATTCACACATGTAATTCCTTCTTGTAGGTCATTCATCCATGTAATTTGCTCTCTTTGATGAGAAATGTGATGACCTAGTTGTTTTTTAAATTATTACGGGTGGGGGGGGGGATCGTCTAGCTACATTAAGGGTGGGAGGTTCTACCAAATTTCGGCTAAATCTGTAGTACTAACAGTCATGTACTTATTTGCCAATGAGGGTGAGGGTTGGAGAGGGGTTGTTGAAAATTCCCAAAACCCCCTCCCCGTATGTTCAGTCACGATGGGCACTGTATTTGAACAGGATAAATAATTAAAAGTAAATTTATTTTTTATATGATTTGTGTATGTGTTTGTGTGCGTGTGTGGTGAATATTCTACTTCGGCTTATTTCCAGTAGCAATATACGGTTGTGAATCATGGACATTAAATAAAACAGTACCAAAGAGAATCGCTGCTTTCGAAATGTGATGGTACAGAAGAATTTTACGTATACCATGGACAATTAAAAAGACAAATCAAGAAGTGTTAAGTTCAATAAATGTCGATGAGGGATGGCTCCTTAACAACATCTTAACAAGAAAGCTGTGGTTGATTTATTTGGTCATATAAAGAGACATAACAGCATGGAAAGATTCACAGCTGAAGGCAGAATGAATGGCAACAGGGAAAAAGAGCGCACAGGACGACAATGGTGCAGTGATATATCTCTCTAGCAGCGGCAGGTCAATTCGCCAAGAATCATGGAGTCTTCAGAGAAGCCAAAAAGAAGACCCACATTCTGGAAAGAATATATCGTATAAATTATGATGATGTATAATTATTAATGGATTATAACATTTTCTGAAGACAATCATGATTAATTATACCATTTTCATCTCTAGACAATCATGATTAATTATACCATTTTCATCTCTAGATGGAGTGCATAACCAGCTCTAAGATTTTATCTCTAGATGGAGTGCATAACCAGCTCTAAGATTTTATCTCTAGATGGAGTGCATAACCAGCTCTAAGATTTCATCTCTAGATGGAGTGCATAACCAGCTCTAAGATTTTATCTCTAGATGGAGTACATAACCAGCTCTAAGATTTTATCTCTAGATGGAGTACATAACCAGCTCTAAGATTTTATCTCTAGATGGAGTACATAACCAGCTCTAAGATTTTATCTCTAGATGGAGTACATAACCAGCTCTAAGATTGACTTATGGAGAGATATTATCAACACTCATACCATTATGTCAAATAGGTACAAATGTAGAGCCACTGAACAACAGCGGGATAGAGTTATTGATGGAAGATGTCGAAAGATGCCAGAGACAAATGAATGACAATCCAAACTCCAACTGTGGTTGTGTGCAGTGTGGGTTTGTGATAGCAACAAAGTACTGGGTAAAATCCTGCCACAGGCAACCATCCAGACTATTTAGAAAGTAGCATAAAACTACAGAACTACTTCCAGGAAAATCTCTACAGCCAAAACAATGCTGAGCTTATGGCTACATCCTGAATAGGATATACTACCAATTAGATATACGAACATGTTGGAATTATACAACATTGTGTTTCTAATTGACTATCATCATGTGGCATGTTGGAATTATACAACATTGTGTTTCTAATTGACTATCATCATGTGGCACTTTGGAATTATACAACATTGTGTTTCTAATTGACTATCATCATGTGGCATGTTGGAATTATACAACAATGTTTGTTCTAATTAACCATCATCATGTGGCATGTACCTGTTATAAGAGAATCCGCACGTGAAGTTTCCTTTCTCCACTGTGGTACAAAGACTGTGATATTTGTGTGTCCTCTGGCTCGGAACCAATCGACAGCAATTTGAATGCCCTTACACGAGAATACAGACTTTCCATGGCTGTGAAATAAAACAGAAGACATATATCTATGAAAATAGACGATGAAATAAACATGTAAATATATCTAGATATTGTTTGTTTGAGAACCCCTGGAATTGCGAGCGATTATCTCTTAATTCCTATATGCAGTGGGGTGGTTTTTCTGAGCTTTCTTTCATACCCAGGAGACCTAAACTTTCTCTTTAGTGAAATGTCTATTGAAGGAGTCTTATAGCCAGAGAGGTATATATATGACATTCTACAAAGCTTCCATAAGAGACACATGTTCAAGTGTAGGGTAACAACCCTAAACAGGATATAAGTGGCTGGAGTATAACACAAGGCAAATATCAAGATGAACAAAATTAGGTAGAAGTATTACCAAAATAAGACATAAAGCAACCTTAAAATGAGATATACAGACAAACAACGTCTAAAAATACTTCATCACGACAAATCAAAAACCACAGTACAACGAATCTTACAGGGGTCTGGTACCTGAATTCTTGAAAGCTGTTGACAAGGAGGGAGGGGTCAGCATTTGGCAATAAATTTTTGATTTAATTTATGGGCATCCTTTTTGAGAACGTGATGAGGCAGGACTCCATTTCAAAGACCTTCGTGCAGGAGACAGCTGAGCCTAGTAGAAGAGGACAAAGGCCTTCGTGCAGGAGACAGCTGAGCCTAGTAGAAGAGGACAAAGGCCTTCATGCAGGAGACAGTTGAGCCTAGTAGAAGAGGACAAAGGCCTTTGTGCAGGAGACAGTTGAGCCTAGTAGAAGAGCAGGTGGACAAATGAAAGTATGGTTTAATCATAATACATACTTGGCAGGATTCAGTTTCTCTACACTTATACAAGGAACTGAGAAAGGATACGCATGTCGGAATTTTCTGATGTTTCCAACACCCATACAACACCCATACAAACCTGATGAGCAATGTGTTTGATGATGATAACGAATAGTCTCAGCTGCATTAATAAAAGAAACATCTATTTGCAAAAACGACACAAGGACCAAACTTTGGACTAGTTTCCATAGCAAGAACATTTCAACTGCGCTTCTTCAGTTTAAATTTTTTTTAAATTGTGACATGACCTGGTCTAAAGTTGTACAAAGAGTAGTCTATACATTGCCACAAGCCTACTTTCGGGGTTACCACTGATGTTTAAGAAATAACACTGGCCTTGTAACAGAAACAAAACACACAAAAACCACAGATAACCCGACTATATAATTCAATATTTCTTCTTATTCAGCGATCATCACTCAGTCAGTCAGTCAGTCAGTGACTCCGGGTTCTATGATATAGGCTGCTTTAGAGTTTCCATTGTGCCATACAGTTTCTCTTCAACTCTGATGGGGTGGGCCATATCTTATTTCTCAGGTCTTCATACTGGGGACATTCTTGTAGGATATGTTCTGTTGTCATATTCGCAAGGTTGCAATGGCAAAGGCCAGTTGTACCTATTTTGAATTTGGTGTACAAATGATGTCTCATTTTGTTGTGACCAGTTCTGAGGTGCAGCACGATAACCTGGTCTCTTCTGGATAGTTGGCAATACCCGTCATCTGCATTATATTTGGGGTGGTCTTCTTTCCCCTTTTTGTTATAGTCGCTTTTAATGATGGTCTTCACTTCTTCATAACTGACTAGATAGTCTTCTTGAGGTAACTTCCCTCCTTCTTTGACCAGTCTATCTGCAACTTCATTCCCTTCGATGTTACAGTGTTGCGGTATCCACTGGATCAATACTCTTTGGAAATTATTGTACAACTGAACTAGAACTGTCCTCAATTCATTCAGTTTGGCGTTCCTGTGTAGCTTCAGTGCTGTTATGACAGAGAGTGCATCTGCTAGTAGTACAATATTCCTGTGCACTTGTTCTTTGTGTTGTAAGATAGTTTCTGCTGCTTTCATGAGAGCTTCCATTTCTGCTTTAAAATTGGTTGAGAGCTTGCCTGTAGCTATGGCTAGAGTAACCTCTTCCCCATATTTTAGTCTGAGGGTCACTCCTCCTCCATTCTCAAATGCATTTGTGGCTGAGCCATCTGTATGAGTCCATGTATCCTGTGGGTAATTAACTCTGATGTGATGTTCTGTGATACGCTTTCTCTCCAAGTCTGTCTGGGTACCTTTCTTTTCTATACATTCTATTTGTTTTTATAGCTCTGGGTGTATGTATGCCCAAGGGGGAGTGGTACTGAATGTTTGTATGGGCCTTGGTTTCGCTTGTACTAGAGTTGGTGCCTCTTATATCAGTTTCTTTGCATTTGCTGAGAAGTTACTCCTCTCCAGCCTGCTTTTGCCATAGCTATTAATTCTTTGGTGCATAGGATGGTTCAGGAGTCTTTTGTATTTTTCTGCTTGTTGAACTACTTTCATGTCTCTTCTATCTTCCATTGATTGAAGGCCAGTTATTGTTTCTAGTGTATTTATGGGTGTAGATTTCATAGATGCAGTAATAAGACATGCAACTTTATTCTGAGTTTTGTTTATTTCGTTGAATTGTGTTTTAGATGATTTGGTCCAGGCTGCGATGCCATACTCTAGTACTGGCCTAACTCTAACTGTGTATCACCTTTTCATGATTTTGCTGTCCGCTCCCCAGTTTGTGCCTGCTATCTTTTTCATTATTGCCATTCTATTTCTGGCTCTTTTCTCTGCATTTTCTGTCTGTTTTGCCCATGTCATTCTAGAGTCAAGGGTAATTCCGAGGTATGTTGGGTTCTGCTCTAGTGGGAGTACGTGATTGTTTATTTTTAGTGTGTTCGTGTGTACCTTGTTGGATAGGGTGAATATTGTGTGTGTGGTTTTCTTCTCATTAATGGTAAGCAACCATTTCTTATTCCAGCTTTCTAGTTTGTTCAGTACCCCTTGCATTCTATTTTATGCAACTGCTATTGCCACCCCTCCTGTCCACATGGCCAGGTCATCTGCATACATTGCTGAGTGTACCCCAGTTGGTATGCCCTCCATAATATCATTTATGTAAATTAAGAAGAGTGTAGGGGATAGTACACCTCCTTGTAGGACACCCTGTTCTAGTATTCTCTTCCTGCCACATTTTTCCTGCACTTGCACTGTGGCTGTTATTTTTTCCATGTATTTGCATATCGAGTTATATAAGTATCCTCTGATCCCTTGTCTAAGGAGCTTGATCTTGAGTCCGTCTTTCCAAATTAAATATAAATAAGGTCAGGGCCATAGCTAATATTCCACCACAAAAAAAGCTATTTTTCAATTTCCGTGCATTATGTCATCGTTTCCATGAGACTATTAGTAACATATTGAAAATCGTTACGGGTGGAAAGTTTTCCTAAAAGAAAATCCAGATTACTGCAAATTTACCCAAAATATCCCCAGCTCCCAAGACAAAAATAAACTCGATATAGTGGGAAAAAATCCCAGCTTCGGCAACGCTGCTTATTAGGCCTATGACGTAAAACGTTAAATAAAAATTGTCTTTTATAAACATTCCTATCCTTTGTACTTGACCAGGTTTTTTTTTTATAGAAAACCACGCACATTTCAAACAATATGTCTACGGGAGTACGTCACGTAGATATCTCAAACATTAATTAACACCGCTAAAATTTTGAATACGTTCGAGAATAGCACAAGGAGGTTTATACCGTAGACCTAGATACTGAACAGGATGTAATTGATATTTTTGGTGATTTTAGGATGTCAAGCTATTATTAGTCGTACAGTGTACATCCTGTTGAAATGTATTTATCCTTGGGTATTTTTTCACAAACACAACGATCTTAGCAGAAAATCATAAGTAATATAGCAGTAGGAATGTCAAAGATGTAGTTTACGAGGTGTGTATGATATTGTCTCTGATACATACATGTAGAAACTGTAATACTGTAGTCGGATGAAAGATTTTGGGATAACCATGGTCAGCAGCACAGACAAATCAAGAAGTGATCAAAATATGAAAAGTTGAAAAGGTTTGGGTCTTAAACAATACTTCTACCATCACTAAGTTATCAACGTCAAATGTGGACACTACACAAAATCCAAAAGAAAACTTGTTACAACAGAAGTTACTGGACAACGTTGAATTCTCGGAGTAACGATAAGAGACAGAATCAGACATGAAAACATCAGAAGACTAACGAACAATGTCAATCCTGGATTACATCAGAAGACTAACGAACAATGTCAATCCTGGATTACATCAGAAGACAACAGATTAAGTGGTTTTCGCATGCTTCCAGACTACCATCAGATAGTGCCCCTCAAAATGCATTGATATCCAGGCACGGTGGATAAACGGCCAGAGGTAGACCATGTAAAAGATGGATTATAGAAATAAAATAGTCAATAAAAACAATTTTAATCGATCGGGCATTAATTCTCAGGTATATGTTGTTTTCACTATGTTTTAGAAAAAAAAAAACATGTCAATGACACACATGAGAGTAAGCAATGTTTATAAAGCTACAATTTTACGTTGTCATTCATGTATTCGGAATAGCTAAATTTGCAAGAACGTGAAGTATATTATAGTAGGGACTGTGGCCGTAGGTATTCGAGCCGAGCGACAATGTTGGGGGGGGGGAGGAGGTTAATATGTAGTAACTGGAACATATCAAAGTCATCGCTACATTATAAGAAAAATATTAGCATCAATTCTATTTTTCTTTTATTCTCGCCCGTGAAACGCCAGGCATTTCTGCCTCTTTGTTAGTTACATTCATCATCGCAATGGCTCATATATTATAATTTTTATACTACAACAATAATACTATCGTATGGAAGGACAGAAAAATGCCTACTACGTAAGATGTGTGATGTACGTCATCATCGCCATGGATCGTATATGATATTTCGTAAAGTACAATAATAATAATGTCTTAAAAGATGGAAAAATGTATACTATATATTATTTGTGTATGTACATTGAGACACGTCTGTCAACTAACACGGTGTGCGTCTAGATTAGTGAACGCATCGTGAACTTTGAGTGATTATTTCATTGCGACCTGATTCAGAGTTATTTCTCCAGGTTAGCTCCACTCCTCTGGTTTGTGCCAATTTTCCTTATTTTCTTTGACCTTTCTCCGTGGCACTATGTATTTCTCCACTTATTTTCAGTGCAGTTTGCACATTTGTTCTGGGTATGAAAGTGTAGAAATTCTACTCCATGAACTTATAAAAACAGTCATGAGACACTCCACATCATACACTCAGCGTGAGAGCCAATATGTGGTTAGTGCCACCGAATTTCTAGAATAGTGGTCCAAGACATGACCTTTACACTATTAGATTTTGTAAACAAAAGTAAACAAGATTACATTTTTTTACGTTTTTGATTATTGTCGTGGTTTCGTTGGTCACTATTTATATACTTGAAGTCGATACCAAGAAAAGACCGAGGAAATTAACGGAAATACTCAAAAAATCAGTTTTTCAGTCATGTTTACTTTCTGTACAAAGGTCTTCCCTGGGGTCTACAGAGAAAATGGGACATCCGGCCTTCTTAATGACTCGTTGGGCTATTCCCTTGATTTTCATTGGCTCCCTTACAAAGTATAATCATAGTAACCAATGAACATCACGGGAATAATCAAATGAGTCATTAAGAAGGCTGGATTTTTAATTCTTGAGTATGTCATATACCGTAGACAGTCATGTCCAAGCTGAGGTTTCTATTCATAATCTGAAACTTCGGCTAGCAGGATGTAGTCTGTATGTCATGGTTTACAGCTTTGCTTCAAAAACAAAAACATCTAGTATCTGCATGACTTTTAGTTACTATCATTTCATGGCATTGGAAGTTAATCTAGCCCCTAAACTTTCTACAGTCATAAAGAACAGGTCAGCTTTACAATTCTTTGCTCCCTTTCCGGGTCCCGGCAACAAACAGTTGTGACCGTGATCAATTTTTTAGCTTAACTATAAAAAAAACCCACACATAATTACTACGTTGAGCGAGCGTAAGGAAATGGGTACCAATGTAAAGCTGGCAAACGTTATGCTAAGGCTGGTAAATAAGGGGCAGGGAGTTTGTGAGGTTTAATCTCTCCACCCCCCCCCCCCCCCCAATATAGGAATAGCCTATGACTTTTAGTAAAAAAAACTCGGCCAACAAGCAACTCTGCCCTCTCTCCCAAGCGACCTTTCACGAAAAGGTCATCAAATAGAAAATCTGATACACGAAAGACCTTTTATTCTTTTAGGTATAATCCCACTCTTATGGAGATCGTAGCAACGGCCCTGTACTAATCACATTATCCCTATGTATGTAATTGGTAAACATAATCGTAACATAAGGTCCTAACACCGCACTCGCAAATAAAACCTTAAAAGTGTGAACAGAGAGGAGATACTGCTAGTAGATCAATGCGGTGACTAACGGAACTAATAGAAAATATCTTCCTGGTGTAGGCCTATCGTAAACATAACGCTTCTACCGACCAGGACAAATAACTTTCACGTTATAATTTTTTCTTAATCTAACTTAATCTGTGACCTTCGCTGCTAGAATTATCCAGGATGTGTATCCACATTCCAAACAAACAAACTATCCAGAAGGATTGTCGCGTCATATGCAACAGTGGTTTGGTACTATTTTCTTGAGGACACAAATGTTTAGAAAGTAACGATAAGTAAGTATGATAGAAAATCAAGTTACAAATAGAAGCGTCAAAATTCTGGCTGTGGTTGCTTCATAAATTAGGACAACAATTTTACCCCCCCCCCCCCCATTTTCCCTTGTCAACAGTTATCTAGAATCAAGGACCCATCTATATAATTGTGAAATAAATCTCTCCCTCCGGCCCCTCTTTAAATTTAAAAAAATAAAAATAGTACGAAAGCAGTACGATTGTAAAATATTTTTAGCAAAAACTCACAAATCACACAGTTTATGTATAAAAACGATATTTTTGACGTGAACTCGACTTGTCAACCACTACCCCTGTGCAATAATTACCAAACATTTTCGGCGCTTCTTTTAACCCCCACCCCCTTTTTCCCTCTCAAAATTGAGTCGACATAAAGTATGAAAAGTCTTTTAGCATAGGCCCCCTACACCAAACTATAGAGAGAAATCTGAGCACTGTTGCAACCACAGAGAGTATCTCCCCAGATCTAAGATTGTCAATCAAATCTCGAGATCTGGACTTTTTTTTCCTTTGGGGCTAAGCATTCTATTTAGATGTTGGGTGGTAACTATGAATCCGGGCATTTAGAAAAAGAAAATCTAGTACGTAACTATGACGCACATACTGGGTAGCCTATTGTCTCCACATGATAAGTACTTGTGTACTACTCAAGTCTCTCCCGGACTTGATAAGTACTTGTGTACTAGTCAAGTCTCTTCCGGACTTGATAAGTACTTGTGTACTAGGCAAGTCTCTCCCGGAAATATAGAAGTAGGCCTACTGGCAACGGATACAGTGATCTTATCTTAGTACTTTAGCGTATACAATTCTGACAAAAGCCGCCTTTTTTAAGGTACAGATTCAATTTCCATCGCATGTAGGGCTAGTTGTGCATCAGGACCTTTCGGACAGCAATGGCAACCCTGCTGAACATAAGTGTTGTTTAGAACATCACTAGAGTCCAAAAAAAATTACTATCCGGATGTCCTCAATAGAAAATGTCTTCTATTTAGTCAGTCTTTCTAAAATATTGATGGCTTCTGCATGGCTTTTGGGTTACTTTAGCCGTATATGGGATGTGACAGCCAACTCTATATCAAAGCTTATATCCAATAGTCAACAACACTATCTCCAACACACACACACCCACTGAAAACAGATGTGTCGGGCCATTAGCGCAAATAAAACGGTGACTCAACGAATTTTCATTCTCTGGATTATATCCTGCTTGAAATCTTTTAGGACCATTGTACTGCTACAAGAGATATCCAGTGGGAGTTTGAGAATGAATGCTGAAGAAGATCAAAAAAGAGATACGCACAAACTCAAATATGTGTAGTATATAGGCCCCTATGTGAGTGTAAACAATGAAATCTTACCTCATAGCAACATTGCTAGCATCAATGAAATCTTACCTCATAGCAACATTGCTAGCATCAATGAAATCTTACCTCATAGCAACATTGATATAATCAATGAAATCTTACCTCATAGCAACATTGATATAATCAATGAAATCTTACCTCATAGCAACATTGATAGCATCAATGACATCTTACCTCATAGCAACATTGATAGAATCAATGAAATCTTACCTCATAGCAACATTGATATAATCAATGAAATCTTACCTCATAGCAACATTGATATAATCAATGAAATCTTACATCATAGCAACATTGATAGCATCAATGACATCTTACCTCATAACAACATTGATATAATCAATGAAATCTTACCTCATAGCAACATTGATATAATCAATGAAATCTTACCTCATAGCAACATTGCTACCATCAATGATAATATCACACAGGTTGTCAGAATTTTGAACACTGCTAGCCAGATTGACTTCATTGTTTTGTGAAACTCCACAACTTGTGGGTGATACAGAATCTTGTACTGATATTAAATTCTTGCCATCTCTTCCATCATATTCTCTATTTGGAAACCTCTGCTTTGCTTCTTGTAGCAGAGTTTGACATGAAACTTGGTCTGCTTCTTGTGGCAGAGTTTGACATGAAAGTTGGTCTGCTTCTTGTGGCAGAGTTTGACATGAAAGTTGGTCTGCTTCTTGTGGCAGAGTTTGACATGAAAGTTGGTCTGCTTCTTGTGGCAGAGTTTGACATGAAAGTTGGTTATAGTCTGATGTCTCAAGCTTAACCAAGTCTGATAATTGATCATTAGTAGCACATTCTGAACCAGGTTTAGCCAATTTTTGTGTCTTGTCATACAGGGAATATCCAAGTTTCTTAGCATTTTTAATCTTTTTTGAACGTCTAAGGTATGTCAATATACTGTCGTTACACAAAATATCCTCATCTGATGATGATGAGAACGATGATGATGAAGACTTTCTCGAAGAAGGAGAATCTATTTTATCGTCAAACGAATCACAATTCTTATAAAGATTTGATGTTTCAATGTTTGTATACGCATCAAATTCTGTATTATCAGATCTCATCCTTGACTGAGATTGACTTACGTTGTTATGATTTATGGTTTCATGAAAAGACCACCGCTGTTTTTCTACAATCATATTGGAGCCATCTGCATTCTTTCCCATTTCACTTTTAATGTTTATTGTTAACTCTTCAGCTTCTGAAGTTAAGAGTGATTGTCCCAGGCTTGAGAATTCATTACTATTAATTATCTCCATAGAGCTTTTCTCATGCAAAGTTTCAAAAACATCACAATCTTCTACACAAACATCGCTGTGAGACTTAACAATATTCTGTGTATTTATTTTGTTTTGGAGTGTGCTTAGAAATATTGCAGAATCTGAACTGGATGTAGTTATTTTGCTTTGAGGACTTTGCAAGATGCCTTGATGACAGTCAGTGCTAAAATCTAGATGAGATTTTGCTGTTTTATAAATCTGTTGTGAAGGTTTTAGTACCATGATAAGATAGTGACTGTGACCAGGTTACTTGTGCATTAGTTCAGACAATATTCTGCAACAGAAAAAAAAAGAAATAATTATTTTAAATAAAAGAATAATGTTGAATAATTATTACATATATCTTTTATCCACATATCATTTAGTTTTTCTATTTCATGTACACATAGGGCAGTGGTTCTTAAAGTGGGTCATGGGGTCCACTAACGGTCATGGAGACCTGCAGGAACAGCTAAGAGAAATACTGTTGGAATTGATATGGGGGTGCACAGACAATTCTACAGGGGGGGGGGGGAGATTTACAGAGATAAAACTTACAAACTATCTCTAATGGGAAGAAATTAATGACTTTGTATGAACTGGGCAGGCCATGGAAGAAGATCTTCCAAGGGGGAGGGGGGCCACCAGAATTGAGAACCGCTGTTGCAAAGCCTTATTTCTTGATGGGGATTGTACCGTTAATATATAACAAAGCTGCCTTCATTAAAATGCCCTAGAAAATAAACTTGATTTTTAAAATATCAAATATAAGATATCTGTAAACATTGGAATGATATCCACTTCAATCACTTCCCACCTTCCTAGAACATGACTATTTGTACCCATTTTCTCGTGGTTGTGTAAATAACCGGAGATTTCTCAAATCACAAGTAACCACACATTTTAATAGAACTACGAACACACAAACTAAATATATTATCAACTGCTGCAGTTCTTTCTTATTTCTTGCTGTGAAATCTGTGAAGAGGCCTATCTGTAAATAGGCATGTGATCAATGAAGAGTCTGGGAAAACTGAGACTTCAGCAACGTACAATAACAATTGTGTAACTGTATTTAGCACATACGCCATGCTGATGAATTCTGTGTTTTTGCTGATTTCATAGCTGTCGGAACTGTGCTGTTTCTAAGAAGCCATGACTCAACGATTATTATGTATGGCCCACTGTCAATGACTGAGACTCCAGAATTGATGATTGTTTAATGTTACTAACATGTTATGATTAACATTTTTTTTAAAATTGTATTAGTATTTAATTGATAAAGTCTTTCAAAAGGCGTAGCCATAATTTCAAACAAAGCAATCAATCTGATTAAGACTATAATTATATAATTGATTTTTATTGTTTTACGCTTCTTCAGTTTGTGAACCTAGGCCTAATCAATACAAAATCCATAAACTTACGGTCATCTATCACGTTGCTATGAACGCCATATTTGTTGACAAATACGGTTAATAATGTAGTTTAGTACGATTAAGCTGTTTTGCTCGATCATTTGTTCATTTGTCAAATTTGTGATTGTTAAAAGTTTGTATTTGTTATTGTAACAAACTTTGTTACAAAAGAAGTAACTAAATAAATTCATAAAATAACTTACTTTAGGTTTCAGGTTTACTCATAGTCAATACAATATATTATATATACTATATTATATAGTCATAAGTTTGGCATATAAATAGTCATGAATATGCCTACTCGATTGTGTATAGTAGTGTATACTATAAATAATGACACTACCTACTGCTTACAACTCAATAGTGGATTCACTGGATTGTAATTATATTGAATAAGTAAATATGTGTTATATAAAAATACTTACTTAGCCTGACAAGTTAACAACTATTTAAAAGAAATTTTCAAATTGAGTTACGACGTAACTTACGTTGAGTTCCGAAAAGTAAAAGCTAAAATACATACCTGGATTGTTGTGGAAACTATATTATAAGATACAAACTACTAATTGACAGCATGATTTTATTTTTTTTGGTAAACGAATATTTCATGCAAATTACTTCAGCGTCCTGCACAACTACGCATATATCCTGCTTGTTTTAAGTGATGTGCCTTCACCGACGGAATCTCCATTTATAGTTGCAGTGTAAACACTAAAGTCTTAGAAATAAACCCAGCTTGCATTTCAAAAACCCCACATAATCCCAGATTATATAATTCAATATAAATAAGGCCAAGGAATGAGTATTGGAAAGCGAGTATCTTGTCTTGTCTTCTCTGTTCCTAACCATGTGTTCCGCTAAGCATCTGTGGGAACCAAAGTCTCCTTTCTTTTTCTAACTGTGATGTTACTGCCATAATGTAGCTTTTGAAGATGACTCATTAATGTCATCTATTCATCTTCGTCTGTGTCTTCCCTGTTTTTATTTTCAGATGATCTTTTATTGAAGACTATCGATGGAATGTGATCTGGTTCCATTATGATTAGGTGGCCGAACCACTTGATCTTTTGTGTCTATATATTCTTTGCACGATATTATTTTCACAAAATTTCTTATAGTGTCATTGCTTATTCTAACTTTTTTTTTTATTCCAGTATTGTTCTCAGGCACTTCATTTCACATACAGAGAGTATTGTTTTCTAGTTTCTCTGTCAGGGTCCAGGTCTGACATTGTTAGTACAGTGTCAGCATTAACACTTGTTTATTAACGGTCTTTTGGAGATCATGTCTATATTCTGGTGTTTCAGCAGCGGTGCCTGCTTCTGCTTGCTCATATCTTGTCTCTGTTTTATAGGAGAAGGATAGTCATCATGCTACACTTCCACATTTGTGATAGCTGAATGCATGACACTTTCTCTATCCTGTCTACCGTCTTCCGAGAACACGTTGCCTAGATACGTATACCTAGCACACACAAACACACACCAACTATATATATATATATATACACACATACACACACAAAGAATTTCATTCGTCCAAGTTCATGAGCACTACAAAAACGGATTAAATCAAATTTTGCTAATATAACACCCCCAGACGACGATAAAAAACCCCAGATCTAGTGAAAAATATCTAAATGTGGCATCACTATAGTGGGAAATATTTGTTGCTATATTTAGAAACTCGCTAACTTCAAGGACATTTTGACTTTTTATAGGAGGTCAAAGGTCACATAAACAAAAAATTTTGGCTGTAATATCAATTACAAAAAATATATTTATATCCGACAAAATGGATTTGAATGAAATAGTTAGTTAGTTAGTTAGTTAGTTAGTCGTCGGATCATCATCACTGCAAACTGGACACATCCATAGTTGCTCCGATCTCTCCTTGAGTGTATCCGCCATCACACTTTTGCTGACAGTACCGGTCCTATGCTGGTTGACCATCATTCTTCTGCGCCCTCCAAAATGTTCACCTCTAGCAACACCGCATTTCAATCCCTGATCTTTAATCCTAGCCATTGAAAGGGAATCATCATCCACATTAGTCTCACTCTCGCGTGTTATATCTCTTAAGGAGTTCAAAACGTCAGCGCGATCGCCATGTGCCAAAATCGCACACGATGCAAGTTGATCCGCTCTTTCATTGCCTCGAACGCCCACATGTCCCGGCACGAAAATAAATGTAACCGCTTTCAAGCTCGCATTTCTCAAGGCCTCAATCCACAGTTCGCGAACGAGACCCACTTGTACCTTCTTAATCATACTCATAGAGTCACTCAAGATGCAGACCTGCGTTACCTTCTGTATGCGTAGCCACTCATATGCCTTGGTCACCGCCATAGTCTCCATGGTCATACTACTCGTATTGACCGCAAAGGCACCACTTTCCTCCTTGATCGTTTTACCTGCGCACTGAGCTGTAAAGGCCCAAGCACTGCGAACATGCCTAATTACAGATTCATCAGTGTATATAATCACATCCCCCTCTTTGGTAATCTCACTGACTAAACCCTGCATCTCTTTCTCCACAGCTGTGGGACACCATTCTCTGCATTCCCTGCTAAGTGATATTACTACTCTCAAACAAGTTTCGAAATCTGTGGGTAGACCTATCCATTCCGCACCTGCTGCCACATCCTGTAATCTGCACACGCTATGTATTACATCCTCAGCACGTCCCATCCACGACCTTCCTCTTGAATGAAATGATTGGCTCAATAAAAATGACACCAAACAGCAGAATGTTTCAACAACAATAAGAAGAAATTGGTGGACTTAATCGGACATGTGCCTAAATATGTCAAACTAGTGCAACAAGGTGAGAACAACATATGGAGTATCAGAACCATTCACAACAAAAACAGGATTCAGACAGGGATGTGTGCTGTCGCCTATTCTATTCAACATCTACAAAGAAAAAATTATAAAAAGAAACACAAAATGAGATATACAACGAAACAACAGAGAATGAACAAAATAACAATAAACTGAATGAACTACTTTTCACTGCCGACAAAAGAATCTTCATTGTGTCATCAGTCTGTCAGCACTGATGTCTCGTCTATCCTTGTATCAGCATCCAGTCAGCACTGATATCTCGTCATTGTGTCAACATCCAGTCAGCACTGATGTCTCGTCATTGTGTCAACATCCAGTCAGCACTGATGTCTCGTCATTGTGTCAACATCCAGTCAGCACTGATGTCTCGTTATTGTGTCAACATCCAGTCAGCACTGATGTCTCGTTATTGTGTCAACATCCAGTCAGCACTGATGTCTCGTCATTGTGTCAACATCCAGTCAGCACTGATGTCTCGTTATTGTGTCAACATCCAGTCAGCACTGATGTCTCGTCATTGTGTCAACATCCAGTCAGCACTGATGTCTCGTCATTGTGTCAACATCCAGTCAGCACTGATGTCTCGTTAATCCTTGTATCATCATCCAGCATGTGCTGATGAAGCAATATCGTACGCCCCTTTGCCCAGTATCAACTCCCCGTCCATTTATACATTGGATGCATGTTTGTCTACTCTCTCATTGCCACGCACGCCTGCATCTGCCGGGCAATGGATGCACGGAGTATGGAAATACGGTAGCTAATAGATGCCAGCCACTCATATCGACATCAACAATTTTGTATCGTTTGAAGCATGGACTGCGAGTTTAACATAATAACCACATTAGTAAATACAGTTGAAGAGAGCCACTCTATAGCTACGGTAACTGTCTACATTTCTATCTGCATCCTCGATGTAGCATACGACACTGTGCTCAGCAATGACTTTCACACTAGCAGTAAATCCCAGCTAGGCTTCTTGCCCCGACGTACAAACCAATCAGGGAACACAATGACGTACAAACCAATCAGGGAACACAATGACGTACAAACCAATCAGGGAACACAACGACGTACAAACCAATCAGGGAACACAATGACGGACAATCCAATCAGGGAACACAATGACGTACAAACCAATCAGGGAACACAATGACGTACAAACCAATCAGGAAACACAATGACATCGTCATCTCTGGTGTGATCAACTAATTACGAGATTTCGAAATTTGCTTTACCGTTATCCCAGTCTTTGCATTCCCTACCAATGGTTATTATGGCATTATGAAAGCCCATTGTAGTTTAAATAATCAAGCGTCATTCTTCTCCAGTAGGTCAGTTAGAGACTGTGGTCATATCTACAATGGTCATTTCAGCCTGTATCATCCACATCATGCCGCGCATCTTTTCAGCCTGCGCCATCCATGACATGTCGCGCATCTTTTCAGCCTGCGCCATCCACGACATGCCGCGCATCTTTTCAGCCTGCGCCATCCATGACATGCCGCGCATCTTTTCAGCCTGCGCCATCCATGACATGCCGCGCATCTTTTCAGCCTGCGCCATCCATGACATGCCGCGCATCTTTTCAGCCTGCGCCATCCATGACATGCCGCGCATCTTTTCAACCTGCGCCATCCATGACATGCCGCGCATCTTTTCAGCCTGCGCCATCCACGACATGCCGCGCATCTTTTCAGCCTGCGCCATCCATGACATGCCGCGCAATTTTTCAGCCTGCGCCATCCATGACATGCCGCGCATCTTTTCAGCCTGCGCCATCCATGACATGCCGCGCATCTTTTCAGCCTGCGCCATCCATGACATGCCGCGCATCTTTTCAGCCTGCGCCATCAACGACATGCCGCGCATCTTTTCAGTCTGCGCCATCCATGACATGCCGCACATCTTTTCAACCTGCGCCATCCATGACATGCCGCGCATCTTTTCAGCCTGCGCCATCCACGACATGCCGCGCATCTTTTCAGTCTGCGCCATCCATGACATGCCGCGCATCTTTTCAGCCTGCGCCATCCATGACATGCCGCACATCTTTTCAACCTGCGCCATCCATGACATGCCGCACATCTTTTCAACCTGCGCCATCCATGACATGCCGCGCATCTTTTCAGCCTGCGCCATCCACGACATGCCGCGCATCTTTTCAGTCTGCGCCATCCATGACATGCCGCGCATCTTTTCAGCCTGCGCCATCCATGACATGCCGCACATCTTTTCAACCTGCGCCATCCATGACATGCCGCGCATCTTTTCAGCCTGCGCCATCCATGACATGCCGCATTTAATTCTTGAGCCCTTTAGATCATGAATATTTGGATGTCGTTGGTCGGCCGTGACACGTATGTATGACTTAGTTTGAGCAAGAACATGGCGAGAATGTAGTGAAGTTATGTAGAAAATATCTTATGTCATCAGTCTATGTACCCCTAATACAGCAGAGCAATATGCGCATTATCTTGTTCTGCACACGTTTGAGACGTTCACCGTGTGAATGTGCGATGATTCCTAATCCATAGTCAACCACAAATATCACTAATTGGTGTAAGAGAAGAGCTAGCTGACGACGCACAGCTAGCACAGTTTTGAATGCAGCTAGACCTCCCCTACATCGCTGTAACGTGTTTTCGATATTACAGCTATAACGTGAAACAACAATAAACAACATAAAACCTACAATTTTTATACGAAAATACATAACGTTTATAATAGTTTATTTTTTTTTAAATACCAAAAATAAAGATGTAATATTCTATATTTCAGGAAATTAAAAGCACATATCCACTCTCATAGCACATCTACATAAAAAATATCATCATCAGGTGGCATATTCTTTCCAGAAAGGAGTCTTCCTATGGATCTATACAAGTCTTCGTGGTCTTGAGCAAGTTTTCCTACCTTTTTTATAGCTATATATAAAAATATAGCTATCATTATTTCTGCACGACCTTATTGTTAAACCTCTTGATAGATTTATTTGTTTTAGCAGTATTTTATTACTAAATACGTAGCTAAGCAGTTAGTGACAAGACATGTCTGTTAATTGAAATTGTACGAACAAAACGCCTCTAACATATTCAATACAGCGGAATCCCTCTATAGCGTATACATTTATAGCAAATTTCCCTATATAACAACACTTTTCAAAATTCCTCATTATATTTATCATTTGTTGTTCGTACTGTATATAACGAATGTCTGTTATTAAATACATATTTCATCAATCCGGACAAAGTTTTTATAAAATGAGATTCCGCTGTTTTTCTGTCTCTTCTTTGGCAGAGCCATCATAAAGGAGAAATGTCGCTCCTCGTGTGTATTGTACATCAGGAGGTCGTGGTGACTGGATTACCACATTCGCTACCTCCATTATCTAATGATCGTTAAACGCTTTTATACAACTAAATCACGTTAATCCTTAATGTACATGGATGAAAGAAGCCTACTTAATTATATCATTAGATGCATTACTCGATGCGCATGATGATGATAGTTCAGGCAGGGTAAATTCGGGAACAGTGGCTGGATGCAGTGAAGAATTTCTGAGTGCGTAAAGTGACTTTTATTTTTGTTCCGGGACGTGCGGGAGTCCGGGCAATGAGAGCGCAGATAGGTTGGCGGCACATGCAGCTACTACGGCTGTTGGTGGAGCGATGGATCGGGCAGACATTTTAAACGTCCTACGGGAAAACGTACGAACAAATGACTGTATAAGTGACGATGACTTTTTGTCACTAATGAGCTGATTAGAATAAGGGAACATGGTTTGTAATGTGGTGTCGCTAGAAAGGAAAGGAGAGGTTTCGTGGGCAAGAAAGAATGATGGTCAATCAATTGCGTACTGGGACCGTCAGTCAACGTCTAATGGCGGCTACACTCAAGGAGAGATCTGAGCACCTATGGACTTGTCTGGAGTGCAGTGACGATGATCCAACGATTAACTAACTAATTAGATTCATTTTTTAATTAACCATTCGCAGTGTAAGGATATAGTAACAATGTAACTCATTGCGTGAGGAAACGGTAACAAAGTAACTCATTGCGTGAGGATACGGTAACAAAGTCACTCATTGCGTGAGGATACAGTAACAAAGTCACTCATTGCGTGAGGAAACGGTAACACCTAAGAATTGGGCAACTTAAACAATTCAGAGTGATGGTCGATACTTTTAGAAATTTCAAAATATTTTGCATGTTTTTGATATGAGAAAACAGCTCGTTGTCAGCTCGCCATTTTTCTACGAATATTTTCAACTTAATAAATCGATTTTCTTCTTCATTCTCAAACTCCCGCTGGATCTCTCTTGTAGCAGGACCATGATCCTATACTAGATTTCCAGCAGGATGTAGTCCAGAGAATGGAAATGCGTTGTGTCGCCGTTTTATTTGCACCAATAATCCAGCACATCCGTCTTCGGCAATACTAAATTGATAAAAACCTTGACGTCATAAATTTGAACTCATTTCTTTACGCATTGCACATCTAAAGGGATTATTTCATCATGACTTGGACACACGCTCTAGAAATGATCATGATTGGTTCACAAATAGGCTAAGTACATTGCCGTTTCAGTATGGCGGAATGGCAGCACATGATGCTATTTCTGGAGGCGGATAATGATGGTAGATGTGAACAAGAAAAAAATTAACCGTTAAATGTGTAACTAGTATTTATAAACAGGATACAACGAGACACAGCGATACGTGACGTTTCGACTAACAAGCTTTCATCAGGACGAAAGACAATAGACAAGCAAACAGGTCCGTAAATTGGGGAGAGAGTGTTTGCTGGCGGTGGGGGTTCATTTCCCCCCCCCACTTAGAAAATCGAATCATGATATTTAGTAACTCTGAATTTGTCAAAGCGGCTAAAAATTCAAAACACCCTACGAATAACATTATTTTGAAAAAAAAATGCTCATCAAAAAATTCCAAAAATTCAACCTGACACACGAAATGAAAACATACGAATGACCTCATCTTACGTAACACCCCCCCCCCCCCACCTCCTCCTGTGCTTAAGGAGCTCACATTAGCAGTCCTTTATACAAGCAATGTACTTAACATAAGACAGTATGTATGATGGGGAGATGGTAGGAGGGAGATGTTGAAGCGTGGTATGAAACATCACGGAGCAAATAAAGATCACGGCTAAGAGTGACCAGCAGAACAAGAAGAAACAGATACAGCACGACAAGCGGATAGGGTGGACACGAGAGTGGTGATGCTGTTAAAGATTTAGTAAGGGTTGAGATTGTTTCAGACGATATTATGAAACACAATTAAACATGAAACTGGCTACTTATTTCGATGTAAGTTGCAGTCCGGCTTGACGTCACACGCATACTAGGCATCTCGAGATCTTATAAAGACCTTCCAACAGAATTAATTAAGACTTCATTCGTTACGTTTTTTAAATTGATGTTTGCATTTCGGTTGGTCACTATTTACATACTTTGAATCACATACCAAAAATAGCCAAGGCGACTCCAAGTATATAAATAATAACCATCCAAAAGCCCAGCAATAATCAAATACGTAACGAATTGGGTCCTAATTCATTCTGCTAAAAGGTCTTCTCTATCTCTCTACTGATTTCGGACTAGGCAACCGCGCACTGTGAAGCTAGTTCCTAACCTAGCCTAGAAACTCCAATTTTGACCAACTTTTTTCACACTCCCTCCCAATGTCAACAAATTTCAAGAAATCCGGAACCCTAACCCTGCTTAATTATGCCAAAAATGTTACCTCCCCTAAAACACAATTTTTGAATGAAAAAGTAGGCTAAAAATTATATGCTGTGTTTCACAGATTTAGAAAAAATATTTCAAATTCAGGAAATTTAGATAGTGTATCCTACCAACGCTGGATGTGTCGGGCCATTGACGTAAATAAAACGGCGACATTACGCATTTCCATTCTCTCGACAACATCCTTCTGGAAATGTAGCAAAACCATTGGTTCTGGTAGAGAGAGCGAGATTCAGCGGAAGTTTGATAATGAACACTGAAATAGAAGATAGTGTATAAAAAACATTGTTGACATCAACATTCTATTGGCACCCACCCCCACATTTATCAGCTACTATGTCCTCAATGCAGCCCAATTCCTTGAAGTGGAGATGGGGCTAAGTACAGCCAACAGAGGCTGAAAACTAAGCTTGGTCGAGCGGGACCACAGTCCTTCCCAAGAAATCACTGGTGCTAAAGTCGGAAATATCATACCAAGAGGCGCACCAGCAACCATGGTATCACGCAACACGACTATATACCATGTACTCACCAAAAAAATCACTTGTTGCATAAGCATGTTAAACTTCAGCACAAAATCACTAGTTGTGAGGACATGTTAAACTTCACCACAAAATCACTTGTTGTGAGGACATGTTAAACTTCACCACAAAATCACTTGTTGTGAGGACATGTTAAACTTCACCACAAACTCACTAGTTGTGAGGACATGTTAAACTTCACCACAAAATCACTTGTTATGAGGACATGTTAAACTTCACCACAAAATCACTTGTTATGAGGACATGTTAAACTTCACCACAAAGTCACTAGCTGTGAGGACATGTTAAACTTCACCACAAAATCACTAGTTGTGAGGACATGTTAAACTTCACCACAAAATCACTTGTTATGAGGACATGTTAAACTTCACCAAAAAAATCACTTGCTGCGTAGACCTGTGAGACTTCACCACAAAATCACTTGTTGTGTAGACCTGTTTAACGTCTCTATAAAATCACTTGTGTAGACATGTGAAACTGCGAACGACAATAATATTCCCAATTGCGATCAAAATTTGTCAGCCCCCCCCCCCCCCCCAAACCCCCTTCCTATTTATTGACGTTATTTATGAGCATTACATGTCCTTGACATTTTCATCTTTTGCTTTCAATCAGGGCCATAGATAGAGGGGGAGTTAAGGTTTGTTCAAACCCCACCCATACTCCCTTAGCAAATCAGAATATTACTTTTAGTAATAGGAACCGTCCGGGTGTTGCCGGACTTCGAGAGAGGAGCAAGGAACAGTAACACTGTTTATCTTCATGCATGTCGCATGTGGCGACTAATGAGGTTGTTGTGTGAAGATAGCTGCCCCATTCCATATAGGGCCAAAGTGACCCAAATTCATGCTGCAGTCGGGTGTGTCAGGTGGAAAGGCACAGCTATCGGAGCAGTGCTGTAAACCATGACATAACGCATTCCGTTCTCCGGGCTACATCCTGCTAATCTGCAGGAGTTTGAGAACGAACGCAGTTAAAGAAGAAGAAGTACTAGGAACTTAGCTGAAAGGTCAGACCCCCCCCCCTTTTTTTTTTACGATGTGTCCCAGGAAGGTCTTCAAATATTTCATCAAACAGACAATGATGCGCACGAGGACAGAAGAAAGACATTTTTTTTATGTTTAAGTAACCACAGACACACACACACATTCACACGTACGCACTTACAGTACACGCATCTACGGTCCTGATTTATATGCAAATTTCTAAGTGCAGTTCCACTGAAAATACAAAGGTTTTGTATGTTCACTTAGAAGTGACATTTTTGAGTGACGTTCTTGTGTGTGACGCAAACGTGTGTGGGGAGTTCCCTATTCAAGAATGCGTTCATTCGTACAGCACGTTACATAACACACTTGTATTGCGTCAAATGATGTAAGTGGTTAGTCACACGTTAGAGACTAAGTGGATGATGATTATTCATTTTACATGTGCGGGTTTAATGAGCAGGGTTTGAAATACCGTGTGACTAAAAGTGAACATGTTGGAGAGCGCAGAAGAATGATGGTCAACCAGCATAGGACCGGTACTGTCAGCAGAAGTATAATGGTGGATATACTCAGAGAGAGATCGGAGCAAATATGGACGTGTTGAGTTTGCAGCGATGGTGATCAGACGATTAACTATGCAAGTGGTTAAACATTTGTTTTATAAAACAACTTGTAGTGTCACTAAATTAGGCCACTCCCACTATCGTCATGATTTTTATTTGTTAATTTATTTATACTGAGTTATTTATACTTTCGCCAGGGAATGAAACTCACAACAATATTCGAAGTTGCTTAAAGTAGTCACTCATTACACATGCGATAGCGCATGTGACATAGCACATGTGACAGACACATCAAATCATTACATAATTATCTATTAATAACGTCGCGTATGAAGACTCCATAAGACATTTGTACTTCCATAGACATTCTAGAAAAAAAGTCTGTATCCGGTTGTAAGTATGGCTTTCTTGCTCCTTATAGGGGTGAATGCTTTTTAACGGTGGACTAGTATCCATCTTGTCGGTTGAAAATAAAATTCTGCTAAAAGAGAAGAAAGGGTGGAGTTGTGGTTAAGAAATATGGTTCACTTCGATTCGAAAATTATGTTTGGGAAAATAAATATATTATTATTCTATTTCTACTACGTGTATCCAAGAAAAGGGTTCAAAAGTCATAAAGGACTGAATTAACTGTACTCAGGTTACTCCAGATGTGCTTCGACCCTCTAAAGTAAGTGAAACACTGCCTGATGAGAACGCCACCCATAGCATGTAATCCCGCAAACCGTCATGGGTACCACATTCTATGTTCCATCCCACAGAGTCCTCCAACGATTTATATCTTCAACATAGATCAGAACAAGTTATAATTCTACGTCTCAGAACAGGACACAACCGACTCCACAGTCACATGTATACAAAGTTCAAGATTGGCAACACGGCCATGTGTACATGTGGACAGGCAGTACAGAGTACCAAGCATATACTTCAAGGTTGTTCTGAGCATGAAACGCGGAGGCAGACATATTGGCCATAGGAAACAACAATGGAATCAAAACTCTATGCGACACTGTATGAACTACAAAAGACAGTGAGTTTTATTAAGGAGACAATTACAGATATAGACATGTTTCAAGTGTACTAAAGAAGAAGTGACGCGAATGAGTGAGGAACGATTTTGCATTGTCCAGTCCTTGATGTTGTCTGTCCATGCTTTTATTTGTCCTCCTCTGCTTCTTCCCCCTTCGACAATTCCCTGCAGTAATTAGCTGGTTTTCAATAGGGATCTTTAAAATAAATGCACTTTAGAAACAAAACTTTGCGAATGAGATTTGACACTGCAAACTCTTGAACAAAATACAAACGACTTTATCAATACGTCATGAAGATCACCAATAGTTGTTAAGTGTCCAATAATATTGTTTCTAAATTTCACTTCGTTCTTAAATGTTTAAAAACGTTTTTTAAATGTTGTTTTTAATCATCATCATCATCAAGTTTCGTCTCCGCAACGAAGGTTGGCTGCAACCCAACCAAAATTATTGTTTTTAAATACTACTTTTTATATGTCATCAGCTGTTTAAAAACCAACTATTGTCGAGGGGTAATGTGAGGATGTGTTTTGACCCACTTCATTCTTAGAGTGAACAGAGTATACCCTGACGGAATATGGGCCTATAAATATAGAAAGGATCGTGGCAACGCGAGTTGACAATCGATTGTTTTTTTAATGTCGCGGTTTGCCCCTAGTAAATATCTAGATTCTTATAAGTTGTCACAAGAAAACAAATATGTGTTTGGAAGAGTTGTCATTTTATGTCTTTCCGGATATAATCGGGTAGATTCGGTTAGTTCCGGGTTTATTTAGAACTAACTTTAGCGAGTCTGCTGTTCAAGCAGAGCTGTTGAAGTTTATATTCATGAAACATAGGAACTTAAAAGCAAGTTACGGTAATAGTTGACATCACAGCTGCGATATCTGCATCTTTCCCATGCAAGACATTCTTGATTCTTGATTAGAAAGTGACCTCACAGCATGTGTGGCATTCCCATAAGTGCTCTGCACTCTGTCCCAGAAGCCATCCGACTCGATGGTGTTTCTAATGTCGCCGAAACAGACGTCGACATCAGGACACAGCTCTGACCCTTGCGACAGGTTTCTTTGTTGTTCCGCCCACCACGCCGTGCCCGTAATTAGTTCAAGCACAGCGTCGACGTGTCGGAACAACATGGTAACTGTTATCGAAGGTTACGACTACTATGCAAGACAACACATGCAACGTGTTGTCATATGTTTTACCAGTGATTAGCAAAACTTCAGCACCGTTTCTAGTTTGGCCTGTTATATTTTTAAGGATACTAAAAATAATCAAAATGGTAGGAATGTAGATAAAGTAATAAAGAGAGGATATGGTCTACACTCTCTTTAAGATAGCATATTGCCAACGCAAGATATAGAAGATAAAGATATGTTGCAGCTAATCTTCACAGCGGAGACGGCTTCTCATGGTGATGAATAACACTGAGATCTGGTGTTACTAGTTTGGGTGTTCATGCTGGAGAATAGCAAATGCACTGGAGAAGAAAAAAATGCATTTGAAAATGTAATATCCATGTTCTTTCAGATCTCCGGAACTCTCTATAAATAGCGCATTTATGTTGCGGAATTCCGTGCGACATTCAATAAAAACGATTGGTGCCGTGGAGCTATTCAAAACAGGCGACATTTTTTAATACAAATTTTATTTATGCCGAAAAAGTTAAACTTCTGTTTCGGCTTGTGGTTAAAGCTATCTAAAAATACATTATATTTAAAATATACATATAACTAGCTTTAAATGATGGAGGAAGATGATCCAATCGCAAGAAAGCGTCAAAAAACAAAGGAGCAAAAAAGCTAGACGGTTGTTTCGTCAAAGTCAAAAGTCACTCGCTTAGAATCTTGCCGCAAATGCTGCAGAACATAGACATAGAAATGAAAGAGAAATGCACAGAATAGATCAATAAACCCGTAAAAAAAACACATCGCAGTCAAACATCGCAGGCTTGCTAAGGATGCTGATTTGCATCGGAGTAGAGCTAAACTAGAGTCACCAGCGCAAAGAGAAAATTGAAAAGCTATGAATATAAAATACCAACGTCGATTACAGACATCATGAAAGGAGCAAACCCAAAGACGTAGATCTGCAGATACCGAGGCTCACTCATTGTCACAAATGCGTCGACGTCAAGCAATTTCAAATGAAGCAGCAAATTTTGCTGAGGATCGTGTTGCTGCACATAACTGTGAAATTGTCGATATTATATGTCAATTTTCTGAAGCTACATATTTTTTTGACGAGCGTCCTAACGATGGTAAGTTTACAAGTTGTTGCCGAAAGGGAAAGATCAAGCTCCCACAGCCACAAGACATCCATGGTAATAAGCTGGAGTATTCCGAGTTAATACGCTTGATGCTCTCTAATACACACCCTAAATACACACATTTTCGCGAGAATATTCGCTCCTATAATACACACCCTAAAATACACACATTTTCCCGATAATATTCGCTCCTATAATAGCGCTCTTTCTTTCGCGTCAATGGGAGCACAAATTACGGATTGTCAAGGTCGAGGTTCAAATGTTTTAAAAGTTCATGGACTACATTATAATCAACGAACTTCTCATATACAACCACATACAACAAAGTTCCACCTTTCGCTCAGTTGTATGTTTTGGGCAGTACTCAAGCAATAGACGTTCGACAAGAACACCAAGCAAATGTTACATGCGAAAGAGAAATTGTTAATACAAATCGATCGATTTTTTCTTAAACACAATAGTCTAGCACAGTCGTATCAGTAAATACGTGATATGGAAACAAGAGCGATTCAGAATGCTGCTAAAACTGGAAGAGAACTTCCAATAGAACAACAAAACATGGTCTTCAAGCGCGATCGTCAATCTGATCAACGTCACTATAATGAATCAACATCTGAAGAGGTGGCAACAATTTTCATCAAAGAAGATGGAGAACCACCTTTTAACCGCGACATTCGCATTTATTCATTCATAAAATATTTTTTATGGACTTTATGATGTCATCCTCTATTTTGTTCCCGTACGGTGAGCCGGGTTGGCAAGCACATTGTCAATTTGAGCCACATCAGGGTAAGCAACCAAATAAATTGCGTCTCAACGGACTCCGGACGAATCTAGTTGGAAAATAAAAGTCTTAGAAATTGTCTTGAACATTGCTTGGGAAGAATTCAGTTTTATATCAATTAGCACCACTGCTGAAACATCAGAACATCAACATGATCTTCAACAGAACATTACTAAACACATGGCACAGTGGTCATGTCGACACAGCGATACCAATGTGAGACCTGGATTCTGACAGAGAAACGAACATAAACTCGCTATATGCCAAATGAAATGCTTGAGAACAGCATTGGGGCTAACAAAAAGTAGATAGAATAAACAATGACACTATAAGAAATCTAGTGAAAACAATGTCGGGCAAAGAAAACATAGACACAAAAAAGATCAAATGGTCCGGCTAGCTATCTAATCAGAATGGAACCAGATCGCATTCCATCGATAGTCTTCAATAAAAGATCACCTGAAAGGAGAAACAGGGGAAGACCCAGACGAAGATGGATAGATGACATCAGAGAAATACTAGAACACCAAAGCTACACTATGTCAGCGGCGGCACAGTTAGCAGAAGACAGAAGACTTCGGTTCCCCGTGACGCCTAGCGGCACTCGTGGGTTAAACAAGACAAGATTTCAAGTCAAAGAAACAAATAAGAGAAGACACCAAACAGCAATATGTTTCTACAACAACAAGAAGATAACGATTTACTTATATCGGGCATGGGCCCGAGTTGGAATAGATTTCCATCATATGCATAAAAATAATTACAGATGCAAAAAAAAAAAAAAGAAAAAAAGAAAGAAAGAGAAAGTCCTAGAGAAAAAAATTCGTGGAACAGTAATCGGCTAGTCTTAATATGGTAAGATTATGAGTCTCAACAATTTGCAAAATATTATACAAATCTGCTATTACATAGATTGAACTGGAGAGCACTAGTTTCTGGTATGTGCATCGTACTTGTCGTTGAATGAGCATAAATAGAAAGATAGGCAGATTAGTGGTTAGAATGACAAACTGGTAGACAGACAGATAGTCGGACGGACAGACAGTTATGTGGATTAATTGGTGGATGGAGCGATAGATGGATAGATAAATAGATTGGTAGGTATGCTGGTAGGTAGGTAGGTAGACAGGTGCTTAAGTAGGAAGATAGATAGATAGGTAGGTATGCAGGTAACTAGGTAGACAAGTAGTTATGTAGGCAGGTATGAATGTAGGTAGGTATGTAGGTAGGTATGTTATAAGTATGCATGTGGATAGGTAGAGAGGCAAGTAAGTGGTTAGGTAGGGAGGCAAGTAGGTAGGGAGGCAAGTAGGAAGGTAGGTGGGAAAGTAGGGAGACAATCATTAATTAGCTAATTAGGAAGGTAGAAGGTAGGTAGCTATGTAGGTAGGTAGGTAGGTAGGCAGTATGTGGGTAGGTAGGTGTGTAGATAGGTAGGCATGTAGGTAGGGAGCTAGCTTGGTAAGTAATCTAGTAAATAATAATTGATTCATAGTATTAATTATCAACTAATAATCTTACCAGTTTGCAGTTGAAATATATGTATCCAAATAACACTGATTTGAAATTCGTTAAATCTCAACATTTGATTTCACAACACTGACTTGCAGTGATTAATTTTACAGATATAGGCAAACATTTCATTACCTCTTACATTTGTGTTTTAGTCCACTGTCAATCAGATAACAAAATAGACCAGTATTTGAATAAGTGCTCAGCTAAAACCTACAGATCAGTACAGTACAGACTTTGTAATGAATGACACTACACATAGTTCACACACTGGTGCTGCGTCGCGCGTTAAGTATATGTTTATGAGCGCGGAATCTCGTATCGGGGAAGTTTAAGCCATAGTTAGCTACGCAGGATCTGAAGACAGAACTATTTTCGTAGTTCAAGTCACTTGTTTCTGAGTCATGTCAATCACTTCCTGGTTGAATTTTTTGAATTTCTGACGCTTAACAAAATCGTGTTTAAATCTTCAGCAAAGTGTGTACATGAAAGTTGAATCTCAAGTGGCCCATTTATAAGAAGGCGTTATCAGTGTTGCCATATTCGGCATTTTAGTGTAAAGTATAAACTATTTCACTATTTTGAAATTTCACTGGTCACAACATTTATGTGTTTATCATTTGTGCATTGTTGGCCAATTATATAGGCTACGTCTTCCGCTTCGTTCTGAAACTCCTGCGGATTATGAGGATGTAGTTACTAGAACGAAATGCGTTGTGTCATAGTTTACACTTGACTGCGATGTCTATTACTTTCGGCTTGACATTCGATTTCAGCATGGTTTCACTTTGACCATATATGTGATAAGAATAGCAATTTCACATCATACCTACTTAGTCGCCTTATACCTCATTGTAGGTAACAGCTAGTTCTCTTTGTTTCCTTTCTGACCCAGGCAATTTCAAAATGTTTTCATCGTTTAAACTATCGTTTAAAAACAGCAATCAAAGTTGTCAGTATAATCGGTTTGTTGGTAGCTGATGACAAAACACAATTAAGAAATGGAATGAAACACTTTCATAGAAGTAGTTCTAACATAATTTGCGATAATTTTTTTTAACCTACAATTTAGCCATAAATAGTTTGAACTAATTGGCCACCCTGTACGAAATATTTTAGCAGCCTTGTCCTTATATGGCAATGAGTAAACAATTTCTTCAATCAGTGAGATCATTTTATTTCATAATTTTTCTCTGAATTCGTTTCTTAGGCAGAATATAATGACAAAAGTATGTTACTTGATAAACATTACTTATAGAAAATATAGCTTGCACTGCGGTAAAAATATTATAAATTCTAAGTAACGTTAAAACACACATTGATAACGAATCACTAAAATTACTCACAAATGACGTCTCCCACAAAAAGGTCTTTATCAAGAACGAAAGAGAAAGAGACTGTCTATGAAAATAGGAGCTAAATTACTAATATCAACATACTGAATTCGTTGTTGTCTACTAGTTGTATCTAGTGTTTTATACTCGATAAAAGTCCTTTTGTAAAAACGTCAATTTTGTGTGATTTTAGTGATTGACTTATGATTTCAGGTTATCCTCAGCACAAACAAGACAAGTATATATACTCTGATCCCCGCCTCAACACACCCATCAGAGTGTAGTGACCGACAGGTCCAGTTCGACGTTTATTTATCCGTCATTTAATATGTCTGTTATTGTTATGTTTCTCTGTACGTGTTGTTCCAATCTTTACGCCAATCTCGCGCAGTCTTGAGAGCGACTATGATACAAATTTTTGAAAATCTTCTGAGCGTACTATGTCACTTAAGGCATTAACTATGCCAGATCGATCCATTGATCTACCTATTGACACTGTAGCCGTGCTCGCCAGTGTGTTGACTCGCTCATTACCCTCAACCCCCTCATGTTTCATGTAACGAATATGATGGTAATCTAGATTGTTATAGATTGTGCCAATAACTCGACCCATTGACGGAAAACGATTCCAGGCAAGACGCCTACTTGAGTTTGATGTTTTGTGCGTATCTTGATAAAGATCTTTTGGTTGAATCGTTGAAAATGTTTTGTGTATTGTAATTTTTATGTTTTCTTGTTTACAAATCATAACCCCCTAGTTTTAGTGATAGTCCGCCTTGTCTAAGTGAAACGCTCTAAAAAACATGTGTTTTACGTAAGTACAATTGTTGTTATTTTTCACGCAGTATTACCTTATATTATTGTCGTACTTAAGTCTTAGTGATTTCTCTTAAAGTACGGGATACCACTTGCAATGCCTCTTAATCGTTCCCATTTTAACTACACGCTATTTGAAGTGGCTGTATTTTTTTTTATGCAGCTTTTAAAACGAGATTTTAATCTGTATATAAATAAGAGTTAAAGTTCTGACTCTTGTTTTATTTTTTGTCGGTTACATAAGAAAATATGAGATGACAGCGAGTTACAGAAGAATGGTGCGCATCCTGTGAACAGTTGGTAATGGTTACAGAAGAATGGTGCGCATCCTGTGGACAGCTGGTAATGGTTACAGAAAATGGTGCGCATCCTGTGAACAGTTGGCAATGGTTACAGAAAATGGTGCGCATCCTGTGGACAGCTGGTTAAGGTAACACGAATGTGCTACAATAAGACAGACAATATAGAGCGATTTCAACAATTGTCAAAAATACAGGAATAATTTTGAATACATTAAGATATATCGACGATGGATGTGTCGGACCATTGGCGCAAATAAAGCTGCGACACAACGCATTTCCATTCCCTAGACAATTCCTGTTGGAAATGTAGTAGGACCATTGTCCTCCTACAGAGAAATCCAGCGGGAGTTTGAGAATGAACTCTGAATAAGAAGAAGAATACATTAAGAGAAATCATGACCTGAACATCGTGACGCGAAACTAACATTTATGAAAGCAGAATATCAGGAAGTGGAATAACGTTCATGAAAACAGATAAAAGTGACGTGAAATAACGTTCATGAAAACAGATAAACGTGACGTGAAATAACGTTCATGAAAACAGATAAACGTGACGTGAAATAACGATCATGAAAACAGATAAACGTGACGTGAAATAACGTTCAGGAAAACAGATAAACGTGACGTGAAATAACGTTCATGAAAACAGATAAACGTGACGTGAAATAACGTTCATGAAAACAGATAAACGTGATGTGAAATAACGTTCATGAAAACAGATAAACATGACGTGAAATAACGTTCATGAAAACCAATTATCGTGACGCGAAATAACGTTCATGAAAAAAGAATATCGTGACGCGAAATAACGTTCATGAAAACAGATAAACGTGACGTGAAATAACGTTCATGAAAACAGAATATTGTGACGCGAAATAACGTTTATGGAAACAGAATATCGTGATGTGACATAACGTTCATGAAAACCGAATATCGTGACACGAAATAACGTTCATGAAAACCGAATATTGTGACGCAAAATAACGTTCATGAAAACAGAATATCATGACGCGAAATAACGTTCATGAAAACCGATTATCGTGACGCGAAATAACATTCATGAAAACAGATAAACGTGACGTGAAATAACGTTCATGAAAACAGAATATTGTGACGCGAAATAACGTTTATGGAAACAGAATATCGTGATGTGACATAACGTTCATGAAAACCGAATATCGTGACACGAAATAACGTTCATGAAAACCGAATATTGTGACGCAAAATAACGTTCATGAAAACAGAATATCATGACGTGAAATAACGTTCATGAAAACAGATAATCGTGACGTGAAATAACGTTCATGAAAACAGAATATTGCGACGCGAAATAACGTTCATGGAAACCGAATATCGTGATGTGACATAACGTTCATGAAAACCGAATATCGTGATGTGACATAACGTTCATGAAAAGAAAAGCAAGGAGATGTAGACAGTACAGATTATGTATACTCTGGCGAAGCAGAATTAGTTGTCCAAAAAAACAGACTTTCAAAAGCGAGGATCAGCATCAAATAAATAAACTTTAGGGGTCGTTAGGAGGACGCTGTGGGAAAACGTTCAACAAGGTTGATTCGTGATTCTTGATTAGAAACTAGTTTACTGCACGCGGGAAATTTCCATAAGTGATCCGTCTCCGTTCCAGCAGCCATCCCAGTGTATGTATACTCAGATTCCCGGTCAGGTGTTGATTGCGTGATCTTTGGATCTGTCCAAAAAATTTACCTTTCCTTCCCTCACCTCTAGATACTCCCATTTCTGACATTCTCTGTATCTGTACGTTCTAAGTCTCGTTGACATCCCTGATATGACAGCCTTGATCATGTCTGCTTTATCTCTTCTCATTATTGTGCCGTCTATCTCCGCATTGTCTGCCAATATGTTGACTCTCTCGTTTCCTCTGACCCCAGCATGACCAGGGCAGTATATCCACGTAATGATCTGCCCAACTGAGTTATTCAACAAGTCCCACCATTCTTTCCTAATCATGAACTTTTCTATCTTGCGCAGCATGCTTTGAGAGTCTGTGAGTATTACCGAGTGTGTTGATGCTGCTACACAAGCCCGTAGATAAGGAAGGGAGGATGTTGGGGGGAAGGGGTGTGTGTTTCAAATCCTCCCCTTAGAGCAAATTAGAACGACTTTTAATACTAGAAAATCAGCTAATAGGCAGGTAAAAACCTTTCCCTACTCGATCAGGTAAAACCTTTCCCTACTCGATCAGGTAAACCTTTCCCTACTCCTTCAGGTAAACCTTTCCCTACTCGATCAGGTAAACCTTTCCCTACTCCATCAGGTAAACCTTTCCCTACTCGATCAGGTAAACCTTTCCCTACTCGATCAGGTAAACCTTTCCCTACTCCATCAGGTAAACCTTTCCCTACTCGGTCAGGTAAACCTTTCCCTACTCGATCAGGTAAACCTTTCCCTACTCGATCAGGTACACTATTCCCTACTCGATCAGGTAAACCTTTCCCTACTCCATCAGGTAAACCTTTCCCTACTCGATCAGGTAAACCTTTCCCTACTCCATCAGGTAAACCTTTCCCTACTCCATCAGGTAAACCTTTCCCTACTCCATCAGGTAAAATCCCTTTCATCCTCTCAGGTAAAACTCCTTCCCCCCCCCCGCTTCTTTCCCTTAAGGAATTTTTCACACAACAGTTCAACAATTTTCGTAGCAAAAAAAGTGGGAATTATAAATTACACATGGAAACGAATTAATTGTGTGTGTGTGTGTGTGTGACTATAAGGTTTCTTTAAGAAAAACCACCCTTATTAAAAACGTATCTGCAACCTTGCTGCTAAATAAGAGTGTAAATTTTTTGAATATTATCCAAAAATTTCAAGAAGCAAAATGTGAGAAATATTTCTAAAAATAACGATGCGAGTCTTTTCATTATTTCACCGTCGCCTGGAACTTTAATTACAAATCGATTCCGTGTGTCTATTCCCAAACCGATGCTATATTCTTGTTCGCAGTGCTATATTCGGATACTAATTGGTCATTTCGGCGTGATAGAATCGATACAGTCCAAATTTATCTCGTTATTTGTAGATTTTGCATGAGCTAGTTTATATTGAGATGTTATTATTTGCACAAGTATTATGTTTAATATTTGGTGAAGTTGAAATTGTTGTGTGCTGAAAGGGTATTTCATAATACGGTGGAAGGGGGCATCTAATGTATTAATGATTTTGTCGATGAATTTGATGACAGATTAGTTCATTGGTGCACTGGTGGGTATTCGTTTAAGCCTCTTAGTGAGTCGTATGCTCCATCATGACTGAAATCGAAGTCACCCTTTTATAATATTTAGTAGACCAATGAACATAAAAAACAATTAGTGGAGATCAGAACGTTAATACTGATTTATTATAACATTGTCCGGCTCTGTTCAGTAGTGGTACTGGGGCGCGTCTGTGACGGACAAAGAACCGAGTTCGATTCCCACAACAGGCAACTGTTCACCCGTACCGTTCATAAAGCAATGACAGACTGCTTAACGTATTTATATTGCCTAGAAAATCACTACAGTAAAAAAGGGTGGGTTCATCGCTACATCTTGGATTACGATACGCTATCAAGTTTAACTAATAGAAGGTGGTACTGCTAGTAGAACATAATGGAAAATAATACTCACGTGGAAGACAGGTAATGAAGTCCTACTGAATGACGACTAAAACACTACACACTATCACTAACGGATGTAAATATGGTACATACAGAAAAACAAAACACAGAATATAATCTACAAATGACAATACACAGGACATAGTCGACGTTTCGGACCAATAGGCCTTTTTCAAGATACGGACATAACATACAAACATAAAAAAAACACAAGTAGAAATGAATGCGTATCCGAGTGAAATGTGGTAGTTAGATAGATACCGGAAGCATACGAACAGGAAGTACACAAAGACGATAATACAGGTGGAACGAGAGGAACAAAACGATGACGTAACAAAGACCAATACGACCGAGAACTAAGCGAAAGAGTGGTCGGAATTGAGTCCAAATGGCTTGATGGTACCCAACTGGAAAATGAGACGATTTTCTAGGGCGTAACCAGATCTATCATCGGTGGTGCAGGATCTGATGGCAGTGACCTGAATGTCAAGGACACCACGGTGGCCAACGCCGTTGAAGTGTTGGCCACCGGAGTGGGTGTTCTGTGTTTGATAGCATGCAAGTGATTACAGAAGCGGTCGCTCAGTCTAAGGCCAGTCTCACCGATATATTGCTTACCGCAGCGTTTACATATGATCACTTAAATAAAATTACGGGATTCACATGTAAAGGTCTCATCGATGGAGAAACTAGCCTTGGGGAATGAGATGGAGCGCATCTGAACCACATAAGGACATGTGTAACAACGACCACGTGAGCACCGCACGGTACCAAAATGGTCAGTTGCAGAGGACCAGAGGTGGCTGTGGACCAAGATGTCCTTCAGATTTTTGTCGCACCTATAGGCCACCAGAGGTAATTTGTGGAAAGCGTCACGGGTGTCAGAATCAGACTGGAGAAGGGAATAATGTTTAAGTAGAATGCAACGGACAGTCGAGTTATGGAGATGAAAGGTAAGAACCAGTTTAACCCTATCAGAGGAGGAGGAAGAACCCTGGGAATTATTCAAGGTATCAAGGCGAGATAGCTGGCGTACACGGAGCCAAGCCAATGAAAGAATGATGTCAGGGAAGGAGCGTCTACGAAAGAACTCAATCATCTCAGAGGATTTGTCGTGAAAATCGTCGTCATCGCTACATAAGCGACGAAGGCGAAGAAGCTGTGAGTAAGGTAGAGAGTTACGATAGGCGGGAGGATGAGAAGAAGTGTAGAGCAGAAAGCCATGTGCATCAGTGGGTTTGTAGTAGACTGATGTGCTGAGGTATAGGGGATGAATAGTGACAATGATGTCCAGGAAATGGACAGAGGTGGTGGAAACGGTAAATGTGAATTAAATAGCGGGGTTGAAATTGTTGATGAAGTTGATGAAGCGAGACAGTTCTGCTTCTGTCATGTCAGTAATGCCTATCCCATTATCAATGTATCTGTGGAAAAGAGATGGGAATGGACCATCGTAGGTAGACCAAACTAAATGTTCTAGATGTCCCATGAAAAGACAGGCATAGCTAGGCCCCATCTTAATGCCCATGGCCACACCACTGATCTTATCGAAGAAATGTCCATCGAATTCAAAAGAGTTGAGTGTGAGCACCAGTTCAGCAAGGCGGATAGGGGTTGGAGTAGATACAGAAGGATGCGGACTCCTGTCCAGAAAGAACTGCAACGCCCTAAGACCATCGGCATTTGGTATAGACGTGTACAGAGAGCAAACATCAAGCAAGAACAGACGATAGGTGCGATCAGATGACAAATACACAGAAGAAAAAATGGTGAGAGCATGCTTGGTTTCTTTAAAGAATGAAGGCAGTGACTCGACTAAGGGCTGCAAAATACTGTCGATGAAGTCAGAGATGCGCTCTGTAGGACAAGAGCAAGCTGAGACAATAGGTCTTCCGGGATTCAATTCCTTGTGTATTTTGGGCAGCATATAGAAGACAGGTCTGCCTAAACAGCTTTTATTGATGCAAAGAGCCTTGGCAGTGGTGGGAAGGTGGTTGTGCTGGATGAGGGTGTTCACGGTGTTGTTGACCACCTTCTGGTTAGATACCGTCGAGTCTGATGTGCGAGCAGTGTAGAAAGAGGGGTTAGAGAGTTGTTTGTGGCTCTCCTGGAGGTAAAGGTCCTTGCGCCACACAACAACGGCCGCACCCTTATCTGCTGGTTTGATGACAATATAATCCCTGCGGCGAAGATTCGCCAAGGCGCGAGATTAGTCAGCGGTGATGTTGGAGTGTTTGATGCGGCTGTAATTTTCTTCTTTCGTTCACTTGAAACATGTCTATATCTGTAATTCTTTCTCCTGAATAAAACTCACTGTCTTTTGTAGTTCATACAGTGGCCCATAGAGCTTTGATTCCGGTGTCGTTTCCTCTGGCCAATATGTCTGCCTTAGCGTTTCATGCTCAGAACACTCTTATAGTATATGTTTGGCACTCTGTACTGCCTGTCCACATGTACACATGGCCGTGTTGCCAATCTTGAACTTGGTGTACATATGACTGCGGAGTCGGTTGTGTCTTGTTCTGAGGCGTAGAACTACAACTTGTTCTGATCTGTTCATAACGTGATAGTCATCTTGTGTTGGTGTTTGTGGCTTTCTTATTGACTTGATCATCTGTTTTTTCTGATGGTAGGTGAGTGGTATATCTGGTTGGTCTTCGGCAGCACCTTCCTTAGCCAGTTGGTCTGCTTTTTCATTTCCTGGAATTCCACTGTGAGAGGGTATCCACTGCATGGTTACCCTATACTGGTAAGACAATTCGCTAAGTAGTTTTTTCAAGTCTGTTAGACTTCCAGACTGGAGAGCTTGAAGCACTGACCTTGCATCTGTCAGGAATACAACAGGCTGTAGGCCAGAGTTGGAGTTCAGCAGTTTTTTAGCTGCCACACTAATTGCCTGGATTTCTGCATCATAATTATTGCAGAATGTTCCTGTCGGTGTTCTGATTGTATCTCTAGGCTTGTGTGGATATTCTATATATACACCTGCACCTCCATTCCTCACAGCATTCTGTGCTGACCCATCTGTGTACACTCTGACCCATATATCTTGTGGATATTCCTCCTCCAGGAAACTGAGGGTGACTGTCATTCGCTGCACACTGTTCTGTTCGTCCTCGCTTAGTATTCCTTTCACATGGGTCTGAATGTATATTGGCATTCCATGGCTTTCACTCCACGGGGTTTGTTCTGGTACAGATCTTAAGGGGCTGTCAACTTCAGGTAGGTCTGTAAGTTGTCTACGGAGTCGTTTAGCTTGATGGATAAAGCTGCTCATTTTCAGTCGCCCCATTGCTAGATTTTGGAATCTTTCCTTCATTTGATGACTTGGCATACACTGAAACTTTTCTGCTTGAATTAGTACTTTTGTGTCTCTGCGTTCGCCAAGTGTTTGCATTCTTCCCATTTTCTGCATCTCTGCTATGGGTGTTGATTTCATTGCTCCCAACATTATTCTAAGTGCCTGGTTTTGCACTTTATCTAGATCTTGTAATGTGGTGTTTGATGCAGGACACCACGCAGCTGAACCATATTCCAGGTGTGGTCTTATGCCTTGCTGGTAAACTTTACTGAGTATATTCCCACTGGCTCCCCATGTGGTTCCACTTAGTTTTCTCAGGATAGCTAACTTCCTCCTGCCTTTTGTTGTTGCTTTGTTTATGTGCTGCTTCCATGTCAGCTTATCATCAAAAGTAACTCCGAGGTATGTTGGTTGTTTGTCTTCTTTCAAGAGCTCTCCATCTATCTTGATATGACCAGCTTTTTGTTTTGGTGAGAGGGTAAAGAGTGTAGAGTGGTATTAGGGTATTAGTGGTATTAAGGCAGTGGTATTAATGCAGTATTAATTAGTGGTCTCAATGGGCAGTTGTAGCAGTTTATGTGCAATCATCACAACAGTAAACTTAATTCCATCCACTCCACATCTCACGTTGTTTTACCCCGTTCTAGTCATACTGCGGCAGCTAATTTACCTCTGCTTTGCCTTTCTATATGCTGCCTAAAATACACAAGGAATTGAATCCCGGCAGACCCATTGTCTCAGCTTGCTCTTGTCCTACAGAGCGCATCTCTGACTTCCTCGACAGTATTTTGCAGCCCTTAATCGAGGCACTGCCTTCATTCTTTAAAGACACCAAGCATGCTATCACCATTTTTTCTTCTGTGTATTTGTCTTCTGATCGCACCTATCGTCTGTTCTTGCTTGATGTTTGCTCTCTGTACACGTCTATACCACATGCCGATGGTCTTAGGGCGTTGCAGTTCTTTCTGGACAAGAGTCCGCATCCTTCTGTATCTACTCCAACCCTTATCCGCCTTGCTGAACTGGTGCTCCCACTCAACTCTTTTGAATTCGATGGACATTTTTTCGATCAGATCAGTGGTGTGGCCTTGGGCATTAAGATGGGGCCTAGCTATGCCTGTCTTTTCATGGAACATCTAGAACATCTAGTTTGGTCTACCTACGATGGCCCATTCCCATCTCTTTTCCACAGATACATTGATAATGGGATAGGCATTACTGACATGACAGAAGCAGAACTGTCTCGCTTCATCAACTTCATCAACAATTTCAACCCCGCTATTAAATTCACATTTACCATTTCCACCACCTCTGTCCATTTCCTGGACATCATTGTCACTATTCATCCCCTATACCGCAGCACATCAGTCTACTACAAACCCACTGATGCACATGGCTTTCTGCTCTACACATGGCTTTCTGCTCTACTCATCCTCCCGCCTGTCGTAACTCTCTACCTTACTCACAGCTTCTTCGCCTTCGTCGCTTATGTAGCGATGACGACGATTTTCTCGACAAATCCTCTGAGATTATTGAGTTCTTTCGTAGACGCTCCTTCCCTGACAGCATTCTTTCATTGGCTTGGCTCCGTGTACGCCAGCTATCTCGCCTTGATACCTTGAATAATTCCCAGGGTTCTTCCTCCTCCTCTGATAGGGTTAAACTGGTTCTTACCTTCCATCCCCATAACTCGACTGTCCGTCACATTCTACTTAAACGTTATTCCCTTCTCCAGTCTGATTCTGACACCCGTGACGCTTTCCACAAATTACCTCTGGTGGCCTATAGGCGCGACAAAAATCTGAAGGACATCTTGGTCCACAGCCACCTCAGGTCCTCTGCAACTGACCATTTTGGTACCGTTCGGTGCTCACGCGGTCTTTGTTTTACATGTCCTTATGTGGTTCAGATGCGCTCCATCTCATTCCCCAAGGCCAGTTTCTCCATCGATGAGGTCTTTACATGTGAATCCCGTAATTTTATTTACGTGATCATATGTAAACGCTGCGGTAAGCAATATATCGGTGAGACTGGCCTTAGACTGAGCGACCGCTTCTGTAACCACTTGCATGCTATCAAACACAGAACACCCACTCCTGTGGCCAATCACTTCAACGGCGTTGGCCACCGTGGTGTCCTTGACATTCAGGTCACTGCCATCAGATCCTGCACCACCGATGATAGATCTAGGTACGCCCTAGAAAATCGTCTCATTTTCGAGTTGGGTACCATCAAGCCATTTGGACTCAATTCCGACCACTCTTTCGCTTAGTTCTCGGTCGTATTGGTCTTTGTTACGTCATCGTTTTGTTCCTCTCGTTCCTCCGGTATTATCGTCTTTGTGTACTGCCTGTTCGTATGCTTCCGGTATCTAACTACCACCTTTCACTTGGATACACATTCATTTCTACTTGTGGTTTTTTTATGTTTGTATATTATGTCCATATCTTGAAAAAGGCCTATTGGTCCGAAACGTCGACTTTGTCCTGTGTATTGTCATTTGTAGATTATATTCTGTGTTTTGTTTTGCTGTATGTACCATATTTACATCCGTTAGTGATAGTGTGTAGTGTTTTAGTCGTCATTCAGTAGGACTTCATTACCTGTCTTCCACGTATTATTTTCCAAGTTTAACTATACTATTAGAACTCGTTATATCAAAGAGGCTGGAGCAACACATCGTGTGGCGAAATAATTATTAAAGGAAATAAAGATTACACAAATAAAATCTTTTGGACATATTAAAACACCTTGTTGAAGATTAGACGATTATCAGATACTTACATTTGTTTTTAGATAAAACTAGATGAAATGTGTATTTAATAACAGAATTTCGCTATATACAGTAAAGAATAAACAATAAAGAATAAATATAATTGGGGATTTTGACAAATGTTGTTATAGATGGGAATTTGTTAGAAAAGGATGCGCTATAGAGAGGATTCAACTTTATTTCTCTGTACAAGCTCTGGGTCTCTGTCGCGGGGATATCTAACCACGGAAAGGCTACAGTTCATCCGTGAATAGAACAAAAATCTATAACAGCACCTGACGCCGACTGAATAACCAGGAAGAATTTCACTGTTCATGATTATGTTATTTTCCCTAGAAGTTTATCATATTCTAATTTCTTTACTTTATTTAAGAACACGCATTGCTTGTTTGTATACATTCATATACCAATGAACCCTGTTTTTGACCCCTGGTAAAATATCTGGGAAATTTTAAAGCAAATATTTCGTCGGTTGATAAGTAGGTTATATGCGAATTACTTCCTGTCTGTGTCTATAGTTAGCGCCTGAACAAATATACCTAGATGGAAACAAGTTCAAGGAATCTAATATAATAACTTCAAGGAAATATTAATTATTTGTATGCAGTGCCGTAGATCTGTTTTAAAGGGGCGGGGTTTACCTATACTTATGAACAATAAAAAGGCACTTGTGTGTTTCGTGTGTACATTTTTCTATTTGGTGAACAATTTAATGAACTTTTCGTGACAACTCACTAAGTTGGGGGGGGGGGGCTGTTTATCCAACTTGGTGCTTTTTCTTCTTCTTTCGTTCACTTGAAACATGTCTATATCTGTAATTCTTTCTCCTGAATAAAACTCACTGTCTTTTGTAGTTCATACAGTGGCCCATAGAGCTTTGATTCCGGTGTCGTTTCCTCTGGCCAATATGTCTGCCTTAGCGTTTCATGCTCAGAACACACTTATAGTATATGTTTGGCACTCTGTACTGCCTGTCCACATGTACACATGGCCGTGTTGCCAATCTTGAACTTGGTGTACATGTGACTGCGGAGTCGGTTGTGTCATGTTCTGAGGCGTAGAACTACAACTTGTTCTGATCTATTCATAATGTGATAGTCATCTTGTGTTGGTGTTTGTGACTTTCGTATTGATTTGATCATCTGTTTTTTTTCTGATGGTAGGTGATTAGTATATCTGGTTGGTCTTCGGCAACACCTTCCATAGCCAGTTGGTATGCTTTTTTCATTACCTGGTATTACACAGTGAGAGGGTATTCACTGCACGGTCACCCTACACTGGTAAGATAGTTCATTAAGTAGTTTTTGCAAGTCTGTTAGTTTTCCAAACTGGAGAGTTTGAAGCACTGACCTTGCATCTGTCAGGAATACCACGGGTTGTGGGCCAGGATTGGAGTTCAGCAGTTTTTCAATTGGCACCCTAATGGACTGAATTTCTACATCATAATTATTCCCTGTTGATATTCTGATATTATCTTGTAGGCTTGTGTGGATATTCTATATATACACCTGCACCACCATTCCTCACTGCATTCTGTGCTGACCCATCTGTCTATACTCTGACCCATTTATTCTGGGTATTCCTCGTCCACGAAACTTATGGTGACTGTACTTCGCTGCACACTGTTCTGTTCGTCCTCTCTTAGTATTCCTTTTACGTGGGTCTGAATGTATATTGGTATTCTATGCCTTTCACTCCAAGGGGTATGTTCTCGTTCAGCTTGGTGGATAAAGCCACTTCTTTTCAGTCGCACCATTGCTAGATTTTGGAATCTTTCCTTCATTGGATGACTTGACATACACTGAAAATTTCTGCTTGAATTAGTACTTTTGTGTCTCTGCGTTCGCCAAGTATTTGCATTCTTCCCATTTTCTGCATCTCTGCTATGGGTGTTGATTTCATTGCACCCAACATTATTCTAAGTGCCTGGTTTTGCACTTTATCTAGATCTTGTAATGTGGTGTTTGATGCAGGACACCACGCAGCTGAACCATATTCCAGATGTGGTCTTATGCCTTGCTGGTAAACTTTACGGAGTATATTCCCACTGGTTCTCCATGTGGTTCCACTTATTTTTCTCAGGATAGCTAACTTGCTCCTGGCTTTCGTTGTTGCTTTTTTATGTCCTGCTTCCATGTCAGCTTATCATCAAAAGTTACTCCGATGTATGTGGGTTGTTTGTCTTCTTTCAAAAGCTCTCCATCTATATTGATAACACCTGGTTTTTTTTTGTTTTGGTGAGAGGGTAAGGAGTGTAGTGCTGCACTTATCTGTGTTAATGCTGACGCACCATCTATTTGCCAATAAGGTTAGGACATCAATAGCTCTTTGTATTTGTTTAGTGGCCACTGTCGCATGTTCTTCCATGCACCAAATCACCAGATTGTCAGCATACATTGACACTTTGATCCCGTGTGGTAGTTGGGTAACTAGGTCATTGATGTAAACCACCGTGTGGTTGAGATCGTATTACTAAAAGACATGTTTTTAATTTGCTAAGGGGAGTAGCTCGTAACCCCACCCTCTACAAACTATCTACGGGCTTGTTTGTGATTTTATTCTAAAGAATGTTAAGCAATAAAGCCCTTGTGTCCTTTTGTGTAACTTTGAGACGGTTTCTCTAATAGTTTATTTGATATCTACAAGTGGTAACTCATGCGTTCTCTACCTGGTACTGGCAAGCATCTTGGTACTTTCTTAAGGAAATGTGCTCTCGAGTTGCGAGTTAAACTAGTTAGTTAGTTAGTTAGTTAGTTAGTTAGTTAGTTAGTTAGTTAGTTAGTTAGTTAGTTAGTTAGTTAGTTAGTTAGTTAGTTAGTTAGTTGGTTGGTTGGTTGGTTGGTTGGTTAGTTAGTTAGTTAGTTTGTTTGTTGGTTGGTTGGTTGGTTGGTTGGTTAGTTAGTTAGTTAGTTAGTTAGTTAGTTAGTTAGTTAGTTCGTTAGTTAGTTAGTTAGTTAGTTAGTTAGTTAGTTAGTTAGTTAGTTAGTTAGTTAGTTAGTTAGTTAGTTAGTTAGTTAGTTAGTTAGTTAGTTAGTTAGTTAGTTAGTTAGTTAGTTAGTTAGTTAGTTAGTTAGTTAGTTAGTTAGTTAGTTAGTTAGTTAGTTAGTTAGTTAGTTAGTTAGTTAGTTAGTTGGTTGGTTGATTGGTTGGTTGGTTAGTTAGTTAGTTAGTTGGTTGGTTGGTTGATTAGTTAGTTAGTTAGTTAGTTAGTTAGTTAGTTAGTTAGTTAGTTAGTTAGTTAGTTAGTTAGTTAGTTAGTTAGTTAGTTAGTTAGTTAGTTAGTTAGTTAGTTAGTTAGTTAGTTGGTTGGTTGGTTGGTTGGTTGGTTGGTTGGTTGGTTGGTTGGTTGGTTGATTGGTTAGTTAGTTAGTTAGTTAGTTAGTTAGTTAGTTAGTTAGTTAGTTAGTTAGTTAGTTAGTTAGTTAGTTAGTTAGTTAGTTAGTTAGTTAGTTAGTTAGTTAGTTAGTTAGTTAGTTAGTTAGTTAGTTAGTTAGTTAGATGGTTGAGTGGTTAGTTAGTTAGTTAGTTAGTTAGTTAGTTAGTTAGTTAGTTAGTTAGTTAGTTAGTTAGTTAGTTAGTTAGTTAGTTAGTTAGTTAGTTAGTTAGTTAGTTAGTTAGTTAGTTAGTTAGTTAGTTAGTTAGTTAGTTAGTTAGTTAGTTAGTTAGTTAGTTAGTTGGTTGGTTGATTGGTTGGTTGGTTGGTTGATTAGTTAGTTAGTTAGTTAGTTAGTTAGTTAGTTAGTTGGTTGGTTGTTTGGTTGATTGGTTGGTTGGTTGGTTAGTTAGTTAGTTAGTTAGTTGGTTAGTTGGTTGGTTAGTTAGTTGGTTGGTTAGTTGGTTAGTTAGTTAGTTAGTTAGTTAGTTAGATAGTTAGTTGGTTAGTTAGTTAGTTGGTTGGTTGGTTGGTTGAGAGGGTAAAGAGTGTAGAGTGGTATTAGGGTATTAGTGGTATTAAGGCAGTGGTATTAATGCAGTATTAATTAGTGGTCTCAATGGGCAGTTGTAGCAGTTTATGTGCAATCATCACAACAGTAAACTTAATTCCATCCACTCCACATCTCACGTTGTTTTACCCCGTTCTAGTCATACTGCGGCAGCTAATTTACCTCTGCTTTGCCTTTCTATATGCTGCCTAAAATACACAAGGAATTGAATCCCGGCAGACCCATTGTCTCAGCTTGCTCTTGTCCTACAGAGCGCATCTCTGACTTCCTCGACAGTATTTTGCAGCCCTTAATCGAGGCACTGCCTTCATTCTTTAAAGACACCAAGCATGCTATCACCATTTTTTCTTCTGTGTATTTGTCTTCTGATCGCACCTATCGTCTGTTCTTGCTTGATGTTTGCTCTCTGTACACGTCTATACCACATGCCGATGGTCTTAGGGCGTTGCAGTTCTTTCTGGACAAGAGTCCGCATCCTTCTGTATCTACTCCAACCCTTATCCGCCTTGCTGAACTGGTGCTCCCACTCAACTCTTTTGAATTCGATGGACATTTTTTCGATCAGATCAGTGGTGTGGCCTTGGGCATTAAGATGGGGCCTAGCTATGCCTGTCTTTTCATGGAACATCTAGAACATCTAGTTTGGTCTACCTACGATGGCCCATTCCCATCTCTTTTCCACAGATACATTGATAATGGGATAGGCATTACTGACATGACAGAAGCAGAACTGTCTCGCTTCATCAACTTCATCAACAATTTCAACCCCGCTATTAAATTCACATTTACCATTTCCACCACCTCTGTCCATTTCCTGGACATCATTGTCACTATTCATCCCCTATACCGCAGCACATCAGTCTACTACAAACCCACTGATGCACATGGCTTTCTGCTCTACACATGGCTTTCTGCTCTACTCATCCTCCCGCCTGTCGTAACTCTCTACCTTACTCACAGCTTCTTCGCCTTCGTCGCTTATGTAGCGATGACGACGATTTTCTCGACAAATCCTCTGAGATTATTGAGTTCTTTCGTAGACGCTCCTTCCCTGACAGCATTCTTTCATTGGCTTGGCTCCGTGTACGCCAGCTATCTCGCCTTGATACCTTGAATAATTCCCAGGGTTCTTCCTCCTCCTCTGATAGGGTTAAACTGGTTCTTACCTTCCATCCCCATAACTCGACTGTCCGTCACATTCTACTTAAACGTTATTCCCTTCTCCAGTCTGATTCTGACACCCGTGACGCTTTCCACAAATTACCTCTGGTGGCCTATAGGCGCGACAAAAATCTGAAGGACATCTTGGTCCACAGCCACCTCAGGTCCTCTGCAACTGACCATTTTGGTACCGTTCGGTGCTCACGCGGTCTTTGTTTTACATGTCCTTATGTGGTTCAGATGCGCTCCATCTCATTCCCCAAGGCCAGTTTCTCCATCGATGAGGTCTTTACATGTGAATCCCGTAATTTTATTTACGTGATCATATGTAAACGCTGCGGTATGCAATATATCGGTGAGACTGGCCTTAGACTGAGCGACCGCTTCTGTAACCACTTGCATGCTATCAAACACAGAACACCCACTCCTGTGGCCAATCACTTCAACGGCGTTGGCCACCGTGGTGTCCTTGACATTCAGGTCACTGCCATCAGATCCTGCACCACCGATGATAGATCTAGGTACGCCCTAGAAAATCGTCTCATTTTCGAGTTGGGTACCATCAAGCCATTTGGACTCAATTCCGACCACTCTTTCGCTTAGTTCTCGGTCGTATTGGTCTTTGTTACGTCATCGTTTTGTTCCTCTCGTTCCTCCGGTATTATCGTCTTTGTGTACTGCCTGTTCGTATGCTTCCGGTATCTAACTACCACCTTTCACTTGGATACACATTCATTTCTACTTGTGGTTTTTTTATGTTTGTATATTATGTCCATATCTTGAAAAAGGCCTATTGGTCCGAAACGTCGACTTTGTCCTGTGTATTGTCATTTGTAGATTATATTCTGTGTTTTGTTTTGCTGTATGTACCATATTTACATCCGTTAGTGATAGTGTGTAGTGTTTTAGTCGTCATTCAGTAGGACTTCATTACCTGTCTTCCACGTATTATTTTCCAAGTTTAACTATACTATTAGAACTCGTTATATCAAAGAGGCTGGAGCAACACATCGTGTGGCGAAATAATTATTAAAGGAAATAAAGATTACACAAATAAAATCTTTTGGACATATTAAAACACCTTGTTGAAGATTAGACGATTATCAGATACTTACATTTGTTTTTAGATAAAACTAGATGAAATGTGTATTTAATAACAGAATTTCGCTATATACAGTAAAGAATAAACAATAAAGAATAAATATAATTGGGGATTTTGACAAATGTTGTTATAGATGGGAATTTGTTAGAAAAGGATGCGCTATAGAGAGGATTCAACTTTATTTCTCTGTACAAGCTCTGGGTCTCTGTCGCGGGGATATCTAACCACGGAAAGGCTACAGTTCATCCGTGAATAGAACAAAAATCTATAACAGCACCTGACGCCGACTGAATAACCAGGAAGAATTTCACTGTTCATGATTATGTTATTTTCCCTAGAAGTTTATCATATTCTAATTTCTTTACTTTATTTAAGAACACGCATTGCTTGTTTGTATACATTCATATACCAATGAACCCTGTTTTTGACCCCTGGTAAAATATCTGGGAAATTTTAAAGCAAATATTTCGTCGGTTGATAAGTAGGTTATATGCGAATTACTTCCTGTCTGTGTCTATAGTTAGCGCCTGAACAAATATACCTAGATGGAAACAAGTTCAAGGAATCTAATATAATAACTTCAAGGAAATATTAATTATTTGTATGCAGTGCCGTAGATCTGTTTTAAAGGGGCGGGGTTTACCTATACTTATGAACAATAAAAAGGCACTTGTGTGTTTCGTGTGTACATTTTTCTATTTGGTGAACAATTTAATGAACTTTTCGTGACAACTCACTAAGTTGGGGGGGGGGGGGGCTGTTTATCCAACTTGGTGCTTTTTCTTCTTCTTTCGTTCACTTGAAACATGTCTATATCTGTAATTCTTTCTCCTGAATAAAACTCACTGTCTTTTGTAGTTCATACAGTGGCCCATAGAGCTTTGATTCCGGTGTCGTTTCCTCTGGCCAATATGTCTGCCTTAGCGTTTCATGCTCAGAACACACTTATAGTATATGTTTGGCACTCTGTACTGCCTGTCCACATGTACACATGGCCGTGTTGCCAATCTTGAACTTGGTGTACATGTGACTGCGGAGTCGGTTGTGTCATGTTCTGAGGCGTAGAACTACAACTTGTTCTGATCTATTCATAATGTGATAGTCATCTTGTGTTGGTGTTTGTGACTTTCGTATTGATTTGATCATCTGTTTTTTTTCTGATGGTAGGTGATTAGTATATCTGGTTGGTCTTCGGCAACACCTTCCATAGCCAGTTGGTATGCTTTTTTCATTACCTGGTATTACACAGTGAGAGGGTATTCACTGCACGGTCACCCTACACTGGTAAGATAGTTCATTAAGTAGTTTTTGCAAGTCTGTTAGTTTTCCAAACTGGAGAGTTTGAAGCACTGACCTTGCATCTGTCAGGAATACCACGGGTTGTGGGCCAGGATTGGAGTTCAGCAGTTTTTCAATTGGCACCCTAATGGACTGAATTTCTACATCATAATTATTCCCTGTTGATATTCTGATATTATCTTGTAGGCTTGTGTGGATATTCTATATATACACCTGCACCACCATTCCTCACTGCATTCTGTGCTGACCCATCTGTCTATACTCTGACCCATTTATTCTGGGTATTCCTCGTCCACGAAACTTATGGTGACTGTACTTCGCTGCACACTGTTCTGTTCGTCCTCTCTTAGTATTCCTTTTACGTGGGTCTGAATGTATATTGGTATTCTATGCCTTTCACTCCAAGGGGTATGTTCTCGTTCAGCTTGGTGGATAAAGCCACTTCTTTTCAGTCGCACCATTGCTAGATTTTGGAATCTTTCCTTCATTGGATGACTTGACATACACTGAAAATTTCTGCTTGAATTAGTACTTTTGTGTCTCTGCGTTCGCCAAGTATTTGCATTCTTCCCATTTTCTGCATCTCTGCTATGGGTGTTGATTTCATTGCACCCAACATTATTCTAAGTGCCTGGTTTTGCACTTTATCTAGATCTTGTAATGTGGTGTTTGATGCAGGACACCACGCAGCTGAACCATATTCCAGATGTGGTCTTATGCCTTGCTGGTAAACTTTACGGAGTATATTCCCACTGGTTCTCCATGTGGTTCCACTTATTTTTCTCAGGATAGCTAACTTGCTCCTGGCTTTCGTTGTTGCTTTTTTATGTCCTGCTTCCATGTCAGCTTATCATCAAAAGTTACTCCGATGTATGTGGGTTGTTTGTCTTCTTTCAAAAGCTCTCCATCTATATTGATAACACCTGGTTTTTTTTTGTTTTGGTGAGAGGGTAAGGAGTGTAGTGCTGCACTTATCTGTGTTAATGCTGACGCACCATCTATTTGCCAATAAGGTTAGGACATCAATAGCTCTTTGTATTTGTTTAGTGGCCACTGTCGCATGTTCTTCCATGCACCAAATCACCAGATTGTCAGCATACATTGACACTTTGATCCCGTGTGGTAGTTGGGTAACTAGGTCATTGATGTAAACCACCGTGTGGTTGAGATCGTATTACTAAAAGACATGTTTTTAATTTGCTAAGGGGAGTAGCTCGTAACCCCACCCTCTACAAACTATCTACGGGCTTGTTTGTGATTTTATTCTAAAGAATGTTAAGCAATAAAGCCCTTGTGTCCTTTTGTGTAACTTTGAGACGGTTTCTCTAATAGTTTATTTGATATCTACAAGTGGTAACTCATGCGTTCTCTACCTGGTACTGGCAAGCATCTTGGTACTTTCTTAAGGAAATGTGCTCTCGAGTTGCGAGTTAAACTAGTTAGTTAGTTAGTTAGTTAGTTAGTTAGTTAGTTAGTTAGTTAGTTAGTTAGTTAGTTAGTTAGTTAGTTAGTTAGTTAGTTAGTTAGTTGGTTGGTTGGTTGGTTGGTTGGTTAGTTAGTTAGTTAGTTTGTTTGTTAGTTGGTTGGTTGGTTGGTTGGTTAGTTAGTTAGTTAGTTAGTTAGTTAGTTAGTTAGTTAGTTCGTTAGTTAGTTAGTTAGTTAGTTAGTTAGTTAGTTAGTTAGTTAGTTAGTTAGTTAGTTAGTTAGTTAGTTAGTTAGTTAGTTAGTTAGTTAGTTAGTTAGTTAGTTAGTTAGTTAGTTAGTTAGTTAGTTAGTTAGTTAGTTAGTTAGTTAGTTAGTTAGTTAGTTCGTTAGTTGGTTGGTTGATTGGTTGGTTGGTTAGTTAGTTAGTTAGTTGGTTGGTTGGTTGATTAGTTAGTTAGTTAGTTAGTTAGTTAGTTAGTTAGTTAGTTAGTTAGTTAGTTAGTTAGTTAGTTAGTTAGTTAGTTAGTTAGTTAGTTAGTTAGTTAGTTAGTTAGTTAGTTAGTTAGTTGGTTGGTTGGTTGGTTGGTTGGTTGGTTGGTTGGTTGGTTGGTTGGTTGGTTGGTTGATTGGTTAGTTAGTTAGTTAGTTAGTTAGTTAGTTAGTTAGTTAGTTAGTTAGTTAGTTAGTTAGTTAGTTAGTTAGTTAGTTAGTTAGTTAGTTAGTTAGTTAGTTAGTTAGTTAGTTAGTTAGTTAGTTAGTTAGTTAGTTAGTTAGTTAGTTAGATGGTTGAGTGGTTAGTTAGTTAGTTAGTTAGTTAGTTAGTTAGTTAGTTAGTTAGTTAGTTAGTTAGTTAGTTAGTTAGTTAGTTAGTTAGTTAGTTAGTTAGTTAGTTAGTTAGTTAGTTAGTTAGTTAGTTAGTTAGTTAGTTAGTTAGTTAGTTGGTTGGTTGATTGGTTGGTTGGTTGGTTGATTAGTTAGTTAGTTAGTTAGTTAGTTAGTTAGTTAGTTGGTTGGTTGTTTGGTTGATTGGTTGGTTGGTTGGTTAGTTAGTTAGTTAGTTAGTTGGTTAGTTGGTTGGTTAGTTAGTTGGTTGGTTAGTTGGTTAGTTAGTTAGTTAGTTAGTTAGTTAGATAGTTAGTTGGTTAGTTAGTTAGTTGGTTGGTTGGTTGGTTGGTTGGTTGGTTGGTTGGTTGGTTGGTTGGTCTGTTGGTTGGTTGATTGGTTGGTTGGTTGGTTAGTTAGTTAGTTAGTTAGTTAGTTAGTTAGTTAGTTAGTTAGTTAGTTAGTTGGTTGGTTGGTTGGTTGGTTGATTAGTTGGTTGGTTGGTTGGTTGGTTAGTTGGTTGGTTGGTTAGTTAAATTAGTCGTTGGATCATCGTCACTGCACTCCGAACATTCCATAAGTGCTCAGATCTCTCCCTGAGTGTAGCCGCCATTATACGTTGACTGCCGGTCCCAGTACGCAGCTGATTGACCATCATTCTTTCTTGCCCACGAAACCGCTCCTTTCTAGCGACACCACATTTCAAACCAAATTCCTTTAATCTAGTCACGGAACAAGAGTCATCGTTATTTATGCAGTCATTTGCTCGTGCGTTTTCCCGTAGGGCGTTCAAAATGTCTGCTCGATCCATTGCTCCAGCAACAGCCGTAGTAGCAGCGTGTGCGGTCAACCTATCTGCTCTCTCATTACCCCGGACTCCCACATGTCCCGGCACAAAAATGAAAGTCACTTTACGCATACAGGAATTAATCACTGCATCCAGCCACCGTTCCCAAATGTATCCCGCCTGAACTTTCACAATAATGCTCGTCGAGTCACTGAGTATACAGGCATGCTCACAGATAGTCAGCCACCACTTTCCTCTCTGATGCCCCCCCCCCCCACCTTTGAGCCGTGACTGCCCAGGCACTTCTGATGTGTCTCTCAACCGAACCATCTGTATATACAATCATATCACCTTCCCTGGAATTTTCATCGATTAGAGCGAGTACCTCCGACTCCACCACTGTCGGACACCATTCCCTGCATTCTCTACTGAGTGAGATATTATTACTTTGAAGACTGTCAGACAATCTAAGGGTGCACGACTCCACCCCGCACCAGGTAGCACATCCTCCAATCTGCACACACTCTGTATAATATCCTATGCGCGCCCCATACGAGTTAAACAAGTGCTTGCGAGCACTAACGATTACATGCACTTAGCGCTGGCGTCTGAAAAGGTTGAGAACGCCTCCTTGAACTCAACGATGTAAAATGAGAAAAGTTTTAGAACCGCTGATTCAACTCTGAGATATAATATTCTCTGAGAAGAATTAATCTCACACTAAAATATAATAAACATGGAATTGTATAGGTCAGTGTTTCTGAAGCTGTTGTCCGTGGAGGCTTGTACAAATGAGAGCCTAGTCCTACACAAAAAGAAAATAATATTTCAATAAAACATACGTGAACATATATTTGTTAAAAAAAAGACGACAGAACCAATAATGAAAACAACATAGTGTATTTATTTTAGCTGTCACGAGATTAGATACGTGTGGATTGTACAGAGACCTAGGTGATCATTTGAACGGCTGAGGTTAGTACGAGACATCACAACGGGGAGGCCACTGCCTATCTACAAACTCATAACCATAAGGATTTTAGGGGCGTCGCTTTGGATGCATAAATACACAGAGTCCTTCAGCGATTTCTATCTTCAGCAATGCGGACAAATGAGGAAATATCTTTCCTTGTCCAGTCCTTGATTTTGTCTGTCCATGCAGTTACTTGATCTATCTGCTTCTTCCACCTTCAATCTATATTGTCCGGTCATTGATATTGTCTGCCCATGCTGTTATTTGTCCCCCTCTACTTTTTCCTTCTTCAACCGTTCCCTGCAGTATTGGTTTTTTTTTCTTCCAAGAATCATGTCAGCATACATGTCCAAACCATTTTTTATTTAATAGGAGTTAGCAATAACAATAATGTTTAAGAACCGCTGTTACAGGGGTGAAGGTGAAGGTGAAGGTGTGTTTCTTTCATTCATAAAGAGATGTCCGAAAATTACGCCAACAATTGCAGAGTTTGAGGGGGGGGGGGAATATCTAAAAATGTTTGACAGTTGTTGACAAGAGGGGAGGTCATTGATAAAAGTTGACGTCAACAGCGCTGTTTTTGTACACCATTTTTTTTAAATTTGAAGCATTTATCCTACAAAAAATAATATTTAAAAAAAATATTGTTTCTTTCAGGTGGTAAATCTTTCAGCTGGTAAATCTTTCAGCTGGTAAATGACTAATATAGAAGCATCGAGGAATTATTATTAAATCAAATTCATAATGCAGCAGATGGGATTTGAACCAGGTCCACCCAGACGGTACCTACTCGCTCAGAAAACGCATTGACTAAATCTACTGAGGTATTCAGTCCGCTCAGATGGCACCAACTGTACTCACAAGTTCGCTCAGATGGCACAAACTGTGCTCGCAACTTGAGTCCGCTCAGATGGCACAAACTGTGCTCGCAACTTGAGTCCGCTCAGATGGCACAAACTGTGCTCGCAACTTGAGTCCGCTCAGATGGCACAAACTGTGCTCGCAACTTGAGTCCGCTCAGATGGCACAAACTGTGCTCGCAACTTGAGTCCGCTCAGATGGCACAAACTGTGCTCGCAACTTGAGTCCGCTCAGATGGCACCAACTGTGCTCTCAACTTGAGTCCGCTAAGATGGTAACCAACTGTGCTCGCAACTTGAGTCCGCTCAGATGGCACCAACTGTGCTCGCAACTTGAGTCCGCTCAGATAGCACCATCTGTACTCACAATGTTCGCTCAGATGGCACCAACTGTGCTCGCAACTTGAGTCCGCTCAGATAGCACCATCTGTACTCACAATGTTCGCAACTTGAGGCCGCTCAGATGGCACCAACTGTACTCGCAAATTGGGTCAATAAGTATTCAAGTCCGCTCAGATGGCACCAACTGTACTCGCAAGTCCGCTCAGATGAAACCAAATGTACTCACACCTTAAGTTTTCTGTCTGAGCCGACCTGGTTCACACCCCGTTTGATACATTCTGATTTTTCTTTAGATATAAGTCTTATATTGTTCAATATTATATTACAGTTTATTGTGCTCGGATATATATATATATATATATATATAATATATATATATATATATATATATATATATATATATATATATTAATATATATATATATATATATATATATATATATATATATATATATATATATATATATATATATATATATATATATATATATATTACAGTGGAATACCGTTATAACAACTTGTTTCCGAACCGACGAGGGGATTAGAGGGATATAGAGGGACTCAACTGTCTTAGTTTCTTTACACCGCCATGGTAGGTGCCCCATGAATGTAGTAGTCTATAAAATATGCATGGAAATTTTTAACCGAAAACATGACGTCAAAATGATTTTTTTGGATAGTGTTTGTAAGTCTTATACCGGCCACGTTGCAACCAACAGTTCGTGGTTAAGGCGGCACTTGATGCTGATGAATATGCAAGGGAAGCAATCACATAATATACATTCCCAGCTCATATAATGCAGAGTTACATGCCCAGCTTATAGAAAATCTTGAACTAGGATCAGTCAATCAATCTCTTTTACTGGTTCGTGCAATGAGAATGTTTCCACATGCTTATTTCATTCCCAGAAGACTTCAACTTTCAGTGTTCAGTGTTGTGCAGTGCTTAAAATAAAAATATTGTATCAAGTGCGGGTAAAATAGGTTCCGAAGCAGTGAACTAGAATTTCTCAATACGATATTGCGTGTGTTGTAACTCTGGTGTGTTGTAACTCTGGTGTGTTGTAGCTCTGATGTGTTGTAGCTCTGATCTTTTATAACTCTGGTGTGCTGTAACTCTGGTGTGTCGTGGCACTGGTGTGTTGTAGCTTTTGTGTGTTGTAGCTTTTGTGTGTTGTAACTCTGGTACGTTGTAGCTCTGATGTGTTGTAGCTCTGGTGTGTTGTAGCTCTGATGTGTTGTAACTCTGGTGTGTTGTAGCTCTGATGTGTTGTAACTCTGGTGTGTTGTAGCTCTGATGTGTTATAACTCTGGTGTGCTGTAACTCTGGTGTGCTGTAACTATGGTGTTCTGTAACTCTGGTGTGTTGTGGCACTGGTGTGTTGTAGCTTTTGTGTGTTGTGACACTGGTGTGTTGTAACTCTGGTGTGTTGTGGCACTGGTGTGTTGTAGCTTTTGTGTTTTGTGATACTTGTGTGTTGTAGCTCTGATGTGTTGTAGCTCTGGTGTGTTGAAACTGGTGTGTTGTGGCACTGGTGTGTTGTAGCTGTGTGTGGTTGTGTGTTATAACTCTGGTGTGTTGTGGAACTGGTGTGTTGTAGCTCTGGTGTGTTGTGGCACTGTGTGTTGAAATCTGGTATGTTGTAGCTTTGGTATATTGTGGCACTGGTGTGTTGAAATCTGGTATGTTGTAGCTTTGGTATATTGTGGCACTGGTGTGTTGAAATCTGGTATGTTGCAGCTCTTATGTATTGTAGCTCTGATTTGTTGCAGCTCTGATGTCTTGTAGCTCTAGTTTGAGGTAACAAAGATCCCAAGATGTATAAAATGAGTAACGAGGTGCTTCGCAGTCTACAGCTATGACTATCAAACATGGACTCTCTTCTCCATGTGATTCCCATCTGTGACAAATCACTGAAGGCCTCTCATCTTCGTGTGTCTCTAACAGTGGAAGCGTGCTGGGCTCATAACCCAGAGGTCCGTGGATCGTAACCACGCTCTGCTAAATATTTTACTTCCATCATTTTCAATCAGGAAAAACTGCAGGTAGTCGACAATTTTACTTACCTTGGAAGCACTCTCTCTCGCGATGTCAACATTGATGTGGAAATTAACAATAGACTGGCAAAAGCTAGTGCTGTATTTGGCAGATTACGCAACAATGTATGGGACAGAAGAGGTATAAGAACAACCACCAAACTACAAGTATATCATGCTGCTGTTATACCAACCCTACTATACGCCTGCGAAACGTGGACAGTGTATGCTATACATGCAAGAAATTTAAATCATTTCCATCTTACCTGCCTACATGGGGTGCAAAGGGAACGCATTGCTCTAGGCGGACCCAGGGTTAGCAGATAACCAAGATCCCAAATGTACCTCCACGTGGTGCACCCTGGAAACAGAAATACAGCAGCTCGTGCTGATTCTGGCCAAATCATTTGGGGATCGTGTCCGAGAATGTGGAGGTAGCAGATGGAAAGAGATTTGACTGCACAAGAGACAGACAATATCTCCGACACCACCAGCATCACCACATATAGCAACACTGTCGACATACAGTGAAGCTAGTCAGTCCAGTCCGAACATTGGAGGGGCGGCCAATGTAAAATGCACGTAAAGATAAATGCATGGCGAGAGACAAATATGTTTCACACAGAGTACAATGAAACAATGAAAGGGCAGAACAGCGCTAGAGGGCAGCGCGAACTGCAAATAGAAAGTGAAAAGTCCATAGGAAAGGGAACTACAAGCTCCGTCAGCTCGAGACGGGCTTCTAGTTACCAGAGTTCCTAACAGGCAGAGACCCAGACCCATCCATCGGCGTTTGGTAAAGCAAAAGACCTAACCCAACTCTAATGTCGAGCCTTCCTAAACCGGAAATATGCTTGCAAAGAGAAAGGGTTCTGTACCCGATGGGTGTAGGCAAGAAAGGGACAACGATGGCAGTCCTGGCCCAACTCTACTGTCAAGGTTTCCTATACCGGAAGTAACTTGCAGAGAGAAAGGGTTCTGTACTCGATTCGCTCAGGCACAAAAGGGACAACGATTTAGCCCTGGCCCAACTCTACTGTCAGGTTTTCCTACACCGGAAATACACTTGAAGAGAGAAAGGGTTCAGTACCTGATGGGCTCAGGCGCTATTGGGACAAGGACGCTCAGCTCGAGAACGCCTTGCTCTCAAACGCGTGGTGTGAGACTCGAACTTGGACAAGGGGTACACGATGTCGGTGAATGACACCTCGGCTAAGAGGGCGAAAGAGCCAGGGTCCAACTCCTCTGTTGAGTTCTTCCCCTTAAGGAACCAGGCTCATGGATGAGAAACGGTTCAGTACCCAATGGGCACAGGCACAGCACGTCCAATTACACGAGGCAAGTTCATAGACAGTGGAAAACCTCGTTCGAGTGAGACGAGAGCTAGAAAATCGTCTGGGCGAAGAGTCTTCACTACGCGTGCCTGGAGACAGATATAGAGGCTGTCACAGGCTAAGGGTAGCCCACCCGAATTGTCAAGGCATGCCGAAATCGGATGTGCTAGGCCTACAAGGCGCATAACGGTGGCACAACGTAATCACGCTCCCGGCGGAAATCGCACGGATATCCGTGATGGTTACAATGGAGCGAACGAAAAACAAACAAACAAACAAACCTGCCTACATAAATTACTAAACATCCATTGGTGGGAAAAAGTACCAGACTACGAGGTCTTGGAAAAATCAACCTCAATAAGCATCCACACAATACTTATGAAGGCGCAGGCACGCTGGGCAGGCCCTCTTGTGCGTATGGAGAACTCGCGTTTGCCAAAACAAATATATTATGGAGAACTCAAGGCAGGATTTCGAAAATCTGGTGGATAGAAAAAGCGTTTCAAAGACACGCTCAAGTCATCCTTGAAACATCTTAACATTGACGTAGGCGCTTGGGAGAGCCTCGCTCAGGATAGAACGGCTTGGCGTTACAGCATTAGAACGGGAGCACTAGCGGAGGAAGAATTCAGACAAGAAACTGCAAGACAGAAGCGGACACGTAGAAAAGAAAAAACATCTCAACCTCACACAGATACCTTCTATTGTTGTCAATTCTGTAAAAGAACATTTTGTGCGCGCATTGGACTAGCTAGTCATTTAAAAACGCACTATTAACTTTATTATTTTATTATTTATTGTTATTATTATTATGGTTGAGTTTTTGGTCATCGTCGATCACGACGGACGAACATCATATTATTTACTGATTCTCTGAGCATATCTCCAATTGGCCAATCCATCTCCATGGCTCTCAGTAAACTGGGTGTTCGCCAGATCTTGGTCTGTTCACGTCAAGACAAGCCCGTGGATATAGGGGGAATGGGATTTCACTTTCCTCCTTTTAGCAATTATAACATTACTTTTAGTCAGTGTTATTTTTCTGGATCAGGCAAATAAAATATTTTGACACATTAAAAGACATGACACCGTGTTTAAGACCATACTTGAGGGTAAAGTCAAAGGGAGGCGAGCAAGAGGTAGGCAGAGATACAAGTGGGAGAGTAACATCACAAGATGGACAGGTTACAGTCTAGCAGAATACACCACCAAGACAAGAGACATGGGATGTTGGAGATACGTTGCTGCCAACCTTCGTTGCGGAGACGGCACTTGATGGTGATAATTTTTCTGGGGATACACCGTATACCCACATGTTTTTATTTCTTTATTTTGGTTCTGTGTATTCATTCATTTTCCTTTTGCGCTGAAGTTAGCGCATAGGGAAGAGGTCAGATCTCTCCAATTCTGTCTGTTCAAAGCTATTAACCTAGCGAAAAATTGCTATCTATGTAAACAAAAATTTGTCGTTTTATTAAACGTGTGCCTACCAGTGCTCGCAGTTTTTAAATAATTGTCCAATCGGGATGTTTTTAGTAGTTTGTAACGTCAGTCAGTTCATTTCTAATAACGAAATGGCTAACAAATGGCCTTCGACTAATAAGGAAGCAAAACAGTTTATGTCTTCTTTGAGACACAGATGTATAGAGTTTAGCAGGAGTGCTACGGTTAGAATTAGGTGCAACGCTATTCTTAATACCCCCCTCCCCCTTAACTCTAGGATTATCTCTTTTCCTTCGATGCGCATTTGTGGTATTAAATCGTGACAGTCGCAATTTCGTCTCTCTTTTACACACAGATATAGAGAATTTAGGAGAGAGAGAGAGAGAGAGAGAGAGAGAGAGTGGGTGTTACGGTTAAGGTTTGTTATAAATCTACCCTAACATCCATCCACTTTTCCTAAACACTAGGATTATTCTTTCTCTTCTAGTAAGCATTCATGACATTAAATCGTGACATAATTTAAGCTCAGCTACAATTGGCCATTTTATTTTTTAAATCTGACAACACGGTATGCCATTGACGTAATATCATTGACGGTACGCCAATTGTGCACATTATAACGAACTTGGAATGAGCGTGTGCATAATATGCAAGTTCTTTCACATTCCGTAAATATGCGATATTTGTGGTAGGCACATGTACAGGAAAAGGACCCAAACATTCTACCGTGAAAGGTTAAGTAATCTATATTTGTTAATTTTTGCTAAAAGATCAAGGGCATTGACGCACATAGGCATACACTGATAAAATATCCGGATCGAGAATTATAGCTAAAATCGCCCCCTTTTCTCTGGTAGTAAAATTGATTTTAAAAAACTAGTCTCCAGTTTAAAAATATCTGATTTCACCTTTGACAAAATGTTTTTAAATTTCTAAATTTTTTTGGGGGGTGGGGGGGGGGGAGACATACATGAATATATCACGATGTCGGGCTTTCTTGTACCTGATAATATTATGTCTGGTGTTATGTTTAGCTTGCACTGAAACTCTCATCTATCATCAAGCATATTTAGATATACACGTTTCATGTCATTATCATCATGTGCCATGCCGGCTGGCGTAGGCGATCATTGCTCTCCACAGCTCTATCTCAAGTGTTATGTATCAATATCGTTGTTTCCCTGCAGTTCAATGGTTGTTAAACTGTCCAATATTTTGTCACGTTGCCGCCCTCTGTCTTTGTTGCCTTCAATATTGCCTGTTGTAACTATATATATTTAAAATGTTTCATGTAGGTGCATGTACATTTGAAAACCAAATAGGCATATTAGTTATTAATAATTGTAAAAATAATTGTACCTTCAAAAAAGTACCTTCAATGACATGAGCAAATTATTAATATCTAAACAAATTACACACAAGTTAAAAATGAGAATTATAAAATGCTACATCTATTCTATATTAATGAATGGCTCAGAAACATCGACACTAACATAAACAAATTGAAGACACAATTGATGCCTTTGAGATGTAGGTATATAGAAGAATATGGAGAACATCACGGAAGGAGAAGAAAACAAATAAAGACATACTAAAACACTTAATATGAAGAAAGAACTACTAAGAGAAATAAAGATCAGGCAAATAAAATACTTTGGACACATTAAAAGACATGACACCTTATTGAAGACCTTACTTGAGGGTAAAGTCAAAGGGAAGCGAGCAAGAGGTAGGCAGAGATACAAGTGGGAGAGTAACATCACACGATGGACAGGTTACAGTCTAGAGATACGTTGCAGCCAACCTTCGTTGCGGAGACGGTACTCAATGATGATGAAAACAAAAGTGTGATGAGGTCGATTTCACTTATTTGAAATGTTGGCATCAATTTTGTGCTATATCCTGGCAAGTTGTCGGCCACCTGTTCTGTTTTGATTCTTGTCGGCTCAAGTCTCAACTTTCAGAGAAGACAATTTCTACAAAAAGTTGTACGTTTGGAATTCTTTATAATATTTGTATGAAACTAGACAGCACTCAGTTTCAGAGGTTTGTGAAAATATACATTTTTATTGTGTCTTCATCTTTTTAATAATGAATTATCATAAGATCTTCTGTCGATAAAACTAAAAAAACTGAGAAAAATAGATTGATTATAATTATAATATTGTTTGTTTTGTGACTTTGCAGCTTGCTATCTTCAGTTAGGAGTACCGGCCTCTATATAGTATATATATGGGTATATAGTATATACCCATATAAACAGTATAGGCCTACCCTACACGATTTAGTCATTTATATTAATTCGCCCGTGTGTTGCCGGGGCCCGAAAGGGAAGCAAAGAATAGCAACACTGGTTTACCTTCCACGCATGTCGTAAAAGGCGACTAAGAAGGTTATCATGGGATGGAGTTGGCTATCCCATCATAATAATCATTACATATTTATTATTAGATTATTTGTCCTAATGATTAGGACAACATTTTCAAAATCTGTTTACAGCATTTTAAATACCACAGTTAGATAGCCCTTGAAAATTGCAATCCAACGATACCTCAACCAAGTCTCTACGTAAATTCTGAAAAAAAGTTACGAATTTTTTTCTAATTAATTTTTGCATCATGATAATTACATGGAACATATAAGGAAATATGAAATGACAGTTGTCAAAAAGCTGCGCCCTTGTCTTAGAACCGAGCCACTAATTTATGAATATCAAAGTTATTTGCATTAAAAAATCTAACAAATTATACATTTTCTTGTTTGGAAAGACAAGACTATGTTGATTACATTCTGCTAATTTTCCAACGCAGCCAGAGTTAATAAATAATTAACAATTGTGTCTAATTAGCATAATTGCAATTGCATGTTTAATATACATTTTTCACATTTATTAATTATTTAGGATAAAAAAATCTAACAAATTATACATTTTCTTGTTCGGGAAGACAAGACGCACCTGTTGATTACATTCTGCTAATTTTCCGATGCAACCGTATTATACAGCACGATGCTACTTTGGGACACCATCGTACTAGATTCGCTAAATACTAAAGTGGGTAAGACTATAAATCCATTATAAAGACTCTTCAATGATCAGTGTGAGAGTGCTTTGAATGTCCTGTCTGATATACAGATAAAAGTTGATAGTTCCATTCATTGACGACTTCTTATGGTCCGTTGCATTGGGGATCATGTCTTTCCACAACCTTCTATTTCGTGTGCTGTCAATCATTTCAGATATGGTGTTCTCCTATTCCACAATGCTAGGTTGTCAAGCATACTCTCTCATGGTCTTTCCCTACAAATCATGTTCTTCAACTTGCCTGTTGTCACAATGTGTTCCATATTTTCTCTTCTGATGATGTGTTCAATAATATTCATTGACTGGGCTTTGTATTTACAGTAATGGTTGATGCTGTAGTGGCAGCAAACCTTCCTTACTAAACAAATGATTCCGCTAACTCATAACATTCTGCTGGTATCTTGCATTCACATGTTTTATAAGGCTGGGAAAGGTTACACTGTATTATCCTGGATGTATTTACCTGGTAAAATTCTTTGTAATATAATGCTTGCAATATTAAAGTCATCCTTAGACAAAAGACTTAGAGAAGAGCAGTCATCCTTTAGACCAGGTCATTCCTGCCTCAACCATATATTCGCTCTTAGAACAATAATGGAAGAATGTCTAGAATTTAGGTCTAATCTCATTATGCACTTCGTTGATTTTCAAAAAGCCTTCAACAGCATTCATCGATCATCACTTTGGGAAATTTTTAAAATATACGGATTCCAAAACATATATAAATGTGATAAAATCATTCTATACCAACTCAAAATGCTGTGTTAGAACAGAAAAAGGCAATTCAGAATGGTTCCCTGTGATTACTGGTGTTAAACAAGGCTGCCCTATGTCACCATTACTTTTCAATATCGCAATTGACTGGACTATGAGAATAAGCCCATCCAACGCAAATTTAGGAATCAAATGGATAAATAAAACAACATTAGAAAACCTGGATTTTGCTGATGATCTTGCACTATTGAGTGAAAACCATCAAGATGCACAAACAAAAACTGATAGATTAAAACTCATTGCATGACAAATAGGTCTCCAAGTCAATTCATCAAAAACAAAAATTATGGACTTCACCAATTCACCTAACAAAATTACTTTAAATGGACAACAACTTGAAAAAGTACACAAATTCTCCTATCTATGAAGCAAATTAACACTCGACTGTGATGTCATGACAGAAATTACAGCTTGCCTTGCCCTAGCATCAAGTGAAATTAACAGACTGTCTAATATCTGGAAGTCAAAGTCAATCAGCAAGCGCACAAAAATGCGTTTATTTAATTCCTGCGTTATTCCGGTGCTATCATATGGATGTGAGAGCTGGAAAAGCTCTTTATCTTCAGAAAAGAAATTACTGAGTTTCGAGAACAAATGTCTTCATAGGATAACTAACACCCATTTGAGTGAATTCAAATCAAATGATAAGGTCAGAGAAGAGACACATCAAAATTTCATCTCTGATGTTATCAGAAAACACTGTTGGTCCTACAAGGGCATGTCCTACGCGCAGACACCAGCAGAATACACCACCAATCTCTTGAATGGATACCAACAGGCAAAAGAGCAAGAGCAAAACTCAGAAGAACAATACTTAGAGAAAGAAAAACAAAAAATATTCATACTATTCAAGAACTGCACAGAATAGCTTTGAACAGACAGAATTGCAGAGATCTGACCTATGCGCTAACTTCAGCGCAAAAGGAAATTGAATGTATGAATGAATTTATGTTAGTGGGGTAAGTGAAAGAAATTACCTTGCGTCTTACCATTGCCAAGGTTTTGTATCAATTTCCTTTTAGCAATATTTCACTTTTCCCTTCATTCTTATAATAATGGAATCCCGCAGTATTATTACCCATATCTGTTCATACCTTCTCCTATACATTGTTTTCCGACTGTGGTCAAATTTTGGACATTAAAGTTACATCCTCAAGACGATGGACTGTCGACATTAAAGATAACATGAATACATCACTAGAAAATGCAAGCCACATCGCCCAAGACAGAGAGAGGGTCAGAGAGTTCATTGGGAATACGTCACATGACACACACACCTCAATATAACCAAATCTGCTTCTATTGTGAAATATACAGTACTCTCACTGCGTGGTTAGTATAAATCTATATTTTAGTACAACTCAGGGAAGGCATAAGGTAAGGATAGAGTAACAACCAAACCCGTAGGGGGGGGGGGGGGGTTCCAACACTGGGTAACCCCCATGACAATTTTCCATCAAAGTGGGAGGGAAGTTAGACTAAAAAATGAGCGAATTGTTTTTTTAAAGGTGAAACCCACTGCTAGAACAGTATCTGAAACCCTGCTATTACCACACTATGACTAAAGTGCTATAGATAAACCCAATTGAATCCGATCTGGTCATATTTGTGAATAATCATATGGAAATATGGGAAAGTGCCTATTAACTAAAACATGATCTATTTTGTCGAACAAAACACTGCACAGCATACACTAATTTACTTAATCAACAAAAGTGCAATAAAATTCTTTTTTATTTTCTCGTTTCAGCACTGCATCGCAAAATACTTCACCACACTGACTTCATTGACAGCATCGTTAACTCTATTGTCCTCCCTAGGATCTATTTTTATATTAATATTGTTATTAATTCGTGGCAGCAGTCTCATCTTAAATATGACGGATCCTGCTGAAGCTGGAAAGATTGCTGCCGCAAACAGGGCTGTTGATGAGAATATTAGGACAGGCCAGGTGGTTGGGATAGGTAGTGGTTCAACTATAGTCTTTGCAGTCCGCAGAATAGCAGAAAGGAACAAGAAAGAGAACCTTGACCTTATATGCATCCCTACATCTTTTCAAGCCAGACAGTTAATTCAAGATAATGGTTTGACATTAGGAAGTTTGGAGACATCACCAGAGATTGATGTCGCTATTGATGGAGCAGATGAAGTTGATGATGATATGAACTTGATCAAAGGTGGAGGGGGTTGTCTCATGCAGGAAAAAATAATTGCCTCATGTTCGAAAAGTTTTTTTATTATTGCAGACACACGGAAAAACTCTAGAGTTTTGGGTACAACTTGGAAGAAAGGTGTTCCAATCGAAGTTCTTCCAATGGCATACAAGCCGGTTCAGTTAAAGATTAACCAGCTTCTCGGTGGAAATGCTGTGCTAAGGATGGCTTCAAAAAAAGCCGGACCAGTAATTACTGATAACGGTAATTTTCTGATAGACTGGGAGTTTGAGGGTGTGCAGAATTGGGATGCTGTTGACAGAGTTCTACAGAATGTTCCTGGTGTGATTGAGACTGGTCTATTCCTTAATATGGTCAGTGCTTCATACTTTGGATCTCCAGATGGTGACGTTGTTGTAAGAACTAGACAAAACTAAGAACACAAAATTGTATATCCTGTTACAATTGTATATCCTGTTATAATTGTATATCATGTTACAATGAAGGTAGAAGCTGTTGGTTTCCTGCAGAAAGATGGAGACGGGATTTGAATAGATGTTTGAACTTTGTCTATTACATTCTGATTTTTATCAATAATTCCTTGGTGCTCCATAAAAAATTATCCATGTTGATATCAAAAGTTATTTCGACAACAGATAAAATTCCATGATTTGCTTCCATATGATGGCACTTGGTTTATGTTGATTTTTATGTGTATGTAGATACATGTCGATTTTTGTGTAAGTTGTTTTATGTCGATACATGTCAATTTGTGTGTGTGTTCCGTGCACAAAATATATGCAAGTTTCATTGTTATGCCCCTATTAATCTTTAATATTTACCTTGTATATCCTATTCTTTATCTATAATGTATGTTAAAATTGTAGTAACAGATGTTATAAGTTCCAAAGTGTTTTAATTGATAATTATGTGAATTGGTAATCTAGTGAATTCCCATTTACCTAACACGTATAAAAAAAAGGGGAGTGTATGATGAGTTATGAACAAGAATCATTGTACAGTTTTCCCAAAAGTGCTTAGCTACCTAGTCAATGGCTGACCAGAAAATGTCTGAGAAGCATCATCAATGGCACCATTCCTCGACTTTTCCAAAACAGGAGCTCTGGTACCCAACTTCCCTTTGGCTCAGTGAACCACTGAAGTAATGTTTATTTCAACCCACGAATCACCAGTGAATTTGAAACCTGAGTTTGCTGGTCAGCTAGCTAGTCAGTTAATGCTAACGCTCCCCTTATATAGTATATATTATTGAAATGGGCATTATTGCATTAATCCTGATATCTATTTTCTTGCTTTTCATGCCTAAGCCTTTATTAGTTCCATTCAGTCACCAACATTTTTATATATATTAATTGAATGCTAGTACCAACATTATAGCACTTTCAACCAATAGCAATTTATTATCTGACTGTTTTAAGGTACAGACATATGTAGTTCTCTGACATTGTATAGTTGGGAAGATCCTCAGTGTCACAGACATTATAAATGGTGAAAGTTCCCGTCAGAGACACTATAAATGGTGAAAGTTCCTGTCAGAGACATTATAAATGGTGAAACTCCCCAGTGTCACAAACCCTATGGTGATATTCTACATTGTTATTTCTTATTTTATAACAGTGACTTGAGAAACGTGTTGGCTCAGTCAAGTGAGAGTTGAAAACATGCTAAACAGGTTCTGCTAATCACTGAAAGCACATAGGAAAATATACACAGATTGACATTTCGACCAAAAGGCCTTAAAGTATCTGTGTTACCAGTGCCAAACCTGGTCTCTCTTATCTTCACATTACAGATAGATAGTGACATGTGAGATGATATGTTTGAGAAAGCTGCCGTGGTCACCAGGCTTGATAGATTGCGAAATGAATATATCAGGGAAAGAATAGGTATAATATCTTGTACAGATTACATAGAGAGATAACAGATCAAGTGGTTTGGTTACATTATGAGAATGCATCACGAAAAGTTGCCCATACAGGCATATAACCAAATGAGATCAGGGTACAAAGCCAGAGGAAGACCACGGAAAAGATGGATAGAAAACATCAGGGACTTCCTGAACAGACACTGTCATAGCACAGCTGAGGCCACACATCTGGCTTTAGAACGCAAGTTCGGGCTCCAATCACCCCTACGCTTAACGGCAAGAGTGGATGACAGACCACCTGGGGATAGACAATAGACTCATTGATCACGTGATGATGATGTATGATAACACCAATGCCAGAATTTTGGAAGAGAATGAATGATAATGGCAGCACAATAGAGTTCCTCTAATGCTGCATTCTTTTCTATCAAATTTGTCTTATTTATCAACCACTTTTCTTCAAAATCCCATATTACATTAGTTAATAGTGACTTTCGGTTATTGCATATATATTTGGTTAATCCAGAACAAGTTGTTATAATGGGATTTTACTATAAAACTGGAGAGACAGAAAACAAATAAACAAAATGTGGACAAAACACAAGGCATATACATGTAGGAATGAAGACCAAAATTTGGACAAAACACAAGGCATATACATGTAGGAATGAAGACCAAAATGTGGACAAAATACATGGCATATACATGTAGGAATGAAGACCAAAAGACCATGGTTTTCCAAAGTGGTGGATAAACACGTTCTTGAGCATTTACAATATGGTCTTCTGTAGGACACCAATTTCCTCTGTGCCATTGAAGTGAGTAGAAACCAGACTTCACATCTATTGTTTAAAATCATGCGGAAGTATACAAAATCTGTCTCCAGTCCTCTTGATGAAAATCGTATATTTACAATCTCTAGTTATTTTTATATTTCCAGTCATTAGCAAAAGTTTCATGACCATGTTTTTAATGTTTGCTGCGTCTGTTCGTAATTTTGTTGCATTTGTAGTCAGTTATAAATGATCTCAATCAAAACATGCCTATTAATTCGTATATATTTTCTGTGTTTTGTACAGAAAATGAGATCTGGTTTCATTGAATAGATCCATATTGAGTTTATATATTTTACTTTCAATGAAATATTTTTTCACACTTTGCTGGCCAGCAAAGTCATTCATTAATCATCATTCATTACCAAGGGTATTTGTACACTTTTGAGACATCATAACTGATGTCTTTGAAAAATATGTATAAAATCAAACTTACTACATAGAGCTTGAGGTTTTCTATGTCTCATAATGAATGTTCGCATTGTCTGAATAAGTTTGTACGCCACAGAGGTATTTCAAGACCGCAGTGCAACTTATTATAATACTGGACATAAATTTACAGTACTCTCTATTTCTCACAAAATATCTCACCTTCCAGAATTTCTGAATTTTCTAGAATAATACTTACAAGTCATGTAGAGAGACTATTTCATGGATACTGCCATTTTGGAATGACATACTATCTCGGATGAGTTATTTTTAGTAAATAATATCACTATTATTTCTGTATTTCTGAATTATCATCATGCTTTTGACAATCGTTGAAGTTGGTCATCAAGGATGTATAATGGAAATTAAACAACCATCGATTTTGATCAGCAAGGTGTTGATCAGCAAATCTGGGCCTGAACTCTGCAACCTACTGTCCACTAGGACTCGGCCCGCCAGTCCTTAAACAAAAATAATAACTGCTGATCCACGTTAATTAAAAATAATTCAAGTGCTTATTTCAAGCCTGGCATAGAATCATGACTTTAATCAATTGTATATATTTGTATGCACTTAAATATTTTTAAATATCCGTTTGTTCAAAATGTTCGAATGTATATTTAGTAACATTAACAGGGTAATTAAGCTTTCATATTCCTTATTTTTTGTTCATCCAGTCCGTGACCAGCTATGTATTTCTGCATCCTTTATAGAGAAAATGATCTACCACAAAAATGTTCCAGCCCCTGTTAAACTGAATATGGACAGTATTTGGACTAAAATACATACTTTTAGCAGCTGAAATATATGATTCTTCTTTTGGAAGTTGACATTGCTAGTGCATTGTCTGACGATCCAAATGTCTTGGGTTCAGATCAGATGATCATCTCTAGTTGAACCCATCTTTACATATGAGTATCTGACTTCATTCATAGTGGTGCACATTAACAGAGAGTGAAAGAGCACTGGATCCATTACTTCAAAATGAAAGTATTGGTCTAGTATTAGAATCAACCTGACACCCCTATAGTGTGGCATGCTATAATTCTACTTTTTAATTGTTTAAAATTAATTTTTACATCAGGGATATTTCTCAGCAGAAGACGGATGTGTCAGGCCATTGGCGCAAATAAAACGGCGACACAACGCATTTCCGTTCTCAGGACTGCATCATGTTGGAAATCTAGTAAGACAATGGTCCTGCAACAAAGGAGATCCAGCAGGATTTTGAGAATGAACGCTGAAGGAGAGATATTTCTGACCGGTGTTCTTCTTGTGGTATAAAACAATGCAAAATTCTATAGCAGATTTATTCAGTATATTGTCTTTATGCACAGCCTGTCACTTGAACTACGTCCGCTTTCTTATCAAGGTCAGAGCTGTATCCTATAGCCTCAGCTCTGTATCTTCTGGCCAGACCTTCTGTCTTTGCTTCTTGTATGTTGGGCAGTCCTAAAGTATGTCTTCAAGGGTGTAGATTCGGTGTGCTGGGCAGTCCTAAAGTATGTCTTCAAGGGAGTAGATTCTATATTCACATGAACTTTTGTTTGCGTATGAGACTTTTAGTTGGTAGAGGTGTTCTGTTGATGTCTTTGGTGGTGCTGTATTGCATCAGGTTTGCCTTCCACAGTGACATGTATATTATGGGTTTTGCTTATCTCTATAACAGTGGTTCTTAGAGTTTTACCACCTGTTCTGGACAGAGAATCAGCGTCCTCATTCTTCGTGATTCCACATTGTGATGGTAGTTGTAGATTGTCCAGAGACAGCAGTCAGTGTCACCAACCACATTTCGTCTATGTAACAAGGTTGCTTGTGTCTCTTGTATGGGATAGACTTTGCTGTATATAATGTCAATATGACTCAGACGCAATACTGAAATCATGTACCAGGCCAAAAGGTGAAGGTATCGCAGCACAGCTGTAAACCATGACAGCACATTCCGTTCCTCCTACTGCATCATATTAATTAATGAGGAGTTTGACAATAAATGAAGAAGAAGAGTTTGTTAATGTGTTCCCATTCCTTTCAGATTGTGGATGATATATTTTTTATTGGTTACACAACTTCTAAATGTTGTTCTTTATCCCATAAGATGCACAACTATTCTCACATTCTCAGTTTCACCAATTTGCTGTCCTATAAGATGCACCACAACTATTCTTAAATTCACATCTCAGTTTCACCAATTTGCTGTTCATTGCTCTTATACTTAAACAGAAATAGCTACTTTCCTGTTTAGCTGACATACAATTTGTGTGTTTGTAACTAAACAAAAGTCATAATTGTTTAGATGCCCTCTGCATCCATTGATCACGTGAGTTTTCTGCAGAGTGGTCACTTCAATATTATGTCATTTTCACAGAGCATATTACATACATCAGTAGTTCCCACAATTTTCCTGCAGGACACCTGCCACTCCCACTTTTAGACCCCACCTCCACTCTTTCAACCATGTTGTAGGGAACAATCCTACAAAATATTCACAGAATTGTGTGTACCGTGATATGTTGATGCAATTTCAAGTGTTTTTCTGCAACACTACTTTCATTTCAACACAGGATTAGCATCAAATACATTTCAGGAAAGATTTTCATACGGATATAGTCAAATTAACTGTTCTTAAAACAATCATTTTTATTTGGAATAATAGTCATTATATTTTTTATATTTTCTTAAGTATATTTTTAATGCTTTGCTATTGCCGAGTTGCAGCAGGCCAGCTTCTAGACCACATCTGAACAAGTAAAAGATCCTGGTCGTGGGCACCTGATGCATGGGTTGGGGTATGTGACTGGGCACCCAATATAATAGGTGATGTAACTTAGTTCTTAAAGAGTTATCTTTATCCCCAGTGACAGGTTCCTGCCATGAGACTTACCTGTATCTTTATCCCCAGTGACAGGTTCCTGCCATGAGACTTACCTGTATCTTTATATTGTTAACAGAAAAGCAGTCATAGCTTTAATGCAATAAATTCCCTAATCTCTCCTGGCCTCTTGAGGTTGCCCCTCTCCCAGGGAACACATTCACAAGAGTGGTATCCCCTGACATTGATTGTGAGGCGGAGCCAATTCTAGAAATTAAATATTGCCAGACAATATATAAATGGCTATGTACCTAGGTTGAATTCATGTGACAGACACATCTGGCTGCCAAGTAAATCCTGTTTGTCGTCAATCTGCATAAAATAAAGGACTGTTAGCTAGCAGAACATTGTTGTTCCTTGTTCTTTCTTGTATGCTCTCTTGTGTTACATTTTGTTTCATACTAAAGTATATTTCACTAAATTTGTATTGCTCGCTAAACAGGAAATTATCCAAAAGTGTTTCATATATATATATATATATATATATATATATATATATATATATATATATATATATATATATATATATACATATGAATCATTTTATGCAGTCAAATCCCATTATAACAACTTGATCCGGAGCAATAAAATATGTATGTAATAACAGCCTCAACCCAGTATTTTTACTGTAGTAATTTTCTTGGCACTATTTATATTCAGTAATTTGCCATTAGAAATAATACTTTTGAGATGTGGATATATGTAGAAGACGGGAGAAGGACAGAGATAATCCTGGATTGATAACATCAAGGTACGGTATGATGTGGGCATTATTTTCCTACACTTCTGAAGATAGAGTTGTTTGGAGAGATTTTTATGCTGATGTATCCTGTGTGGCACCCCATGACAGACCCTGACGGGTAATGAGTCTTAATATTATTATGTAAAAGAATAGGGAGAACTTCATGGAAAGAGAAGAGAACAATGTTGTACTGCTAACACTGCACATGAAAGAAAAATATATTGTAGGAAATAAAGATCAAACAAAGTATTTTGGACATGAAAAGTCATGAGACCTTGTTGAAGACCTTACTTGAAGGTAAAGTCGAGGGGGGGGGGGATGAGCAAGAGTTAGGCAAAGATACAAGTGGGAGAGAAACATTGTGAGATGGACATGTTACAGTCTAGCAGAGTGCACCATCAAAGCAAGAGACAAAGTATGTTGGAGGTGCGTTACAGTTAACCTTTGTTGCGAACATGGCACTTTATGATGACGAATTTGTTATTGCTTTCATTACAGTCCAGATGCAAAATTGCCTGTGGCAAGATTTGAACTTGGTAACATGGCCATCGCAGAATTAATTTACCTCGCCTCCATAGAACCGGTTGTATACAAGGCAGAAAACTCATTGGCAATTTAGACAAATATTAAACAGGTAATTTCATTATAAACATATGCGCTATAGAAGTATTCCACTGTATAACTATTCAGGGTGGAAACTGGGATTTTGTTTTATATGCAGTGCAATCCTTCACTATAGCGCATGCTTTTATAACAAATTTTCCTATTTAACATTCTCAAAAATTCCTCACTATATTTATTCTACAGCCAAAATCGGATGTGTCATGTCATTAGCGCAAATAAATTGACGAAATAACTCATCTCCATTCTCTGGTCTACAGCCCTCTGAAAATTGTCATGCATAGAAGAGATCTATTAGAAATTTGAGGAATCGGTTAGGATAGTTGTGTTTTACGTAACTAACCCCAACCATAAATAAATATTAAATGATGAGTATGAAATGTACAAACAGCCAAGGGAAATAATTAAACATGTGGTGGCGTCTACTTGTACTGTACCTAAATTTCTTTTATGGCATACATATTATTTCGGACCTGACCAAGTTGTTATAATGATATTTTACTAGTTATTACAGTGGAATTCCGTTACAACAAATCCGGTTTTTTTTCTGCGATTTCCTTCTTTGACGACACTTTAAAAAACCCAGTTTTTTTTTCCTGTAGTAAGTTTTTTTAAAACTTTTTTAACTGATTCATTTGGGGACAATGGACCATTAAATCACACCCCCCCCCCCCCCAGTGTGACAGGGTGTTGATTTAGTTTATTCTCAATTTCGCTCCCTGTTGAGGCTCCTACATCTCCCCAGCTGTAGTATAATGTGGGGTAATGTAAGAGAGAGGGACAGACCAAAGCACTGAACTTAGCGGGATGGACCGGGTGTGAGCATTTTACAGTGACCTTGTTTTTTCATTGCTTGTGTTAGACCAAGCAACACATTCAGACCAGTCCCTGTACAATACAGTTCTGTGGACTCATTGGGAATAGTTCTTCTAAAGTGATGCAATTTTAACTTCCTGTGATTTTCATTGGCTGTTGATACGAAGTGACCAATGAACATCACAGGAAAAAATAATACAGTATATCATTTGTCAAAGATCGGCATGACTATTCTAGCTAGTCTAGATCCAGTGTAAAAGACAATGCTTGTTGGTGGGGGGGGGGGGGACTCCTTTTAACTGATACCCATAATCATCAGTATTTTAAGATCTGCTGCCTCAAAGAGAATCATCCTTCTAAACTGTGGCATTTTACATGTCCCGTGAATTTCATTGGTCACTTTGTGGCTACAGTCAGAAAAAGTCAAAGACGTTACTTTTTAAAGGTTTCCCAGATGCGTCGGCATGTCTTACATTTGTCGATGGTCACTGAGTAACTTATGAAAGCTAAATATCTATAACACAACAATCCTCTTGTTACTCAAATAAACCATATGTCAACACCAGCCTGTCCCATCAAACCACATGTCAACACCAGCCTGTCCCATCAAACCACATGTCAACACCAGCCTGTCCCATCAAACCACATGTCAACACCAGCCTGTCCCATCAAACCACATGTCAACACCAGCCTGTCCCATCAAACCACATGTCAACATTTCCCTGTCTCTTCAATAAAATAAACCACATGTCAACACCTCCCTGTCTCATGACTAAAATAAACCACAACGAAATTCAGACAAAAAGCAATACATACCTCTCCCTTCCCCATCACTAAGGTTGAATAAGTGTTGACCCTGGATTTCATTAAAAAAACAAAGTTTGATCAAAGAGCCTAAATAATATGTTCCCACAAGGAACAGGTACACGAGGCGGTTTGCATATACCAGAACAAGACTTGTCATCCCTAAAATAACAACTGTATACATTATTTGTGTATTATGAATTTTTGATTACATTATGTAAAAAGGAAATAGCACATTAATGATCGTAAGAGACAACTATATAACGTACATGTCCTGCCAGACCCAATTAATTCGTTATAACGGGATTCCACTGTAATAACTTGTCTTCTTCTTTGATTGTGTCTGTATTTTACTTTGTTCATACTTTTTATGCATATTATACATGATGTGACAATCATACTCTGAGTTGACTCGAACTTGGACAAGGGGTACACGATGTCGGTGAATGACACCTCGGCTAAGAGGGCGAAAGAGCCAGGGTCCAACTCCTCTGTTGAGTTCTTCCCCTTAAGGAACCAGGCTCACGGATGAGAAACGGTTCAGTACCCAATGGGCACAGCACGTCCAATTACACGAGGCAAGTTCATAGACAGTAGAACACCTCGTGCGAGTCAGACGAGAGCAAAAGTCGTCTGGGCGAAGAGTCGCCACTACGCGTGCCTGGAGACAGATATAGAGGCTGTCACAGGCTAAGGGTAGCCCACCCGAATTGTCAAGGCATGCCGAAATTGGATGTGCTAGGCCTACAAGGCGCATAACGGTGGCACAACGTAATCACGCTCCCGGCGGATATCCGGATGGATATCCGTGATGGTTACAATGGAGCGAACGAAAAACAAACAACAAACTCTGAGTTGTTGCTTTGTTCATACTTTATATGCATATTATACATGATGTGACAATCATACTCTGAGTTGTTGTTTTGTTCATACTTTATCAATGTTTGAATCCCCAAGAATTAACTCCTTTAAAAAGATGTAGAGGATTGGCTTCAATGTACTCTGGTTTCTCTTCACATACGAATTAAATGATACGCCTTTTACTTAAGATTTCCGAATTTTGTAGTTAAATATCAAATATTTCAAATCTTTAATGAGTTTTTTGTGAGTATAGTTTGTCTAGTGTATAGTGAAATATTTTCCTGTAAAGTATTAAATGAGTATTGTGTGTAGACGTGTTTTAAGTGCATTTGTTTCTGGAATTCATGCAACTTCTGAACAGCACAGTAATATTCACATTTTGGACATCAGGCAAGTTTTTGAATCAATTCAAACATTTTCTTGTTTTGCTAATCGTACCACGTGGCATATCTACCTTGAACAATGTCGTTCAACAAACAGTCAGTCATTTGTGAATACCACGTGTTTGTTCAAAACACATTTTTTCAACAACTTCCGTTTGAAATTTGTTATCTAGAATGCCCGCTCTGTACTTCGACACCACTGAGGATTTTGAGAGGAACTCCCTTCATGACCCTCGAGCCTTTGTTCTTATGTCGGGACAGCTAGCTGCCCGAACATAATCGGTAACTATCGCGAGTATCCGTTCTGGCTCAGATGGGGTGAAAAGTCGGAAACGTCATTCCCACTCTACCCATTACGAACTCCTGCATGGACAGACAGAGCATGACGGTACATAATAAGCATGCGGCGACAAAGAACAAGAGTCAACCCACAAAATAGCGCGGCACGGCTATCTGAGGATCCAGAAGGTTCCATCAATCAAATAGAGACAACGCCAGACAAGTGGATCATGGTCTGTCGGCCAAATATCCCTGGCTCACCATGATGAGATGCGTATTAAGGGAAGTCAAGATATCACTAGTGATGATCAGTGTGCCGGGTCGAGGCACAGAATGTTCCTACTGCGGTAGTATTCCAGAACACTGGATGAACAATTGTCAATCTAACAAACGATCAAACCAACAGAAAGTAGCATAACCGAAACCACAACAAGTTGAAGCTACACCAGACACATGACCTCACCGAAGTCAAGAGGAAGTGGTGAAGACACTCTTCTGACCCTACAAGTCCAACAACAGTGATACCACTACTAGAACACGATGACACAGACTATCCAACGTCCGCACAGGCGTACAAGATGGATAAAGAACAAAGCAACATTACTCCACCGAAACATGACAACCATCGAAATCAACAGCCCGGTTGAGAAAAGCAAGATCCTACGACAGAAATCTAATCAACATTAAATATTGTCCTGGACAAGATGATGAATACATCTCAAATTAAAGATGCTCGATTTCGTAATTGTATATCATATGCAATAAATCAAACATATATATATATAAATACAAGCTGCACAGCTGTTGTTCTTTTTCTAAGAAACCAAAAATGGATGAAGAAATAAGACCAGTTAGTATTAATACACGCGGAATGTGCACAAACCTATACCAACTAATATCCATCATGCATTGATACAAACCAGTTTTCATGTGAGTACAGGCGACACATATACACAAGCAAACACACGCACAACAGACAACCACATGGTTAGGCTTGAAACATTCATGTGTTAGTCTTAGTGTCCAGAATGTTGTTTCAGGAGTAGCCAACTTACAAACATCAGACAGATGGGAAATAATCCACGAGAACAGGGATAGTGGGGGTAAGATGGTAATTAGTTCAGGTTAAGAACAATATGCATACATAGACAATAGTTAACATACATGCACCAACCACTTTTTCACGAGCAGTTGAAAGCCATACTTCCTACACATGTATAGAAGACTCAATATAATATCGGCTGAAGAGTTTCGTCTTCAGCGTTCGTTCTCAAACTCCTGCTGTATCTCCCTTGTAGCAGGACCATGGTCATACTAGATTTCCAGCAGGATGTCGTCCAAAGAATGGTAATGCGTTGTGTCCCCGTTTTATTTGCACCAATGGCCCGACACATCCGTCTTCGGCAGAGCTGCATAGGTTAACTGCGTTGTAGATGAGATCGATGCAGTAATGTAAAGGTACACACAAATCAGCTAGACACACGTAATCTAATTGATATCTGCAGACATACTCACCCACATGACACATCTCACAGACAGCATATACCACAGAGTATCGCTTCTTGACAGAATTTACGCAAATTCAAGTCATCACACAACATAAATCACGCACTAACATAAACACTCAAATTAACATCACAAAGCAGTGATGGCAGCACTACACACACAGATATATCACTCAAGGTAAACATCAAGGTATGTCCCATGGCAGCAACCTGCCGTTGGGGATGATGATAACTCTTCATGAACTAAGCCGCAGCAACTATTAGGTGGATTGGCGAGTTTCCTTCCTTGCTGTATTTACCTCCCCTAACTTATGCGCCAGGTACTCATTTACAGCTGAGTAGACAGGAGGAGAGGTCTTGTCAATCGAGAAATCACAACCCTGATTTTTGTGTGTCCGAGCGTGATTTCTTACCTGGCACGCTGTAACCCAGTGATAGAAAGCAAGCTCACTATCAACTAGGCTACAACGCTCCTCAATATCACTCAAACGATCTCCTAAATGTGTTTTTTAAATTCCCAGTGTGGAGATCAATCTATCTATAGATAGAACGATCTCCTCACTGGAAATTTTGTTAACACAGTTACAAAACAAAATGTATGTAGACCATATGACAGATATAATCACAACATACACAGAAAACATACCAACTGAAAGTATACAAAATTACTGGGAACTCTACAGAGCACAATACAAGAAAGAACCCAAACACTGGCAACCACGATACACAGACAACGAATAAAGGAATACAAGATTTTAGAAGAAGCAATACAACTAACAGAACAAATAAACAACAACGCACCTCACATTCACACACTACATGAAGAGTTGGAACAGTACAGAAACCATCGGTTCCAATGTGCTTTTCTGAAAACAAGAAACACCCAGTACATGGTCATGAAACAAAACATACAACGCTGCAGACAAATAGTAGACGCAAGGAAATATCCAGATATAACCAAAGGATTTGACACAAGACACATTTCTGAAAAAAACTCACAAACGACGTCGCACAGAAACTGGATACCGGACTGACATTGGAAGACTTAACTGAAGCAGTAAAGACAATGCAAAAAGGCTAATCACCAGGACCTGACGGCAGAATTTTTTCACCACTTCTGCTTCATCCTAGGCCCACTGTTATTAAAAGTCTATCTAGGACCATTCGAAAGAAATGAACTTCCATGCAGTTTCAGCATCTCATACATCAGACACATCCATAAAGACAAACACTAAAACCAGCCATGGACAAGCTCATGCATGAAGACCAACAGTGCAGTGTCCATCACAGAAACATATACCAACATGCACATTTCATAAGAGATATAGTCAAGTACACACACGACACAGATAGTACATCATCAATATTGTCTCTCGATCAAGAGAAGACATTTGACAGACTATGACACACAAAACAATACAAAACTGCAACATAGGGAAATATTGCACGAAATGTGATTGAAATAATGTACTCGAAACTAGAGAGCAAAGTCTCAGTGAACCACTCGTTTACTTAGACTTTCAGGTTAACAAGATCTGTTAAACAGGGTTATTCCTTCTCTCCACTGCTCTACTTTCTCACTCCGGAACCATTTCTTGAAAAGATCAGACAAGACACCACAATCTCAGGCACTTTCATTCCAGGGAAAGAAGAGTAAAAGTTGTGCTCCTATGCGGACGACACTGTTTTCTTCACGACCAACGAAACCATCTGAAATATTTTTCACACAATCGCGGAGTTTCGAACCGGCAGTGGTTCGAAACTGAATGTCCATAAATCAGTGATGATGGGCCTGGGTAAGTGGAAACACAAAACATATTTACCCTATAACATAACAACAACAAAATCAGACTATACGGCATAACATTCCCATCCAATCCACAACAAGACAACATGCTGTACAGATACCATACACAAGACAACATGGTGTAACCTTGTTACACAGACATTCTGTACAGATACCATACACAAGACAACATGGTGTAACCTTGTTACACTGATCACAGACATGCTGTACAGATATCATACACAAGACAACATGGTGTAACCTTGTTACACAGACATTCTGTACAGATACCATACACAAGACAACACGGTGTAACCTTGTTACACAGACATGCTGTACAGATATCAATTTAAAACTACAACAATTTTTGGCAGAAGCAGAGTAGTGAACACGTGCATTATTCCAAAACTGATAGACTTTATTTGTCGCAAATAAATATGGAGAAAAAAATGTTTTGAAAACAAAATTATATCCGTCCCTTTCATCGAGGTACCACGCCGCCTGCAGAAAGTACCACTCATATCAACGAAGTGCCACGCCGCCGGCAGAAAGTACCACTCATATCCTATATCGGGTGTGAATAAGTTGGTGAAACATGAACTGTGTGTAGACGACACGTGAGGATATTCACTTTCACACAACTTGCCTCAGAAAATGTATGAACAACAAATGGCAAGACAAGATTCCGAATACACTCTCTGTGACAGATCTGATATTCCTAACATTGTTACTATTCCGATGCAGACACGGATTCGCTGAGCAGGTCATCTAGTACGTATGTCAGATCATCGCCTGCCAAAGATATAGTACTTTGGTGAGTGGCACGCCCGTGTGTTACCGAAGCCCGAAAGGGGAGCAAAGAATAGCAACACTGTTTACTTTCCACGCATGTCGTAAAAGGCGACTAAGGAGGTTATGTGATGGAGTTGGCTGTCCCATCCCATATAGGGTCAACGACCCAAAGCTATGCTGAAGTCGGATTTGTCAGGCCGGAAGGCGCAGATATCGCAGCAATGCTGTAAACCATGACACAACACATACCGTTCTCCGGACTACATCCTGCTAATCTGCAGGAGTTTGAGAAGGAACGCAGAAGAAGAAGAAGAAGGTGAGTGGCAGAAGGGCAAACGTTCTCATGGTGGCCAAAAGAAGTACTCGATGAAATCGTAACGACCTCACTGAAAGTGTTTGATAAAGGCAAGATACATGGGAAGAACTTGCAGAAAATAGAACTGGACTACCTTGCGCTCTACAGTAAAAAATGGCGCACCATCTTGTGAAAAGAGGAGAAATGCAGCAGCTCAATAACGGAGTATTGTCATGAACGTATTATCTCCAAACTTTGCCTTCCCAATGAACTCCCTGAATCCTTCTCTGTCTTGGGCGATGCGACTTGCATTTTCCAACGACGTTTTCATGTTATCTTTAATATCGTCAATCCATCGTTTTCTTGGTCTGCCTTTCTTCCTCCGACCCGGTGATCTGCCCTCCATTCTTTGTTTTTCTAAACAGTTGCGTCTCTTTATATGACCACACAGTGGTAGTTTTCTTTTTGTTATTGTGTTTAGTAACCAACTCTGGAATCTTCAATGTTTTTATAATATCTGAGTTTCTAATTTTTCCCTTTCATGATATTCTAAGTATCTTTCTGTAGCATTTCATCTCAAAGGCGTTGATCTTATTTTGCCGCTGTTTTACTTAGGGTGATACTCAATAAAAGATAGTACTGCTAGTAAAAATGTACAAAGATAATACTCACCTGGGAGACAGGTAATGAAGTTCTACTGAATGACGACAGACACACTATCACTGTCGGATGATTACGTGAAATAATATTAAAAAAACAACACAGAATATAATCATACAAATGACAATACACAAAACATAATCGACGCTTCAAACCAAAAAGTCTTTGTCACGATACGTACATAAAAAAAAAAGACGTCGAGTAGAAATGACTACACCACAACAAACGCCACTCACAACCATATTTCACTCGGACATGTTTGTTGCCAAAAATCTCCAAGGCGACTCCAAGTATTTAAATAGTGACCAACGAACAATCCAAACATAATATAAAAAAACAAGCCAAAAGAATGAGGTCCTAACACTTATTTCAGTTGAAAGGTCTTGTAAGAACTGTAGATTGCATGGTCAAGGATGATGTTGTACATTCATTTATGGGCAAGGAATTAAATGATTTTATTGTGGCTCACGTGACCACGGATTCGCGCTATTCTTAAACTAGAACTACGTCTATACTGTGTAATATACTGTGTAATATACTGTGTAATATACTGTGTAATATGACCTTGTCATTAGAGGTGAGAAAGAGAGTTCTGCAGTGCTATATAACCCCTATACTAACATATGGGTGCGAGTCTTGGACAATAAACAAACTGGAAAGTGGGAGATTGGAGGCAACGGAGATGTGGTTCTACAGAAGAATGCTGAGAATACCATGGACTGCCAGAAAAACTAATGTAGAGGTGTTAAAAGAGTTAAATGCGAAACGGACCTTAATCAACAATATAAGAAAAAGGCAATCTTCTTTTTTTGGCCACTTCATGAGACAGGCAGGTTTAGAGAACATAATCACAACAGGCAAGATTGAAGGCACCAGAGACAGAGGGCGACAACGTGAGAAAATATTAGACAGTTTGACAACCTGGCACGGCAAAGAAACAACAACGACTTTGATACATAATACTGTGGAGAGATAGCTGTGGAGAGCCATGACCGCCTACGCCACCCGGCATGGCACCTGATGATGATGATGAGAACTACGTCACAAAGTTAGCGCTAGTTAGTGTTGCCAGTTCATCGGGTTTGCCGCCAAATTGAGCTATTTTTAAACCATAGCCGCGAAAAAATTTTGATGCCATGGGTTGCAGATTTTTTGGTATGAATTTTAAAATTATCCGCTTGTTTTTTTATTTTTTTTTAATTTTGGCTATAAAAACGTAAAAAAATGTTCGTAATAATGCCTGGAACTTGTCAAAATATTAATGACTTGTGCATGAAAAATCTGCGGAACTAGTATTTATTTTCCCGCGGTAATTCAAGCTGTGATTATGAAATCATCCGGAATGAGGAGTTGAATACGATCAGAAATTTAATTGTTTGTGTCCGGAGTTTCTGATGTGGAACGACACAATTCACCTATGTGAATCGTAGTTACTAATGACCTAGCCAAACGCTTGAGGCGAAATTACGCTGGACAGTAAATTTTAAGTGGAAAATTGGGCAATCAACGACACGATGAGATACAAAGGTAGGCACCGGGAAGGGGGGGGGGTGGTGCGTGGTACTACATGGAATTTTAGGAGATACAAAATAGTTATACCTTTGCTACTGTGTATTTTTCTCTTGGTCTAATAAACCAGATGGTGTATTTTGATATTATCAGTGTCTGCTAATAAATGTTCAGTGGATGGGTATCAATTGTGGACAAATCGAATTAGTTTAAATCGGATATTCCTCCTGAAAGCAACGGCACACTACAGGAGTATTGTGCCAAGAAATTTTCTATGAACTGAAAGATGCAGGACAACTTGCTCAAGACCGCGGAGAATTAAAGAGATCCATAGGAAAGAGATCCATAAGCTGGGAGGCAGTCAATGAAAGGATTATTACCGCACGCTTTCAAACAAAATTCTTCAAATTATCAATATCTTGAAAAAGGTTCAATTTGAGCCGATACGTGGAGAATTGTCCTGTTTAGTTTTATTGTATGTTTTTTTATATATAATTTTTTAAAATATATTTTTATTAATAGGCTAGGTAAGTGTTTTAGTAACCTGTTTAACTCATTTTGCTTTACATATTTAATTGTAAATGTCATTCGTGTATATATATATATTGTGAGGCTTTCTTGTGTGGAATCCAAATGACATGTCATCTAAACAATTACTCCTATGGAATCGCCAAAACATGTCATTTAAACAATTACCCCCTATGGAATCCCCACCGCATGTCATCTAAACAATTCCCCCCCCCCGGAAGCTCTGCAGCATATTATCCAAATAATTTCCCCCACCCCCTGGACGCCCTACAGCAAATTTTCTAAACAGTTGCAACCTGTGGAATCCACACAGCATGTCAACTAAACAATTGACCCACAGTATGAGGTTTCTTCTCGAAACGTCTCACACAGGAGAGACGTGGAGTCATCTACGTAAGAAATATATATATATCTAGAGAAATCCCCCACAGAATGCACAAAAGGATGCAATTGCTATATTGCTCGTAAGTCATGTGGGTCAATATAAATATTGTCCCATCACTCCTGAGGTCATGTGGGTAATCAACAATGCAGAATATATCCGTCACTGCTGGAACATACTGCAGTGGGTACCTGTTATAATAAATTGGTGTGCGGACCGATAAAATATATATAATAATAAAAATTGTTATATCAATCAATCAATAAACCCATAACCCTTCAGGGTCGTAGGGGTACCACATTGGATGCTTCAGCACACAGAGTCCTCCAGCGAATTCTATCGTCAGCGATGCGGATGAGTGTGGAAATATCTAGCCCTGTCCATTCCTTGATGTTGTCTGTCCATGTCTTTATTTGTCCTCCTCTGCTTCTTCCACCCTCGACAGTTCCCTGCAGTATTGTTTTTGACAAGGAATCGTGCCTGCATACATGTCCGAACCATGCTAGTTTTCGTCGTTTCACTATTGAAAGCAATGGCTCCTGGACACCTGCACACATCTCTACTTTATTTCTTACGTACACATTGGTCTTATGTTCCCTATAGGAAACTCGTAGAATTCTTCTGTAGCATTTATACTCGAAAGCCTGTAATCTTCTCTCCATGTCCGCAGTGAGTGTCCAACTCTCACAACCATACAACACAACAGAAAGCACCAGCGACCTATACAGTTTGATTTTCACTCCAACACTGATGTTGCTTTTCCAAATCACAGTTAGCCTTGACAATGACGCTAAAGCCATCTCCAGCCTTATTTTTAGTTCTGCTTTGCATTTACCATCGCTGCATATACTGGATCCGAGGTATTTGAAGGTATTCACCTCTTCAAGCTTATGTCCATTCATCATGATATTAGTCTGGTTCTCTGTGTCTCTGCTGTTTACCAAAATTTTGCTCTTATCTGAATTGATTTCCATTCCGTACTTGCTGGTAACTTTTTCTAACTTTGATGTTAATTCTTGCAATGATTGTTCTGACCCAGCTATAAGATCAATATCATCAGCGAAACGCAAGTTGCAAATAGGGCGACCTCCGATCGATATAGACGTGTTGTAGTCATGCAATGTCTCTTGTATGATGTGCTCTAAGTATATGTTAAAAAGTACTAGGGACATTACGCATCCCTGTCGAACTCCCACAGTTGTTTTGAAGAACTCTCCAATTGTATTGTGTGACAAGACAGCACTATTTGCATTTTCGTACAGAGCTTCAATAATGTCTATAATTGTGGTGTCAAAATTAAATTTCCTTAGTATGTGCCACAGACCATCATGCCAAACACGATCAAAGGCCTTTGTAAAGTCAATGAAGTTGTGGTATAGATCACGTTGGTGTTGAATATGTTTTTCGATTAGTGTTCGGAAGTTAAATATTTGTTCAACGGTGCTTCTGTTTGCTCTGAAGCCAGCTTGTTCTTCTGCAATTATTTCTTCCGACTTGTGTTTTATTCTGTTAAGTAGTATTTTGAGCATCACTTTACTGGGGTGTGTTATAAGGCTAATTGTTCTGTAATTTGTACACACTTTCAAATTTCCTTTCAAATTGTTATATGCAGTACAAATAATTTTGAATAAACATCATCAAGTGCCGTTTCCGTAACAAAGGTTGACTGTAAAACACCCCCAACACACCTTGTCTCTTACCTTGGTAGTGCACTCTGTCCATGTCCATGGAAACATGTCCATCTAGAGATGTTACTCTCCCACTTGTATCTCTGCTTCCATCATCCTCGCCTCCCCTCGACTTTACCCTCAAGTAAGGTCTTCAATAAGGTATCATGTCTTTTAATATGTTCAAAATATTGTATGTGCCTAATCTGTATTTCCTTTAATAATTCTTTCTTCATATTAAGTGTTGTTAGAACTTCATAAATATAATTGGGATAATGAATAGTGGTATTATATCAGAAAATGTGTTATACAAGGATGCGCTAAAGAGAGATTATGTATATGGAAGAAAGCAACAACTGACCTACCTTCAGATTTCACTAATCGGCTTTAGGCCAAAGGCGGTAACCAATGAATCACTGAAGACATAAATCAGTGGGGTTTGTTCCCTTTGTTACCATTAATTTTAAGCATAGATCACGATGTTGTCTTCTCCGGGTTATTAGTATCTGCCATTTAATCAATGTAATTGCTTTATAGGTCACATAATTAGCAGGGTCACGCATGGAATGTGCCGTTTCAATCGCGAACAATAGCTAGCACATAAGAAATATAGATGGCATCTTCAGAATACATGAACATTATGAGTTTTGGGTGTTTCACTTTGGAGCTATCAACATAAAAATTCGCGGCATGCCTCTCTGTTTTTAATCCTTTGTATGAATATTAATGTGCAGTTGTCGGATGGTGCAGGCGATTATTGTAGGCAGAGATCCTGCAGATGAGAAATTTTTCTCTCTAGATTTTAGGTTTTTGCCCGTTGTCTGGGTTATTGTTATAAAATTTGCATTCATCAGTGTTTTTTTTAAAGGAAATATTCTTTAAGGAAACAGGGCATGACTTTTAGTACTAAGAATATAACATAATCAAAATAAAATAGAGCGATGTCATCACAAATAAGAAACTAAGAAATAAAACACACCAAGAATATGTTTCAAATGTTATAAGAAAACGAAGGTGGAAATACCTGGGACACGTTCTTAAACTGGATGACAACAGACTGAACCAGCAAACCATTATGTGGACACCTGAGGGAGGAAAAGAAAAAGAGGAAGACCCAAAATTATATCCTAAAAAGCACCATAATTAAAGAAGGAGAAATAACAGGCTGCAAGTCCATACAAGAACTAAAAATACAGGCAGCGGCCCGCAAACCACGGAGAATCAAAACCTCTACCCTATGTGTCGCCTGTGGCAGTTAAGGAACAAATTAATCTAACCCAAGTAAGGATAAAGCCTCCCCACACTGAACGATTTACGAAAAAAGATCAACAAGAGACTCGTGGAAACAAAAGAATTGCGGGCGAATATAAGCCATTTTGTTTAGGTATTGTAGGGGGATAGGGGCATGGCTTTCCGAATACGTAGGGCACTGGCCTTAATTAGACACATTATGTAGTGTCAGTTTTTTTTCCAGTTCGATCTGTGGCTGTTTCTAAAACATTTGTAGTAACATTGACTGTGTGTGTGCAGCATTTCTTTAGAAAACGTCATTTTATTTAAAAGTGGATGGATAAATGTAAAGATGGACAGACACGAGGAAGATGTTGTCTATGTGGAGAAGATATGAGACGACGATGTTGAAGCATGAGATGAAAGAATACGACGGTATGTTTTTCCTCCCCCCCCCCCCCCCCATTCAGATGAAAAGATTAATTGTGCTCTACTGGAATCTAGAGATTAATTATGCAAGGATTTTTAATGATTTCTGTGTGCGGTAGATTACTGAAAACAATATTGCAATTTTTGTCCGTTATGGAGTTGCAGGGATGTTTATAATGACTTATGTGACAAATGCAGCATTGTCGCCACGTCATTTACAGGGTGGTTATTTTTTTTTAATTTACACTCCAGCTAAAAAAAGTAGTCCTTACCGTGGATCGAATCCTGGACCTCACAGGTGTAAGAGCAAAGCACTAAGCACTCGACCATGATGAGTTTGGTTGCAAGAGCTGCTAAAATGTACCAGTGCGTCTATTTCTGTGTGATAATATTTTGGCGTGTTGAATTTATCTAAATTACATGTTGCCTTTATACAAACGCAACTCACGTCTCCCCCCCCCCCCCCACTTCTATCTTCTCTAGTGGAAAATGTTTCACAATTTCACAACATAGGGCTGTCTTTAATTCTTTAATTGCGGCAATAATATCAGGGAAGGGTCTGAAGTACTTTGACAGCTTTTGATAAAGACGACAAAATTTGACGTCAACAATAATATTTGTTATACGTCAATTAAAATTGTTTCAATTTATAAATTCTAACCAAAACTGACACCCGTACATTCTTGTTTATTGATTTGTACTAAACATAGTATTGCACCCACATACATTTCTTTCAAATACATTACATCATTGACTACTATGGCAAATTTACAACTTCTAACCAAAACTGACACCCGTACATTCTTGTTTATTTGTAACACAAACAATTTACACCAAAAAACCTTTCAAATCCAAGAGCTGCCAAGCAGCGAGATAACTGTTTATGTGGGAGGTAACATCACAGAAACAACACGTATCTGCAAATATGTTATCGTCTAATGTAGCAAGTACCACACTCCAACGAATTCGGTTGCCAAGGATAGACAATCATTTCTAGGACTTGTCGTTAGAGTCGTTGTCCTGCTACAACTTCCCCCTGTGGTAAGAATCTATTTTTCTATAGCTAGAATATATTTTTCTGTGGCTAGAATCTAGTTTTCTATAGCTAGAATCTATTTTTCTGTGGCTAGAATCTAGTTTTCTGTGACTAGAATAAAGTTTTCTGTGGTAAGAATCTAATTTTCTATGGTAAGAATCTACTTTTCTGTGGCTAGAATCTACTTTTCTGTGGTAAGAGTCTAGTTTTCTGTGGCTATAATCCAGTTTTCTGTGGTACGAATCTAATTTTCTATGGTAAGAGTCTAGTTTTCTGTTGCTAGAATCTAGTTTTCTGTGGTTAGAACCTAGTTTTCTATGGTAAGAATATATTTTTCTGTGGCTAGAATCTAGATTTATGTGGTTAGAATCTAGTTTTATGTGGCTAGAATCTACTTTTCTGTGGCTAGAATCTACAGTCTATGATTAGAAAGTAGCTTGCCTCAGCAAGTAGTAAATAACAAACAAAGTCTAGAATGCACATGTACAATCCTACAATTTTGAGGGAACTATTCGACAGAACTGACATATTAAGTATGTCATGTACAATCCTTCAATTTTGAGGGAACTATTCGACAGAACTGACATATTAAGTATGTCATGTCGACAAAAAATAGAAAAACGCACGGAAGTAGTTTTATCAAAACTTTTTAGCATGAGTTATCCGCGAGTGACAAGAAACAATAGATTGGTGCCCTTGTGGAAACGTCTAAGAGTTGTGTATATCAGAAAATTTTTGCAGTCTAGTGTTAGCATCTGGCTATCTAATTTTTAGAGCTTCCTGTGTAACCCACCTACAGCTAAATATGTCTGTAGCAAGCGCCTACAGCTAAATCTGTCTGTAGCAAGCGCCTCCAGCTGAATATGTCTGTAGCAAACATCTATAAGTCTGTCCTAATCTTGTTTATTGACTTCAAATTACATTTGCAGACGTTGAGCACTTATTCTAACGCTCCTGCAGGCTAGCAATATGTAGTTTTAAATATTATTGTGAAACGATTCTTTACAACTTGGATGTGGTACATGCGCTTTTCTGTCAGATAATGCTACTTCAACATCGGTTGTGCCATATTTTGATATTGTATTGCAAATCTGCTTAGTCGCATCCTGCAACATTCATGGTAGTTCACAGTGTTGCCACTTTTACTCCCAATAAAGACTCAGTCATGGTAGTTCGCAGTGTTGCCATCTTTGCTTATATTACGGACTCCGTCAACACACAGGGTCGGCGTATTTATAGCGCAGAAATGATCTCCCTTTTGGTTCTATTTCCAGAGTTGGCCCGGTTCTATAGAGGTGAGGTACAGAGCACAATTGTGACACATCAAGTTACCGAGTTCAAATCCCGTCGCATGCAATTGTACATCCAGACCATTCTGTTATGGGCAATGGTAAAGTACTGTACATATTTATATTGTCAAGAAAATCACTACAGCCAAGAAGAGTCTGGGTTAATGGCTGCATCCTGAATAGGATATACTACCAATTTATTTTATCAGAGAGCAATTGTGCATACATAAAAGACAAATAGAAAAAAAACAATTTAGCATAAATTTATGCATATCAATTGTTGGATAAATACAGCCCGCGGGCCAAATCCGACCAGCCGTGTCAATTTTCAGCACTGACATGCTGATCTAAAAGTACTATATTCCCTGGATCAAGAACTCAGAAAAGATCGCTTTTCTGAGTGGTCGCTTCAGACAGACTGAGACAAAACCTCAAATCAACATGAAGGAATTATTCTCCCCGTGTTGTCAAGGTCTGAAATGTAAGCAAAGAATTGTGATACCTTCCACGCATGTCGTAAGAAGCGACTAAGAAGATTTTGGGGATGAGGTTGACTATCTTATTACATAGAGGCGCAAAGTTACACAGAGGCGATGCTGAAGTCTGATGTATCACGCGGAAATACGCAAATTGTGCAACTAAGCTATAAACCACAATACGATAAATTCTGTTCCCTGGACTAAATCCTGCTAATCTGTAGGAGATTGTGGACGAACCCAGATTATGTTTCTTAGCGTGAACTGTCTGGTTTCGCCTTCCTACGGGGGAGAGGCTGGTTGAACCATACATCCTACCTCCTTAGTAGTCGTTTGATTGTGTCATCCCACTCTATGTATTTGTCCCTATCGTAATAAACACTTTTTATTCGAAACGTCGATCCTCGTTTTGATCCACAGAAGAATGCTATTTAACACTTTTTATATTTATTTTTCAATATTTACCTACGACGTGCGGGACACATCAAATGTCGAAGTGTATAGTTACACAAATGTTCAATGTCGATTGAATGTTTCATACAATACTTGTGTCGGTGTAACAGGACAACTAACCTCAGGCTGGTTTCACATGTCTAACTCAAATTGCAACGCTTGTGAATGATACATAAATACATGTATTGTACAGTTAAACCGGTTAGGTTGAGTATAAATTATTGCTGGTCACATCAGGGTTGCCATATTCATAATTTCATGACGAAATTTAAATTTGAAGGTGAATGTATGAGCCAAGAACCAGCGTTGCCACACTCTATTTTCCATAAGCGCTCAGTTGCATAGTCAATGATTAGTCCAGAAACTGCCTAGCTAAAGCGTGACCGTCAGTTATTCTACTGTCGAGAGTATGTTATAACGTTTAATTTAAAAAGTGTTAATAAATTTTGAGCTAATTAAAACAAGTATCAATTTCGTACTTTTTTCTACTTAAAATTAAGTATAATATAAAATATTCGTGTATCACATGACCGAAGGTTAAAGTGTTAATCTCACAACCAGGATTCGACTCCGGTAAAGACTGATTTTCTTTTCTATCAGGGGACAAAGTAAAACAAATACGCACAAAAAGAAAAATTCGACCTGCACATTACGTGACAACAGCAAAATCATGAGACTTTGATCAAACACGCTACACACAACTTCTCTGTTACACGCTACACACAAGTGATCTGCTTCACACAAATTCTCTGCTACACACAAATTATCTGCTACACGCTACACACAACTTCTCAGTTACACGCTACAATCTACACACAACTTCTCTGCTACACGCTACACACAATTTCTCTGCTACACGCTACACACAATTTCTCTGCTACACGCTACACACAACTTCTCAGCTAGACGCAAATTCTCTGCAACTCGCTAACGAAAAAATTGCGATATTGACAAGTTTTATATTGCCTGGTCACACTAACAAATAATGTTGTTTCAATTTCCATGAATTACGAGTGATTAGCTCTTACTTCCTATGTACAGTGAGGTGGTTTCTCCAGAGCTTTTTTTCATACACAACAGACTAGCTCCTAGCGGTGTTCTTTGATCAGAAGTCTCCTACTCTCAGGGGGTAAGTTGTTGGTAAAATTATAACTATACTGTCTGTTGTGGAAATACAATAAATTATAACTCAACAATCTGTTGTAGAAATACAGCACATTATAACTATACAATCTGTTGTGGAAAACATAAATTGTTACATTTCACTGAATAAAACCTCGTGTTACAAGTATTATACTTTCAGTCGGACATGTTACCGAGGCCCAAACTAAATGGTTACACTCTTACTTGCCATGCACGTCATGAGGACCAAGGAAGTGTTCATTATAAGCTGAACAGATCATAGCAACTGTCAGAAGATCCTATTCTAAAGCTGAACAGACCACAATAAACTACAATTTTAAGGCTTCTCGCGGGACACGGTAGACTATAAGCAGATCTGCGTCTGCGAAAAATAAAGGTTGTCTAAAATGATCACTATACATATAAATAGGGGGGGGGGGGGGGTCCTCCCAAGATTTTAGAAAACTCTAGACATCTCCACTCGTAAAGAACTATAAAAAAATACCCCTCCCCCAAGAGACAGAACTGAAGGTGAAAATGTGGGGCAGACGATGAAAACCTCCTGCTGACGACTGAATTCATTGAGGCGAGGCGATTCTCCTGCCTATATGTTCTTCTGAGCATAGAGAAAGAAGAACGGTCTGTCTGGAAACGCAATAGCCTACGGCGAGATTTAAACCCAGTACTTTGGTCGTTACAGCCTCGCTCTGTACATCACCGGCACTTAGCCAGACAGTAAAAGTAGCATTACATGAAAGTAATTACAATGAGTGCAACGGTATTGTCTCTTTCATGTCTTGTATTGATGCCAATTCAACCATATATGGACTGCCTGGTGTAAGCTGGCCAACACTGCTACCACGTAATAGGCTCAAGCTGTTATGTGATTGTATGTCTGCATACAGAATGATGGAACATGCCTACAACGTGCATGCATAGACCGTGGCTATCGACCGTCACGGCCTACCAGCGGTATCAAAAGAAACATTTGTAACGTCTATTTTTAATTATTTCCGTGCATTATCATTGGTTGGCGCTTGCAGACGACACATTCTACTGAATTTGCCTTCGTCCAAATTCGTTCTCAAACTCCTGCAGCTTTGCAGGATGTAATCTGGAGAACGGAATCCGTTACGTCATGGATTACAGTTTTGCTGTGATATTTACTCATTTAGGCCTGACACTTCCGACTTCAGCATGGCTTCTGAGTTTTATATATAGGATGGGACAACCAACTTCATGGGATCTTGTGGAAAGTTGCTGTATGTTTCATGACTTTATACATATTTGTATTTCCTTTAGACGAGAGTTCTTGCTTCAGTCAGTGATCCGAACTTTTCAGAAAGCAATGAAAAACTACTGAAAGTACTTACATTGTCTAGAAAATCCGTACAGCCATAATAAAAATTGCTGAGTAAGTCATGAATATGATAGGATGTAACTATCAGTACTCAGTTTTTGTTGATGTCCATCATACACAGCAATACAGTATAGAAGGGCACGCGTGTTGCCGGGATCCACTAGAGGAGCAATGAATAGCAACATTGTGACATGCTGTGTATGTTGTAAGAGACGACTAAGGTGGTTTGAAGTTGAATGTTTCATCTTATAAGTCAAAGAAGTCCTGCCGAAGTTGTATGTGTCAGAAGGCGCAGATATCGCATCCAAGTTGTAAATTATGGCATATTATTCGTTCTCTGAACTACATCCTGTTGATTTTCATGGGTTTGCGAATAAAGAACATACAGAAGAAGAACAAGAGACATAGAAATAAGATGGGGATGAACAATACAGAAGGGGCAATACACAAGGGGAAGATGGGCAACACAGAGGAAGAACTACGTGGCTATTTGATCAAGAATTTGAAGAGAAACATTAGAAACAGATCAAAAACGGATATTACCTGCAACAGTTGATATTCATGACTTGCAACTTTTCTTACTTACCCAGTGTTCTATAGTAGTTTTGAAGAAGTAAGTTCAGAAGATTTGGTAAAAGGTATATTTTATCTAAAATTGTGTTGCTGTGTGAGTTGTAACAATTTTAACACTTTAACGGTTGGTATAGACAATTCTAGTTCGACTTTTGTATGTATCCTTTAGATTTTTTTCCATCAGAATTCACCAGTTTACTTTTTATTAATGCGAGATTAAACCAAATGGCTCCTACTGTCAAAGGTTTTCTCGTCCTAGAATTGTTAGGGCCCAAAAAAGGAGCAAAGAATATTAACTCCATTTACCTTCCATGCATGCATGGTATCAGGCCATAAGGCACATATATCGCAGCAAAGTTTTATACCATGACACAATGCATGTCTTTTTCTGGAATACATCCTGCTAATTTGTAGGAGTTTGAGAATGGACACAGAAGGAAAAAGAGTGGTTCTGAACATTTTTATGGTCCGTGGTCCCCTGGAGACTAAGACAATACTTATAGATTGTCTTTACGGTCATATACCGCATATCTTGTTCACTATTCTTCTGTTTAAGCTCTTTCCTACTAGACACATTTCAGGACTCTCAATTGTACATTTTTTTCTGTTGCTCCCTAGAATTTTCTCTTTTTATGGAATGTTTATTCCGGCCTGCTTTCAGAGGGCCAAACCAAATGTCATTTATGGTTCACGATCTGGAGGTTCCCCACACCTGTCTAGACTATGGAGATCTCAGGAACATTCTCACAAATAGCAACGGCAACACCAAATATTTTTAGACAGTCGAAAACTGAAACAACATATTAATAACGTTTTAAGAATCACTACAAGCACACAGAAAATATACACAACAATCGACGTTTCGATTTTAAAACATTATCAAGAACAATACATAACATGTCCAGTAAAACAATACCGCTTATGAAAGTATCACGGATTAATAAATGAAAACAGATGAATACGGGAAAAAATTGAATGATATAGGGTTGTATCACAACTGAAGGAACGTACACGAAAAAACAAACAAGATAGAGGGAACAATAACAAGATAGAGCAAACAATAACAAGATAGAGGAAACAATAACAAGATAGAGCAAACAATAACAAGATAGAGGAAACAATAACAAGATATGTAAATGAAGGATGTTCTTCTTCTGCTTTCGATCTCAAACTCCTGCTGGTTATTATAATGCAGTCCAGAGACAAAAATATTTTGTGATATCGTTTAGTTGCGATATATGCGCCTTTCGGTCTCGAACTTTCTACTTTAATATGATTGAAGTTGCTTTGACCTACGCTCTTAATACCGAATTACCTTAGCAACGAAATTTTCGGATATGCCGGTTCTACTGGTAAAACTCATTACTGTATATTCCTATTTTGGATGTAATTTATCTGCAGGCTAGAGTTTTATACATATTGTTAAACCAACATTTTACAATATGACAGTGATCCAGTCATCCATTCTGGTAGTGCGTCTAACATTCACAAGGCGGGTCAAAGGTCATGATTAACTGGACATATTTGATATTAGATAACTAACGGGAAGACACAGAAACAATAATAGTGGTTCTTCTTCTCCCACATTCATTCTCAAACTCCCGTCGAATGCCTCTTGTAGCAGGGCAAATTCCCGTCGAATGCCTCTTGTAGCAGGGCAAACTCCCGTCGGATGCCTCTTGTAGCAGGGCAAACTCCCGTCGGATGCCTCTTGTAGCAGGGCAAACTCCCGTCGGATGCCTCTTGTAGCAGGGCAAACTCCCGTCGGATGCCTCTTGTAGCAGGGCAATGGTCCTAGTATATTTCCAACATCCGTTTTCGGCGGACAAAGGGCCTCAAAAGTCCTGGGTGATTGATTTAATTGTACTTGGGTTACCCCATATATAGTTCGTCTCTATCGACGAAGCGTCATGCCGTTTGCAGAGAGTACCACTTATAGCACGTAACTCCGTAGCTTCAAGCGATTTATTTTCTTCTCGTTCGCAGTTTAATATGTCTACACAACAAGTCTGGTTTAACATGTCTGCCCAACAAGTCTGGTTTAACATGTCTGCACAACAAGTCTGGTTTAACATGTTTACACAACAAGTCTGGTTTAACATGTCTGCGCAATAAGTCTGGTTTAACATGTCTGCGCAATAAGTCTGGTTTAACATGTCTGCACAACAAGTCTGGTTTAACATGTCTGCCCAACAAGTCTGGTTTAACATGTCTGCACAACAAGTCTGGTTTAACATGTTTACACAACAAGTCTGGTTTAACATGTCTGCGCAATAAGTCTGGTTTAACATGTCTGCACAACAAGTCTGGTTTAACATGTTTACACAACAAGTCTGGTTTAACATGTCTGCACAACAAGTCTGGTTTAACATGTTTACACAACAAGTCTGGTTTAACATGTCTGCACAACAAGTCTGGTTTAACATGTTTACACAACAAGTCTGGTTTAACATGTCTGCCCAACAAGTCTGGTTTAACATGTCTGCACAACAAGTCTGGTTTAACATGTCTGCGCAATAAGTCTGGTTTTAACATGTTTACACAACAAGTCTGGTTTAACATGTCTGCACAACAAGTCTGGTTTAACATGTTTACACAACAAGTCTGGTTTAACATGTCTGCACAACAAGTCGTGTTTAACATGTTTACACAACAAGTCTGGTTTAACATGTCTGCACAATAAGTCTGGTTTTAACATGTCTGCACAATAAATCTGGTTTAGTGTGTCTGCACAACAAGTTTTGTTTTCTTGTCTGGTAGATTTTGCTGTATTTGAATGCTCCTCTATGCTTCCATACAACTTTCTGTAGATATCCGTCTCTGTGGACCAGTGCTCCTCCATTATAAATAACCAAACTATCGGAGGAAGTCCGACACAATGTAGAGTGCCCCAGTAAGCAAACAAATAAGTAGGACAGACTAAATAAGGTAGAAAGGTTACTAAAACATGACTAACTATCAATAATAAAACAATAAATAAATAACAATAAAACAGAGAACAAGGTCACTTTTCTACGTTGCGGTCTAAACGGGACCTTTTTCAAGAAACATACCAACCAAAAGCACAAAATCATAAAAAATATTGAACACTAGGACTTGGGGATATCTCCTTTACCAGAAAAACATATCCAGGTCAAAACATGGACACAAAGGTGATGGGACCAGTCTTAGCCTATTTATGTGGCTGTTTGGTCGGTTGTGTCTTGCCCTCATGCAGACAAGTTTGTAGATAAACGGAAAGTGGGGGGGGGGGGAGAATGGTTGGAGATGTTATAACCCCCCGAACATTAAATTTGATAACAGGAAACAGACAAACAATGTTACTGACTATGATGAAGGTCCCTATTGAACCGTAACGTAGAAAAAGTCCTTGTTCCTTTTTTTTTGGTTATTTTTCATTGACTTTTGTTTTGTTTATTTATTAGTTATATTAGTTATCAGTGACAATAACATTTTATCACATTTGTTATCGAGACCCTTTATTTTTAGTTCATCTTCCCTGACAGGACTGCAATAATCATTTCCTGGAGATATTTTCCGAATTTGCAAATAACTCAATAATTACGCAAAACAAATGACCTCATATTCAACATAGCAATGAGTTATTGAAAATGGCGTCAAGCATCAAGCACGCATACACAGTCTGCGAACACCAAATGCATGAACTGTTAGCAGGTGACTCACAAATGACGCATACAATACAGCCTGCGTGTGTCGCGCGGCAAATGTCAGTTGACAAACTTCACACACAAACAGCCCTGTTGTTTCTTCACTCTACCATTCTCCACACAGAATTTACAGAACGTTTTGTGTTCTGGTCTGGGAATTTATGTTGTTCCAGTAACCGGTTTAAATCTGGGATACTTACTACGATATATTCTTGTAAGTAGTGTCTGTTTTTGTGAAGTTTATGTGAGTTTTGCCTGTATGTGTGAAGTTTATGTGAGTATTGCCTGTGTGAAGTTTATGTGAGTATTACGTGTTTGTGTGAACATTATGCGAGTATTACTTGTTTGTGTGTAATTTATGTGAGTATTGCCTGTTTGTGTGAAGTTTTTGTGAGTATTGTCTGTTTGTCTGAAGTTTATGTGAGTATTGCCTGTGTGAAGTTTATGTGAGTATTACGTGTTTGTGTGAAGTTTATGTGAGTATTGCCTGTTTGTGTGAAGTTTATGTGAATATTGCCTGTGTGAAGTTTATGTGAGTATTGTCTGTTTGTGTGAAGTTTATGTGAGTATTGTCTGTTTGTCTGAAGTTTATGTGAGTATTGCTTGTGTGAAGTTTATGTGAGTATTGCCTGTTTGTGTGAAGTTTATGTGAATATTGCCTGTGTGAAGTTTATGTGAGTATTGCCTGTTTGTGTGAAGTTTATGTGAATATTGCCTGTGTGAAGTTTATGTGAGTAGTGTCTGTTTGTGTGAAGTTTATGTGAGTATTGTCTGTTTGTCTGAAGTTTATGTGAGTATTGCCTGTGTGAAGTTTATGTGAGTATTACGTGTTTGTGTGAAGTTTATGTGAGTATTGCCTGTTTGTGTGCAGTTTATGTGAGTATTGTCTGTTTGTCTGAAGTTTATGTGAGTATTGCCTGTGTGAAGTTTATGTGAGTATTACGTGTTTGTGTGAAGTTTATGTGAGTATTGCCTGTTTGTGTGAAGTTTATGTGAATATTGCCTGTGTGAAGTTTATCTCAGTATTGTCTGTTTGTGTGAAGTTTATGTGAGTATTGCCTGTGTGAGGTTTATGTGAGTATTACTTGTTTGTGTGAAGTTTATGTGAGTATTGCCTGTTTGTGTGAAGTTTACTTTATTTTAACATTATATTGTCCATTATTCAATATGGTTATTTTAGTTACTTTCTCTGTGTTCGTTCTCAAACTTCTGCAGATTAGCAGGATGGTGTCCTGAAATCGTGGTGCTTTGTCTAATGGTTATTGTTTGAATGGAATATCTGCGAATTTCGGCCTGACATATCCGACTTTAACTTGGCTTCTGGGTACTTTGACACTGATGAGGTAACCAGCTATACCCCACATCCTTCCTAGTCGTCTCTTACTACATATCCAACATGTTAAGGTATGTCTATTCTTTGCTCGTCAAAAGGCAGAAGATTGACTGTATTGTACATGGGTTACCCCATGTGTACCCCGTCCAACCCAAGGAAGCAAACATATGTTGTCCCCGACAACACATGGACGCATGTTACGCCTGTGTTGCCAGGGCAGAGAGGGGAGCAAAGAATACCAACACTGTTTACCGTCCATGCATGTTGTAAGAGGCGACTAAGGAGCTTATGGGATAGAGTTGGCTGTCCCATCCCATATAGGGCAAGTGACCCAAAGCCGTGCTGAAGTCGGTTTGTCAGGCCGAAAGGTGCAGATATCGCAGCAATGCTGTAAACCATGATACAGCGCATTCCTTTCTTCGGACTGTATCCTGCTAATCTGCAGGAGTTTGAGAACGAACGCAGAAGAATAATACGTGACTTGTTTGCTATGTGCTATGTTGTGATCCCGATAAAGCCCTTTTGGTTAACACTGGGATCTGTGTATTTTCCAGTGATTATTACAACTTCATCACCCAATGTTTTTAATTTTCACCAGTCGGATTACAGTTTTAAAGCAGTTCTTACCTATTTTATCTGTTGTTTACATGTGCGATCAAAATTAATTGTTTTGCTTTGTGCCATGATTCCGATATACATACTTTTAATCATCATCAAGTTCCGTTTCACTTCGGCAGGCGTATTCAGATTTCAACGATATGGTGATTTCTTGTGATACCTGACTGAAAAGTGTGGTGAACACCCAGAGACTAAAAGTGTGAAAATCGATCATCATTCAATCCTGCTGCGCCCCATAGCACAAGCAGAGAAAATGGCATGCCAAAAAGAACCAAGGCGACTCCAAGTATATAAATAGTTACCAACCGAAAACACGATAATAATTTTAAAAATTTACTAATTAAGACCTAATTAATTCTGTTAAGAGGTCTTCATCGGAGACGGTCATTGTATAACTTATAGAGATAATAACTTTATTAAAACAAGAATAATCTATTTTTAAAATTAGTTCAATTGTTGTTGGTACTAATAAACAAAGAGCAGAGATGGACAAAGTACCACCAACGTGCCTCATCCGGGTTCCACGCCGATTTTACTGTCTTGCTTGATTGTGTTAACAATTCTGTACAAACTGGCCTTTGATCTCTGAACAATCTACTTATACCAACGTTCCCTGTAAAATTGTGTTGGAGTTCGCGAATAAGACGACTTGAACAATTATAAAAGTGCACGCACAAATCACTCTTGAGATGGTGTATTATGCTCTATATTTTGCCATCGGTTTAGATGTGCGGGTAGTGTTAAATTCTGTGTGCGGAACTTTGTGACAATGTGTGTGATCGTGCAGCTGTGCAGCTTGGGGGGGGGGAGCATTCCTTACCTTATAACTACTTAAAAATGCGGTAGCATGTTCTTCAGTACGTAGCCATCAACCTATTTTTTTAATGCTGTAGGGATTTTCAAGGCAATGGAAATGCGTTCATTAGTTTACTAATGATTTCTGGACAATCCGCATGCACTATTGCCTGTGGGGGATTCGAACCCGGTACCTTGGTCGTCAGAAACGCGCTCTGTACCATCCCGCCACAGAATCAAATACAGAGTTTAGTTGTCACGAATGAACCGACATGAACAGGAAAGCTAAATCCGGCCCTACGAAACAATCTAAGGTTGCCCACACGACGCTCAAGATAATATGCGTTTGTCACTTGTACGGTGTATCACAGTAGCTGTACTTCATAGGTGAGTGCACTGAATTTAAGCACAGTGAACGTGACTCCATTCATGGTTGTAATTATTTCTTCATCTTTGTAGTTCCGTAAACCCAAATATATTATATTCATTGAGTTGAAGTGAGTAACAATCCTTTCTGAAGTGGTCGGTCTGTGTCATGTCCTAGTATTTCATAGATAAGGCCATCCCTGACTTACCAGAAATCGTAACTGTATGACGATGTCAGTAAACTGACATACACCACCATGATATAGACTTACATACATCACCATATTGAAAATAAAAGGGCTCAAATGGTAAAGAGGACTGACATCACTATTATTCGGGTTATCCCATATGTACTCCGCCACGCAAACGAATCGACAGACTTTTACCTTTCGTGACGAGATTACAATTCATAGCTCGCCAGTAACCATATACACCTTTTATAGACTATTCAAAAATGTTTTACTGTGACACACCAGATATTATGGAACATAATGAAGTGCATGGGCCCCCGACAAAACATTTTCTCTTCGAGTACAATGGAAAGCGGCGGTGAGACCATCCTATTTTAATTGGGAGAAGGCACAAAAGAATAACCGAAGACACATACTGACACATATAGGAATGTGTTCCACTATAATAATCTAGGAACACAGTGTGTAATATAAATATATGTGTGTACAAGTGTGTACATTTTCGCATTCGTTATTCATTTTCCCATTAATCCATCTTGGTTAATAATTTGTGCATTTTAATCTTATGAAATTCCTTGCAATATTTGCAAGTAAATGAGACAAACTAATAATGCAGGATTTTTAAAAAAACCAGGATTTCACACTAACCTCAGTATCTGGTTTGTCCAACATTTGCCTGTAAACAAGCCTGGCAGCTGCTATACATGGATCACACAGTTCTCTGCAGGATATTCTATGGATCACACAGTTCTCTGCAGGATATTCTATGGATCACACAGTTCTCTGCAGGATATTCTATGGATCACACAGTTCTCTGCAGGATATTCTATGGATCACACAGTTCTCTGCAGGATATTCTATGGAATCAAGTCCAACTCACGTGTAAGAGCAGATTCGAGCTGTTGCAGATCAGATGAAGAACATTGCATAGATTCTGCGTTCTGCACTTGTTCTTCTTCTTTCCTTCCTCTTTTACCCTTTACGGGTGTCGAGGGAGATACAATGTTCTTGTTCTCGCTTTTCTGGCAGCTTCAGATAATGTTATTTGGTGTTCGTGTAATGTCTCTTTAATTTTGTCGATCCAGCGTACTCTAGGTCTACCGTTGGCTCTTCTTTCTGCTTCTACTCTCTTCACATATGTTTTCTAAACTAATGAATCACACGGCATTCTTTCCTGATGACCGAACCATTGTATCTGTTGGTTTTGTATGTATTGTACAATTAATATGACACCCACTCTTTCTCTCATGACCTCGTTTCTAATTCTGTGTCTTCTGGTCACTCCTGTGGCTTTTCTCAGACATCTCATCTCTGTTGTAACCAGTTGTCTCTTATCTGTTATTATAGTGTAAGTTCTGCAGACTATCGCCAAATCTACATACTTCCATCAGCAAAGAATATGTTGAATGTGCTCATGTCTGTGAATAGGACAGCATTCCCCTGCAATCTAGTCTTCTTCTTCTGCGTTCGTTCTCAAACTCCTGCAGACTAGCCGGATGTACTCCGGAGAATGGAATGCGTTGTGTCATGGTTTACATCATTGCTGCGATATCTGCGCCGTTCGGCCGGACACATCCGACTTCAGCATGCCTTTTGGTCACCGACCCTATATGGGATGGGACAGCCAACTCCATCCCATAACCTCCTTAGTCGCCTTTTACGACATACGTGGAAAGTAAACAGTGTTGCTATTCTTTGCTCCCCTTTCGGGCCCCGGCAACACACGTGCGCTACAATCTAGTCCATCTAACATGTTGCTGTGCCTATTACAGGCTATGTTGACGATGTCGCTGCGTCAACTTTGGCCCAATATAAGGCCGTCTTCAAGTAAGACTTATTATCTCTAGGTTTCTGCCTAAGGACCTTCCCTTCCTTTACGCTTCCTTCAACTTCGGACGTTAGTCCAACTTGGTTATATTATATCGTTTTACCAGACAAAATAATGGTGATTGTCATACAACTAATCACAACCTCCGGGCTATATATTTTAGCATAACATGTTTAATTCCTCAACCTAGTTTTTGAAGCCATTTTTAAACCAAAACTGTTCTAACCTTGACATTGAAATTCTCTGAAAGAAGGGAATCATCAATTATATAGAATTTATTCCCGACGTTCATTTAATTGACGTTGCTGTAGGAATTCCCCACAGGCGTCGAGTAATTTACACCCACGCTGCAGCACAACCCTCCCCTCTCCCGAAGCATACTTTAAGAAAAGGTACCCAGAGGGCATGAGATTATGTATTATTGATTTGTGTAATTCAATTATTGTGAACACAAAATGAGATGTGATATTATGTGGAAAAACTTGCAAGGAATGGAGGTTTGAAAACAAGAGGATAAAAACCCCAATAAATTGAAAACAACAATTTGTGATATTAAATTGTGACATTAAATTTTGACCGTAAATTGTGATATGAAATTGTGTTATCAACTTCTTCTTCATCGTTAATTCTCAAACTCCCGCTGGATCTCTCTTGTGGCAGGACCAAAATTCTTCTTCACACACACACGCACACACACACACAAAATATAAATTTTAACACATATTGAGATATATAAACACACACGAGCCTGTCCAGTATTCTATAAGTGTTTTCTAACTGTAATGTATGTATACTGTCGTAGGTACAAATGAGTAAATGTGGTTTGACTAATAAATGGTTACGCGTGTACACATCTGGCCAATCCTTGATATTTTCTGCACTTGTCATCGATGAGAAATCCCTGCATGAAACCAATACAACAGGCAGGAACGCCTCTCTTGTAGCAATATATTTTCCCAGACCCCGTGAGAAAATTGATTCGTGTGGTATGGTGTATGCGAAGGGGGGGGGGGCTAGGAAATACATGATTTAAAAGTGTGTACGCATTTTACGGTGGGGGTTAACCCACATTTTTTCTGAAGCTGGTGTCGGAATAAACCCCCATGGGGGCTCTTCAAATCAACGTAGGAAAATTGTATATAATTTGTTATGTTGCTATTATATACTAGTGTTAAACTAAATATTTATGTCTGGTGTGGGGAGAGTTGGAGGGGGAGGGGGTGAAAGAAGTTCAAATTGTGATGTATGGAGTGAGTAATTTGAAGGAAATTGTGAGCTGCAGAAATCGTTGTCCACTTCCGTTCACTCCGCCATGCTTGCTGGTGTGAACCAATATACATTTCTCTTTGATTGTAGGTGCGAGTTATTTCAGCTAAGTACGCTTTATTGTTGCTAGGGGTTGCCAAATCTATCCCATTTCCTCCTCTGGAGGATTGACTTCATTATACTCTAATTTCTCATTATGAACGCCTTCCCTCTCAACAAAGAGACAGCTGCCTGCTAAGAGTATCACTCACAGTAACTCATTAGCTTGAACGATAATCCCCAGGGATCTCCGAAAAAATATATATTGTAAATAAGACAGTACAAGCCGGATTCGAACATAAGTCTTCTTGAGCACAGGGCGAACAGCGTGACCACTATGCTGTGAAGACGCTCCACTCATCCCTGTCCCAATTGTTCTTGCCTAGCTGACTTCAAATTAAGAGAAGAATTGTAATGGTGACATTGAAACTTTTCCAAATAAAAAAACCTTTGGCAAGTTACCAGCAGCATAGTCAAACTATGTATGATCAGAACATGTGTAATTCCAGTGTCATTATTCGGTTGTGAGTCATGGACATTAAATAAAACATTAGCAAAGAGAATCGCTGTTTTCAAAATGAGATACCACAGAAGAATTGTACGTATACCATGGACAGATAAAAAGACAAATCAAGAAGTGTTCAGATCAATAAACGTTGAAGAGGGCTGGCTCCTTAACAACATCTTAACAAGAAAACTTAGTTGTTTATTTTTGGTCATATAAAGAGATATAACAGCATGGAAAGATTCACAGCTGAAGGCAGAATTAACTGCAACAGGGAAAGAGAGCGTTTAAGACAACCATGGTGTAGTGATATATCAGATAGTTTAAAGATGTCTCTATCTGCGGCGGGTCAACTCGCCTAGAATCACGGAGTCTTCAGAGAACCCATAATGAAGACCATGTTCTGGAAAGAATATGTCACATGATGATGATGATGATGAACTGACTTCAGCTTGAATTTTTCTATGTTCTATTTTTTCTAGCTTATGAAATTGGCCGCGTTATCATTATCGAAACCAGAGCCTTGTACAGATTACTAGTTGCTTACAACTGATCACATTAGAAACCAGAGCCTTGTACAGATTACTAGTTGCTTACAACTGGTCACATTAGAAACCAGAGCCTTGTACAGATTACTAGTTGCTTACAACTGGTCACATTAGAAACCAGAGCCTTGTACAGATTACTAGTTGCTTACAACTGGTCACATTAGAAACCAGAGCCTTGTACAGATTACTAGTTGCTTACAACTGATCACATTAGAAACCAGAGCCTTGTACAGATTACTAGTGCCTTACAACTTGTTACGTTAGAAACAAGAGCCTTGTACAGAATGTTAGTGCCTTACAACTGGTCACATTAGAAACCAGAGCCATGTACAGATTACTAGTTGCTTACAACTTGTTACGTTAGAAATAAGAGCCTTGTACAGATTGTTAGTGCCTTACAACTGGTCACATTAGTTGGTCGACACAAATCCTTCTATAGTATCGTCGTGTGGTCTTCATAACTTATCTTGTCGGATCCGGGCGTTCCACTGCTCATTTTGCGTATTATATTACCGCCAGCTAGTGAAATGCATGTATCAATAATAGTCATCCAAAGTAGTATGACGGTCAGCATAACTATATCTGGAGAAGGACTTGGCTGAACATTCAATCATTCGTACTTTTCATTAACGGCGACATGAAGTAGGTAAGGATCAGTCAAGATGAATGACTTGCAGTCTGTAAGCATCTTTTATACCATATGTAAGCAGAGACGGAACCATATTATTGTTTAGACAAGGGACATTGTGAATGTCCTATATCTCCATCTGTTGGATAAAGGGACCATGGTGGACAAGAATGAAGAGATTAAATTAGTTTGAAACAGATCGGGGAGATAGTATAGGGGACGGTTGACAAGTAGGCGGGATTAGACTAGGTAAATATATACTTTTAAAAAAAAAAGAAGTTAATTACCACTTTTTTAAAGGAGTGCTAAGTCAGATGAAAAGGAACATAATAACAGAAACAATTCAAAATATAAGAAGACAAGGTTATCAGATACACTGTAGACTACATTTCAGGAGGCTAACATTAACTTAACCCAACCAGTAACCACACAATTGTTGTTCTTGCTTTATCCACACCACACAGCTTGTGTCGTACAGGCATAATCTTGTACACTGGTTAGTTGTACACTGGTTAGTTGTACACTGGTTATATGCTTCAGTAAAATGTACATTTTATTGTGATATACGCTCCTTTCAACCACGGACGTTAGTCCAATGTGGAGATATCAGAGATTTACAAGCACACAAAAATAGTGAAGGCCATAATGGATGGATAGATAAGATCGATAGATGGATAGAAAGACGGACAGAGACCAGAAAGACAAACATACAGACAGGCAGGATAGATAGATAGATAGATATATAGATAGATAGATAGATAGATAGATAGATAGATAGATAGATAGATAGATAGATAGATAGATAGATAGATAGATAGATAGATAGATAGATAGATAGATAGATAGATAGATAGATAGATAGATAGATAGATATATAGATAGATAGATAGATAGATAGATAGATAGATAGATAGATAGATAGATAGATAGATAGATAGATAGATAGATAGATAGATAGATAGATAGATAGATAGATAGATAGATAGATAGATAGATAGATAGATAGATAGATAGATAGATAGATAAATAGATAGATAGATAGATAGATAGATAGATAGATAGATAGATAGATAGATAGATAGATAGATAGATAGATAGATAGATAGACAGACAGACAGAAAGATAGATAGATAGCTAGATAGATAGATACATAGATAAATATGCAGATAGATAAATAGATAGATAGATAGATAGATAGATAGATAGATAGATAGATAGATAGATAGATAGATAGATAGATAGATAGATAGATAGATAGATAGATAGATAGATAGATAGATAGATAGATAGATAGATACATAGATAGATACATAGATAGATACATAGACAGACAGACAAACAGACAGAAAGATAGATAGATAGATAAATAGATAGATAGATTGATAAATAGATAGATAGATACACAGACAGACAGATCGTATGTAACTCCCTATCTAAGTACTGAATAATGTTGTGCGTGCGAGTACTTCGGTCAATACATTGTTACCTCCAACTAGTCTATGACAGATTCAGGACCTCTGTGGCATAATGTGGTTATCTTCACAACCACTGAGTCTAGAACTTTTGGCGCAGGCTTAATCGCTGACCCATTTATTCTGATAGCAAGGTCCGGGTAACCGCTGGTGGGGGAGAGGTGTATGGTCATTGATAATCGATACCTGGTATGTGTTGCAGCTATTTTGTGTAGACTGTGATCTATTTGTGTGGGGGTGTCGATGTGTGTTGCTATGTGGGGGAGTCGATGTGTGGTGCTATGTGGGGGATTCGATGTGTGTTTTGTGTACGCGGGGTTTGTGTAGAGATGCATGTCAAGGGATATTTGTGGAGGTGTAGGGGGGGGGGGGGGTTGTTCAGACAACATTAGGGTATGTATGTCTGGGGGGGGGGTTTCGGACAACATTAGGGTATGTATGTCTGGGGTGGGGGTTGTGGGAATATGCGCGTGGGTGGTGGAGGTATTTATTAGTTGCTATGTTGCTAGTGATGAGGAGTTTGAGTCTGTGGACACCCGTGTGTGTGTGTATGTGTGTGTGTGTTTGCGTGTGATAGTAGTTTTCTCAATGTCGGTCCTGTAGAATCCCCGGGGGGTCACGAAAATTGCAGAAAGCCACATGGGAATAATTTTGAGATTGGCGGTGAGAGGGGGTGGGGATGGAAGGGACAGAGATGTAGAACTGCGCTAACATACACTCTCTATGTCATTTCCTCAACGCCGAACACCGTGCAACACCATAGCTCTCCAGTTGAATCAATGTAATGCTACTGAATGTAATTCTTGTATGTTGTTGGGACTCATTGTCATAACCTCTTTGGTGATTCCCCTGCTAAGAGTTTTTCTCGGTCCTCCTCTATTTCTTAGACCATCTGGTACCCATTTTAATGCTTGTATTGGTAGTCTGTTTTCATTCATTCTAAGTACATGTCTGATATAAGTCCATAGTTTTCTTCTTATTGTTGTAGAAATATATAGCTGTTTAATGTCTTCTCTGGTTTGTTTGACTTGAATTCTTCCCAAACTAATATTTAAGAGTTTTCAAAGACCGTTCTTTTCATATGTATCATTCTCATGTGACATATTCATGTCATGTGACATATGTGATCTTCATTATGGATTCTCTGAAAACTCCACGATTCTGAGCGAGTTGACCTGACGCATCTAGAATTATATTTAAGAAATCTGATATATCACTGCACAGTCGTGGTCTTGAGGGCCCTCTTCCCATGTTGCCGTTAACTCTGCCTTCAGCTATTAATCTTTCCATGCTGTCGGTGTACAATGTTGCCTGGTTTAGATAAGTCTGGGGTAGATAAGTCTGTGGTGGTTAAGTGCGACAACAATTTCTCCAGAAAATGGGGTCACAGATGGCTTAGTAAAATACACTACTTATGGTGAGGTACGCTGCTTTCAACTGTGTACGTTAGTACAATTTAGTTATATCAGAGCTTTAGAATTATAAAAATAGTGGAAGTCGCGGTTGTGGTAATACAGTCACCACGTGTTACAGTAACATCATGAACTACATCGTGACCAACTTGAGATTAAATAAGATATGCGTACTAGTCCATGGTCGAACCACTAATCTTGTCTATGAGTGTGGTGTGTTTGAGTGAAGTTTTGTTTTTCTGGTGCGAGTGAAGTTTTGTTTTTCTGGTGTGAGTGAAGTTTTGTTTTTCTGGTGCGAGTGAAGTTTTGTTTTTCTGGTGTGAGTGAAGTTTTGTTTTTCTGGTGCGAGTGAAGTTTTGTTTTTCTGGTGTGAGTGAAGTTTTGTTTTTCTGGTGTGAGTGAAGTTTTGTTTTTCTGGCGTGAGTGAAGTTTTGCTTGGGTATGGTGTATGAGGGACATTTGAATAGTTGCCTTGTGTGTGAGTGTATGTTTATTTCGGTGTATGTGTGAGTGATGTTGTGTATGGGTGTATGTGTGAGTGATTTTTAATTCAAATTCAATTTCTGTATGTATGTGTATTCTGGGTGTTTGTGTGTAAGTGACGTTTTGTATGAGTTTATGTGTGTGGGTGAATTTGTGTATGGGTGGGAGATGTAGCAAGGTATAATTTATGGATGAACGTGAATTTGTTGCATTGTCAGTGCGTAAATATGGAAGTGTATGTGAGTTTGAACATGTATGCTCTGTGCCGAGGGCAGTATGTGTGTTAGTGACAGCATGTGTGTCAGTGACAGTATGTGTGTTAGTGACAGTATGTGTGTTAGTGACAGTATGTGTGTCAGTGACAGTATGTGTGTTAGTGACAGTATGTGTGTTAGTGACAGTATGTGTGTTAGTGACAAAATTTGTGTTAATGACAGTCTGTGTGTTAGTGACAGCATGTGTGTCAGTGACAGTATGTGTGTTAGTGACAGTATGTGTGTTAGTGACAGTATGTGTGTTAGTGACAGTCTGTGTGTTAGTGACAGCATGTGTGTCAGTGACAGTATGTGTGTTAGTGACAGTATCTACGTGTGCATTTAAAAAATAGTTGAATGTAGGTAGATGATCGAATGTAATGTAGGTAGATGATCGAATGTAATGTAGGTAGATGATCGAATGAAATGTAGGTAGATGATCGAATGAAATGTAGGTAGATGATCGAATGTAATGTAGGTAGATGATCGAATGTAATGTAGGTAGATGATCGAATGTAATGTAGGTAGATGATCGAATGTAATGTAGGTAGATGATCGAATGAAATGTAGGTAGATGATCGAATGTAATGTAGGTAGATGATCGAATGAAATGTAGGTAGATGATCGAATGTAATGTAGGTAGATGATCGAATGTAATGTAGGTAGATGATCGAATGTAATGTAGGTAGATGATCGAATGTAATGTAGGTAGATGATCGAATGTAATGTAGGTAGATGATCGAATGTAATGTAGGTAGATGATCGAATGTAATGTAGGTAGATGATCGAATGTAATGTAGGTAGATGATCGAATGTAATGTAGGTAGATGATCGAATGAAATGTAGGTAGATGATCGAATGTAATGTAGGTAGATGATCGAATGTAATGTAGGTAGATGATCGAATGTAATGTAGGTAGATGATCGAATGTAATGTAGGTAGATGATCGAATGTAATGTAGGTAGATGATCGAATGTAATGTAGGTAGATGATCGAATGTAATGTAGGTAGATGATCGAATGTAATGTAGGTAGATGATCGAATGTAATGTAGGTAGATGATCGAATGTAATGTAGGTAGATGATCGAATGTAATGTAGGTAGATGATCGAATGTAATGTAGGTAGATGATCGAATGTAATGTAGGTAGATGATCGAATGTAATGTAGGTAGATGATCGAATGTAATGTAGGTAGATGATCGAATGTAATGTAGGTAGATGATCGAATGTAATGTAGGTAGATGATCGAATGTAATGTAGGTAGATGATCGAATGTAATGTAGGTAGATGATCGAATGTAATGTAGGTAGATGATCGAATGTAATGTAGGTAGATGATCGAATGTAATGTAGGTAGATGATCGAATGTAATGTAGGTAGATGATCGAATGTAATGTAGGTAGATGATCGAATGTAATGTAGGTAGATGATCGAATGTAATGTAGGTAGATGATCGAATGTAATGTAGGTAGATGATCGAATGTAATGTAGGTAGATGATCGAATGTAATGTAGGTAGATGATCGAATGTAATGTAGGTAGATGATCGAATGTAATGTAGGTAGATGATCGAATGTAATGTAGGTAGATGATCGAATGTAATGTAGGTAGATGATCGAATGTAATGTAGGTAGATGATCGAATGTAATGTAGGTAGATGATCGAATGTAATGTACTGATACAGTGGTCAGATCCCGACTTAAAAGCTCATCTTCGTCTGCGTACCTCATGTGGAGAGCCATGACAGCCTACGCCAGGCGGCTTGGCACCTGATGTTGATGATTACCTCATTGTTCAAGATAAGTAACGAGTATTAATAAAATTAGCTATCAGAAATACATGAACAATTCATACCGAGGCATCATAAACACATGAACAATTCATACCAGGGCATCATAAACACATGAACAAAAAATTCATACCAGGGCATCATAAATACATGAACAAACAATTCATACCAGGGCATCATAAATACATGAACAAACAATTCATACCAGGGCATCATAAATACATGAACAATTTATACCAGGGCATCATAAATACATGAACAATTTATACCAGGGCATCATAAATACATGAACAATTCATACCAGGGCATCATAAATGCATGAAGTATTTATACCAGGGCATCATAAATACATGAACAATTCATACCAAGGCATCATAAATACATGAACAATTCATACCAGGGCATCATAAATACATGAACAATTTATACCAGGGCATCATAAATACATGAACAATTCATACCAGGGCATCATAAATACATGAACAATTCATACCAGGGCATCATAAATACATGAACAATTTATACCAGGGCATCATAAATACATGAACAATTCATACCAAGGCATCATAAATACATGAACAATTCATACCAGGGCATCATAAATACATGAACAATTCATACCAAGGCATCATAAATACATGAACAATTCATACCAGGGCATCATAAATACATGAACAATTTATACCAGGGCATCATAAATACATGAACAATTCATACCAGGGCATCATAAATACATGAACAATTCATACCAGGGCATCATAAATACATGAACAATTTATACCAGGGCATCATAAATACATGAACAATTCATACCAGGGCATCATAAATACATGAACAATTCATACCAAGGCATCATAAATACATGAAGAATGCATATCCAGATAGGATCTTCATCTCTATATTGATACACGACCGTGTGATATAAAACCTTGTGATATACGACGATGTGATATACGACCTTGTGATATACGACCTCGTGATATCAACTTGTGTATATCTAAAAGAAACAAATTGATATAATTCATAGCATAGCCATCAACTCATATCTTTGCTATAGTTATTTTCTAGGCAATTTAAATACGTTCAGTAGTTTAAATTGCTCTCTTGAACGGTGCTAATGCACAATTGACTGCTACGAAATTCGAATCCGGTACCTTGATCGTCACGGACACGCAATGCACGATGCCACCCACAGATTCAGAGATGTTGCGCGTAAAACCTATTTAATATTTCTCTAACTGTACGGTATACGGTTTTACTGCAGTCTAATATTCTGAATAATTCCTGTCCAAGAGGTTAATCCAGAGCCAAGTTAGTTCTGTTATCAAGTCTGTTAAGCTAGAGCCAAGTTAGTTCTGTTATCAAGTTTGTTGAGCTAGAGCCAAGTTAGTTCTGTTATCAATTCTGTTAAGCTAGAGCCAAGTTAGTTCTGTTATCAAGTCTGTTAAGCTTGAGCCAAGTTACTTCTGTTATCAAGTTTCTGTTATTAAGCTAGAGCATAGTTAGTTCTGTCGTAGAAATGTTTATAATTTTTCTTATAGAAAATTGATCCTATTTTTCATAAATCACATCTCTTTCACAAACGAATTAAGTACATTTTTGTTATATCAGGAAAATAGAAGATAATAGACGCTGAAATTCACATAGTCCTGTTATCAATAAGTTATAGTGTCTCTTCTTTAACCCATTATCCATTAATAGTATAATAGTACCTAGTCCCCGTAGAAAAAAAAGCACCGCACACGCTACAGAGAAATATATTAAACAGCACTAGCAATCATTTCACGTATCCGCTTGTTAGAGTTAATGTCGGTATACTTTCCTTTGTATTCTTTTTTTCATCTAAAATTCTAGTCAATCTACCCCGACACTAAATATATCCCACTCCTATCTCCCGCTTTCTCTCGCCCCATCACTCACTTTTTTCTCTTTTCCGCTGAATGAGTCAGACATCCTCCAAACTCTGCAACTTGGCTCTCATTTTCCTCCCATTTACACGAAGCAGCTTCTCTTGTATTTGTATGTTCATTTATTGTTTGTTGGTCAAACCAAGACTTGCCAGGTGGCATCTTTCAAACCAAAACCTCAAATATGAAATCTGTTAGTTCTGGCTTTTCGTTTCTGTATTATTTGGTTCTTATCTACTAAACCGCAAGTTTGTTACCTAGTTCGAAATGATAGATAATAATACAGTGGAATCCTTCTATAGCGCATCCTTTTATAACACAGTTCCCTATATAACAACACTTCTCAAAATATCAAGTTATATTTAGGACTATTCTTTGTTTGGACTGTATATAGCGAATATCTGCTATTACATACATATTTCGTCAGTCCGGACCAAGTTTCTATAACGGGATTTGACGAATAACATTGTTACCTGCCATGCAAGTCATAGGAGGGGCTAATGTCAGGTGAAGGGTTGAGTGTCCCATCCGCGATCTCTGCTAGGTTGAAGTATGATTAAAAGGCATGTCTGGACTGTTAGAATAAAGATTGCTATCTGTTGCATGCCTCGCAAATACAAGAACGTCATGGCAAATATGCAACCGGAATAGAAGACAGTTCAGTTCATAGCATTGCACCCTGAGTCACATTGAATAAACAAATCACGGGGGACTTGGAGAAAGCTATGGGAAACTTTACCATCAGAAATAGTGTCAAAGAAACGTTGTTATGGTAGAATCTCATTATAAGAATTTGATCCGAACTTATAAAAACGTGTACGTAATAACAGAAATTCGCCATATACATTACACACAATAAACAATAAATATAAATTGAGATTTTGAAAATTGTTGCTATATAGAAAAATGTGTTATAAAAGTATGCGCTATAGAGGGATTCCACTATATAAGGTTAGAAGTAAAACGCAACTACAACTCATACTTATCCAGTAAGCCCCTGCAGATTAGTAGTATTCAGTCTAAAGAACGGAATGCATTTTGCTTGGGGTTACAGCTTGACTGCGATATATGCGCTTACGGAACCGACACACCCGACTACATAATGTCTTATGTAGCACTTTGATCCTTTATGAGACGGGACAACCAACTCCATTCTCATAAGTCTCCTTAGTCGCCTCTTACCACATGATGGGAAGGTGACATGAGGGGAAGATGACATACAGAGAAGGTGACATGAAGGGAAGGGACATGCAGGGAAGATGACAAGAAGCAAAGGGAACATGAAGGGAAGATGACATGACGGGAAAGGGACATGCATAGAATGTGACCCGAAGGGAAGGGGACATAAAGGGAAGGGGACATGAAGGGAAGGTGACATGTAGGGAAGGGGACATGAAGGGAAGGTGACATGTAGGGAAGGTGACATGTAGGGAAGGTGACATGAAGGGAAGGTGACATGAAGGGAAGGTGACATACAGGGAAGGTGACATACAGGGAAGGTGACATGTAGGAAGGTGCCATGAAGGGAAGGTGACATGCAGATATGGTGACATGAAGGAAGGTGAAATGCAAGGAAGATTACATGAATGGAAGGTGGCATACAGTGAAGGTGACATGCAGAAAAGATGACATGAAGGAAATATGGTATGCTTAGAAGGTGACATAAAGGGAAGGTGACATGAAGGGAAGGTGACATGAAGGGAAGGTGACATGTAGCGAAGGTGACATAAAGGGAAGGTAACATAAGGGAAGAATACATGAAGGGAAGATGTCATGCAGGAAAGTTGGCATGCAAGGAAGGTGACATAAAGGGAAGGTGACGTGAAGGGACGGTGGCATGCAGGGAAGTTGACATGAAGGAAAGGTGACATGCACGGAAGGTGACATGAAGGGAAAGGGACATGCAGAGAATGTGACCCGAAGGGAAGGGGACATCAAGGGAAGATGATATACAGAGAAGGTGACATGTAGGGAAGGTGACATGCAGGGATGTTGACATGAAGGGGAGGAGACATGCATGGAAGGTGACATAAAGGGAAGGGGACGTGCAGGGAATGTGACATGAAGGAAGGATGACTTACATGGAAGTTGACATGTAGGAAGATGACATGCAGAGAAGGTGACATGAAGGGAAGGTGACATGTAGGGAAGATGACATGCAGGGAAGGTGACATGAAGGGAAGGTGGCATGTAGCGAAGGTGACATAAAGGGAAGAATACATGAAGGGAAGAATACATGAAGGGAAGGTGACATGAAGGGAAGGTGTCATGCAGGAAAGTTGGCATGCAAGGAAGGTGACGTGAAGGAAATGTGACATGAAGAGAAGGTGACATGAAGGGATGGTGGCATGCAGGGAAGTTGACCTGAAGGAAAGGTGACATGAAGAGAAGGTGACATGAAGGGATGGTGGCATGCAGGGAAGTTGACCTGAAGGAAAGGTGACATGCACGGAAGGTGACATGCAGGGAAGGTGACATGCAAGGAAGGTGACAGTGTGGCTATATTTCTTTTAAAGCACGAATACTGACAGGATTCTACACCCGAGTCTGCGGGTCAGCAGGTGAACGACTTAACATCACACTGTCGCAGCTGCAAAGATAAAACCGTGAACCACTGTCATGATACTAGGATTTTCTCCGGAACAATCCTCCATGAACATACCAAACATCATCAGTTATCTTGAAGATCATTGGTCAATGTGCGTATACTGTGTGTCACCAGCCTATGAAAATCATCGTTAAACATTAGATTAACTATAATAAGCTATAAGAAAACAGACTGGTACTCTAGTTGCAGACAACTTCAGTGGCATAACCATCGGTATGCCCATGATATCCAGGTGACGGCCATCCATTAAGTCGTGCTTATTAGATGACTGGACTCGTCAAGCGCCTGAGCGCCTCTCTCTCTCTCCTCTCTCTCTCTCTCTCTCTCTCTCTCTCTCTCTATATATATATATATATATATATATATATATATATACACATTTAGGACGATTTAACCCTTTGAGATCAATGCCCGTCAGTCGTACGAATGATTTTATGTTGTTCATCATTTCTATGTTTTGTTTCATCATTATTTGGGTGTGTTTTGTCTATTTTCTGTTTGTGTTGTTTCACCTCTGACTTTCTAGTTGTAACCCTCCCGGATTATATATATGTTTAATCCTGCCACGTGAACGTCAATAGTGCCGTTCTTGCTCGCCATGTTGTGTTGTGAATATTGTCTTGATTAAGGCATGTTTGGCGAAACGTGATTAGCAAAACTTCATTACCCTGCTCCAAAATTTGCATGTATAATAAGTTACACACTCTTTGGAATTTTCACGCGGGAATATGCTGTAGAAGGACTTGCTAATGCTGACAAGAGCTGGTGAGTAATCCTGTTTCAGGGAACGTACGTGTAGCAGTCTTTAGTTACAACTTTAGACATAAGTGGACCACTTATGGAGGTGACGGTAGCGGAGTTGACAGTTTTTGACGGAAGTATCCAATTGACAAAAGAAGTACACCAGAACTGAAAGAGAAGAAGGATCGTTAAGTCTTGTATACATGTATGTTTTAGCTGATCCATGTGGATATTAATAGAGACATGTGGATATGGTTATTTGACGCATGTGGATATTATTAGTCCAGACGTGTGGATATGGTTATTTGACGCATGTGGATATTATTAGTCCAGACGTGTGGATAAGGTTAGTCGTGGATATTATTAGTCCAGACATGTGGATATGGTTTGTCGTGGATATTATTAGTCCAGACATGTGGATATGGATATAGTTAGTCGTGGATATTATTAGTAGACCTATGTAGATATTAGTTGACAAATATGGATACGGTTAGCTAGTGCTTGTGGATAATGTTAGTTGACTCGTGTGGATAATAATTTACCGATGTGGATATTATTAGTTTGCTTTTGTGGATATGATTAGTATACCCATGTGGATATGGTTAGTCGATCCATAAAATGGATACGGCTAATCGATCGTGTATGTGGATATGATTACTCGACCTATGTAGTTATTGGTGGTTGACATATGTGGGTCTGGACAGCCTGGTTGTCACGTCCGAAAGATCACTAAGGCAAGTGTAGTGAGAAAGTATCCGGAGAAGTATAATTTGTTTGGTTGACTATACACGAAGGCAGCACACTCCAGTGGGCAGCACCGCGCTAGAGGGCAGCACAGCGCTAGAGGACAGCATAGCCATAGAGAGTAGTACATAGCGAGAGGGCAGCACAGCGCTAGAGGAGAGAACAACGCTGGAGGGCAGCAAAGTATTAGAGAGCAGCATAGCGCTAAAGGGCACCGAAATGTTCAAGAATAAGTGAGAAAATAGAAACTATAACGGAAGCAGTTAATGTACCAAACAAGTTCTTATCTTTCAATACCTCCTAGTGTGGAAAGAAAATAACAAAGTCTATATCTTCTCGGCGAGTAGAAAAATGACATATAAAATCTCAGACTTGGAGTAAGTATTTACGATGTCGGTGAACAAAACTTCAGCCAAAAGAGCGAACCAGCCTTAGTTCAACTTTACTGTTTGGACATCGTCTATACTGGAACGAGACTCGCATTTGAGATAAGGACAAGTACCAGAGAACACAGGGGTCAAAGGAATTGTTTAATTACACGATGCAAGTTCTCTGGTATCGGAACATATGGTACAAGACAGACGTAGCCGATCCAAGTCTAAATTTCTGCTTATCGTTTCCTCTGAAACTGTCAAACATGGAAATATATTGACCTGCATAGTCAACGGACACAGTGGGTGTTAAAATCGTCACGACGTATATCTGGCACATGCTGGTCCCTGACGACAGATAGGCAGGTTGTCACGGGCTAGGGAAACTTACGCGAGTTGAAAAGCATTCTGAAAATCTAGCTCATGTTGTTTTTTAAAAAAATGGTAGCATATCCTATCCAGGACGTAGCTGTCAACACAGCATTTGTTGGCTGTGTTGATTTTCTAGGCAATATAAATACGTTCGGTAGTTTGCCATTGCTTTCTGAACGGTCTGGATGCACAATTGCCCGTGGCGGGGATCGAACTTGGTATCTTGGCTGTCACATACGCGCTCTGTACCACTTTGCCATTGAGAGAACTTAATGTTGTTTAACAACTAGAAATTCTAGCTCATGTTGTTGAAAAAAATAGAAAATGTGGCCCTTGTTGAAAAACTAGAAAATCTAGCTCATGTAGTTGAAAAACTTGAAAATCTAGCTCATGTAGTTGAAAAACTTGAAAATCTGGCTCATGTAGTTGAAAAACTAGCAAATGTGGCTCTTGTTGAAAAACTAGAAAATCTAGCTCATGTGGTTGAAAAACTAGAAAGTCTAGCTCATGTTGGAAAAAATAGAAAATGTGGCCCTTGTTGAAAAACTAGAAAATCTAGCTCATGTAGTTGGAAAACCCTTGTAAATTATGACCGTACAACAATGTTAGTCATGACCAAATGTTCAAGTTCAATAACTTCATTTCAGATCTTCAATTGTAAGTATAAACACTTCTTTTTTGTTTTAAACCGATAAATAACTGAACAAACCAGGCATTACTTTTGTTCATTTATTGAGAATAAATTAGTGTGTCAAGCAAACAACAAAGAAAGATCTATTTCCGGACAAAAGTTTCCCTCAACGAGCGCTCATCAAGTGCAGGTCTTGCTTTTGTCTCGTGCACGAGTTGTAACAGTACGCCTTCTTGTGTACACACGGAGCTATGAATGTGTAAAACAAAAATTGTGTTTGAAGTTTACTGACTGACTGATGAGTTACCTATTGAGATCATGTTTGGTGTGCAATGTCTTTGTTGTTTGTTTAAACATTTTAACCCACGTTCATAATTTTCTTTCAGCTTTAATCTAGTTCTTCTCGCTTCTTCTTCTTTCTCTATATTTCTTTTAGTTTCATTTTCATGACAAAATTAAGGGTAGGTTGTATTTAAGGGTCACCATCTCGAGGTGATATTTTGTACACACTAAATGAAAATCACAAAATATTGCATGGCTCATTAAAATATTAACGCCATCTTCAGACTCAATTGAAGATTGAAATGAATGTGGTTTTATATGGATTCAAATTGAAGATTGAAATGTATGTGGTTTTATATGGATTCTAGAAGATTGAAATGAATGTGGTTTTATATGGATTCTAATTGAAGATTGAAATGAATGTGGTTTTATATGGATTCTAGAAGATTGAAATGAATGTGGTTTTATATGGATTCTAGAAGATTTAAATGAATGTGGTTTTATATGGATTCTAATTGAAGATTGAAATGAATGTGGTTTTATATGGATTCTAGAAGATTGAAATGTATGTGGTTTTATATGGATTCTAGAAGATTTAAATGAATGTGGTTTTATATGGATTCTAATTGGAGATTGAAATGTATGTGGTTTTATATGGATTCTAATTGGAGATTGAAATGTATGTGGTTTTATATGGATTCTAATTGGAGATTGATATGAATCTGGTTTTACTGGGTCACAGGAAGAAGATGAAGCTGGTCTCAACGAGAAAAGTGTAGTCAGTTCTTGTTTTCGATCGTCTTCGTTTGTTTTCTGTGTGTGTGTGTGTGTGTGTGTGGATTCTAGCAGGTACCTCTTCTGCGTGAATTCTAGCAGGTACCTCGTCTGCGTGAATTCTAGCAGGTACCTCGTCTGCGTGAATTCTAGCAGGTACCTCGTCTGCGTGAATTCTAGCAGGTACCTCGTCTGCGTGAATTCTAGCAGGTACCTCGTCTGCGTGAATTCTCAAACTCCTGTAGATTAGCAGGATGTAGTCTGGAGAATGTTCTCAAACTCCTGTAGATTAGCAGGATGTAGTCTTGAACCTTCTGAAGATGATATTGGGAGAGGCTGAGAAGTTTGCACAGAACCGAGAGACTTACAGTGTGGCAGTGAGGGCAACGTTCTGTAAAATTTACGTCACATAGATAGATAGATAGTCTGGAGAACAGAATGCGTTGTGTCATGGTTTACAGCTTAGCTGCGATATCTGCATACTTTGATCTGACGCATCCAACCTTAGCATATGTTCTGGGTCCCATTTAACCCTACATGAAATCGAGCAGCCAACTCCGCCCCATAACCTCCTCATTCGTCTCTTACGATATGCATGGAAAGTATACAGTGTTAATATTCTTTGCTTCCCTTTCGGGTTCCGGGAACACCCGAGCGTAGCAGATTCTAATTTAGCATTATAGATTACCTTTAACTTTTAAAAAATAATCTACATTATAACCGTTAAATTTAAGAAAAATCTACATTATAACCGTTAAATTTAAGAAAAATCTACATTATAACCGTTAAATTTAAGAAAAATCTACATTATAACCGTTAAATTTAAGAAAAATCTACATTATAACCGTTAAATTTAAGAAAAATCTACATTATAACCGTTAAATTTAAGAAAAATCTACATTATAACCGTTAAATGTAAGAAAAATCTACATTATAACCGTTAAATGTAAGAATAAATCTATATTATAAACTACCATTAATTAACTAAAAAATAATCTTATAGACTACCTTTAATTTAAAAAATCTACATTTTAGACTACTTTAATTTTAAGAAAAATCTATATTATAAATTACCTTTAGCTTGAAGAATATACGAAGGGCGCACATTGCACAGACCCGCCTCCCACAAATGTCAATCATTGTGTGGTAACACACAAGAGAACAAATAACCGCGGTAAGTTTGTTTACCATTTTAATTCCAAAGGTAGGCAGCCATTTCTTTTATTTTCGCTGCCATTAGCGAGTTTTCATGTTCTCATATTTTCTGTTGTTTAATTTCCTGTTTGTTCCAAGCGTTGACTGTTTGTTACGGAAATTATTTTTTCCTTTCTGTTGTTGATGTTTCTGCTCGTTTCTTGTATACAACTTGAGATATGCTAGGATATCGGATTTCACAGTCCCGGCTTAGCTTATGTATTCGTGCAATCTGCACACTATCGCCTTTTCGCTTCTCCTTTGTGATTTATTATATTGAAAGCTAGCACTTTCTCTCACTTTATGTTTCCTTCTCTTACTTTCTTTATGTTTCCTTCTCTCACTTTCTTTGTTTTCATTCTCGCACTTTCTCTATGTTTCCTTCTCTCACTTTCTCTGTTTCCTTCTCTCACTTTTTCTGTTTCATTCTCTCACTTTCTCTATGTTTCCTTCTCTCACTTTTTCTATGTTTGCTTCTCTCACTTTTTCTATGTTTCCTTCTCTCACTTTCTCTATGTTTCCTTCTCTCACTTTCTCTGTTTCCTTCTCTCACTTTCTCTATGTTTCCTTCTCTCACTTTCTCTATGTTTCCTTCTCTCACTTTCTGTTTCCTTCTCTCACTTTCTCTATGTTTCCTTCTCTCACTTTCTCTATGTTTCCTTCTCTCACTTTCTCTGTTTCCTTCTCTCACTTTCTCTATGTTTCCTTCTCTCACTTTCTCTGTTTCCTTCTCTCACTTTTTCTATGTTTCCTTCTCTCACTTTCTCTATGTTTCCTTCTCTCACTTTCTCTGTTTCCTTCTCTCACTTTCTCTGTTTCCTTCTCTCACTTTCTCTGTTTCCTTCTCTCACTTTCTCTGTTTCCTTCTCTCACTTTCTCTGTTGCTTTCTCTCTATATATAAATTATGATTTCAAAACTAGTTATATGTAAGTTTCACCGACTGTAGCATTTCTTACAATTGTACCGTGTATCTTCTTGTGGTACAGCTGTAGCTAGTATCTTTTTATGGTACAATTGTACCGAATATCTTCTTGTGGTACAATTTTACCGTGTATCTTCTTGTTGTTTATCTGTACCGAGTATCTACATAATGTGTACCGCTTTGCTAAGAGGGTCGGAGTCATATGGGCAAGTTGAGTACAGGAAAGTCAATCCTCTACGAATTTAAGCCCTTTTCTATGTATCTATATATCAATCTATGTATCTGTCTGTCTGTGTATGTATGTCAGTCTATGTATCTATCTATCGGTCTATCTATTTACCTATTATCGTCGCGGCAATGATTTTTGACTCCCTTGACGAGCTTCCTCCCCTGCCCCCCCCCCCCATTTTGCCTAAACGAATTTATTTTATTTCAGTAACCGGAGCTCCTTTTTATTTGTTTTTTCGCTTCCGCCATTAGCGGCCACCCTGTGAACACCCTCCCCCCTCACCGCGCTTGGTTTTGATGCTTACATCTATATATTTGCATAACTGTCTGCCTGCTTATTTTCTGTCAGTGACGCGATTAAGGATATAAAGTACAGAGACCAGTCATCTCTATTTGAAGGGATGCGACGCTGCTTTCTGCTGTTGTATTTTACTGGGACCCCCTCTTGGATGGTTATTCTACTAAGAATTTCTCTCGATATTCATCTCTTTCTTTTGCCTTCTGGTACCCATTTCACAAAATGTTGCAGTTTTATATTTTCATTAATTTTAAGTCGATATAAGTCGACCGTATTTTTTAAAATAAATTCGCGTAGAAACATATCGCTGTCGCTAAAACACTAGAATATATTCAAAATAATCTGTTAAAAAACACTTAACAAATCCTGCAACTAACTAATGCCAACTGTATTAACAAATATAAACTAAAACAGTGCCGGCTAAATGCGCACCCTTTATGACATACTTGTGCAGACAACACTAATCTGGTACTGTGCCACGTAGAAAATTGCTCCCATCATCCTGGGTTTTTTTCTTTGTTCTTGTAAACACGGCAACACTGCACATCGGACGCATTTAGCACCTCTGGTAAACAGTAAAGCCAAGCTGGCAAATGATCTAGCTCGGATACATGCACTGAATATCGTTGCTTTTTCCGTTCATTTAATGTGTGCACTGTTGGAGAGACATATCGTAGCAGGTAAGCATACAATCTCACAGTTACATTAATAATTTATATGGTAATTTGTAATTTTAATTGTAGTTCTAATTGTAGTAATTTTAGTACATTAACGTAAACTATGGAGATTTGTAATAAGTATGCATAACCACGAGATTACAATGCTGGCGCAGAAGTAGGATTAAGTAGTTATGTAATCATATATTTACATAGCTCAGACTTTGGTAAGTTGTTGAAAAGTTGACTTGGAGAAATGAAAGTCAATCAGATAGAGATTGTTAGAGAAAAGTAACAATATAGAAAGACAAATGACATGGAGCCCGCAAGAGAGAATTAAATATGGAAAGTCTTGGTCAGTTGTGAGGAAAATTCGACCCGAGCACCAGATCCTACGCGTAAAGCTATTATGGTTCTGGCCAGCTAGGCGGATCTACAAGCTCTGGATTAAATAATCAGCTTAGTTTGGTCATGTTTTACGAGGAAGCTCAATACTGCCCTCCGAGTCAAAGAAGATTGCCCAACTCTGGTCTAGGCATACATTTGTATGGCTCACATAATAGGAGACGGAAGTGTCGAACTATTCTCGCAAATAAAACGGCGACACAACGCATTTTGATTATCTGGACTACATCCTGCTGGAAATGTAGTAAAACCATTGTCCTGTTACAAAAGTGAACAAACTGGTGTTTAAAAATTAACACTAAAGAAATAGAGGAAAACAGTGGCAAACAGAAGGCTACAAACTTTCATTGTATGGCGATATTATTCCTTGTCAACAACAATACTACAAGGAACATTCGAAGGTGAAAGTAACACAGGGGGACAGAGAAAATCATGGATAGACAAAGACTGGAACACTAGGGTGGAAGAAACACATGGGATAGGAGAACATCATGGATAGACAAAAACTTGACAGCTCGGACTTTTTCTTCACTTATCCGTATCGTTGAAGATAGAAATCTATGGATAAATGTATGTTGATGCATATACTGGGGCACCTCTATCACCCTGACTGTGTGTGTTGATGCATCCACTGGGGCACCTCTATCACCCTGACTGTGTGTGTTGATGCATCCACTGGGGCACCTCTATCACCCTGACTGTGTGTGTTGATGCATCCACTGGGGCACCTCTATCACCCTGACTGTGTGTGTTGATGCATCCACTGGGGCACCTCTATCACCCTGACTGTGTGTTAAGGCATTCAATGCAGTATCCGTACAACACTGATGGTGTATAGATGTGCTTATATATATATGAAAATAGGAAGAACAGAAAGAAACACCAACATATATATTGGAAACAACAAACTTAAACAAGTGACAGAATTCACATACCTGGGAAGTAATATAACAGCAGATGGCAGGAGCAGTAAAGAAATACACAATATATGTGGTAAAGCTAGGTTTAACACAGTTAAATGCTAGGCTTAATTAACTCAATTAAATGTTAGGCTTAATTAACAGTTAAATGTTAGGCTTAATTAACAGTTAAATGCTAGGTTTAATTAGCACAGTTAAATGCTAGGCTTAATTAACTCAGTTAAATGTTAGGCTTAATTAACAGTTAAATACTAGGCTTAATTAACACAGTTAAATACTAGGCTTAATTAACACAGTTAAATGCTAGGTTTAATTAACACAGTTAAATACTAGGCTTAATTAACACAGTTAAATGCTAGGCTTAATTAACACAGTTAAATACTAGGCTTAATTAACACAGTTAAATGCTAGGCTTAATTAACACAGTTAAATACTAGGTTTAATTAACACAGTTAAATACTAGGCTTAATTAACACAGTTAAATACTAGGCTTAATTAACACAGTTAAATGCTAGGTTAAATTAACACAGTTAAGTACTACGCTTAATTAACACAGTTAAATGTTAGGTTTAATTAACTCAGTTAAATGCTAGGCTTAATTAACACAGTTAAATGCTAGGTTTAATTAATTCAGTTAAATGCTAGGTTTAATTAACTCAGTTAAATGCTAGGTTTAATTAACTCAGTTAAATGCTAGGTTTAATTAACTCAGTTAAATGCTAGGTTTAATTAACACAGTTAAATGCTAGGTTTAATTAACACAGTTAAATGCTAGGCTTAATAAACACAGTTAAATGTTAGGCTTAAACAATGTTCAAACTCGGAAATCTCACGTCATGTATCTACATTGTTATAATGTTATATCTTCTTTAACTTCGGAGTTTATTCTCAAACTCCCGCTGGATCACTCTTGTAACGGTATAATGGTCTTATTAGATTTCCAGTTGGATTTTGACCAGAGATTGGAAATGCGATGTGTTTCCCTGTTATTTGCGCCAATGGCCCACACATCCGTCTTCGGTGAGATAATGTTATATGATACAAGTGTTATTGTTGGAGGGAAGGGGGTATCTCCTGTACTATTAGTGAAGAACAGTAATCACACGTTTTAGAAGTTGTTTTTTAAATTTGTGTTATCTACCCCCTTTTTTAAAATTTGTGTTATCTACCCCCTTTTTTAAAATTTGTGTTATCTGCCCACTGTTTTTTTAATGTGTGTTATCTGCCCACTGTTTTTTTTTTAAATTTGTTATCTGCCCACTTTTTTTTCTAAATTTGTGTTATTTTTCCACTGTTTTTTTTAAATTTATTATCTGTCCACTGTTTTTTTTTTTAATTTGCTATCTTTCCATTGTTTAAACAAAAAAATTGTTATCTTCCCACTGGTTTTTTTCTAAATTTGTGTTATCTTCCCACTGGTTTTTTTTCTAAATTTGTGTTATCTATCCACTGTTTTCTTTTAAAATGTGTTATCTGCCCACTGGATTTTTTTTACACATATTTCTTGGCTTTATTGTCTTAAAATGCATTCTTTAATATCTCTTCTATAATTTCTATTCAAAGACCATCATTTCTATCTCCCTATGATTAATCTATTCAAAAACCATAGTTTCGGTCCCTATTATTAATCTATTCAAAAACCATAGTTTCGGTCCCTATGATTAATCTATTCAAAAACCATAGTTTCGGTCCCTATGATTAATCTATTCAAAAACCATAGTTTCGGTCCCTATGATTAATCTATTCAAAAACCATAGTTTCGGCCCCTATGATTAATCTATATAAAGACCATCATTTATTTTTCTCCAAGATTAATATATTCAAAGAAAACACCTTCTATCTCTCCAAGATGAATTCTTCATCAAGAGAGATTGCACTAAGCCGAAAGCTGACATCTCCTGTGTATGGAAACAAAGCTCAGACAACCCATCTGACTGCACATAGGAAGTAAGATCATGATGCTCGCCGTTCCTGGGGATAGCAATCAACAACATCTCTCCAAGATTAATCCATTCAACGACAATCATTACTATTTCTTCAAGACGAATCCATTCTTCTTCTTCTTCAGTGCTCATTCTCAAACTCCCGTTGGATCTCTCTTGTAGCAGGACCATGGTCCTATTAGATTTCCCGCAGGATGTAGTCCCGAGAATGGAAATGCGCTGTGTCGCCGTTTTATTTGCGCCAATGGCCCGACACATTCGTCTTCGGCGGAGAATCCATTCAAAGACAATCAATTCTATCTCTCCAAGACGAAACCAGTCAAAGACTAATATATTCACATACCATACTTTCTATTTCTACCCGACTGATTTTTCCAGAACAATCAGAGATATCTCTCCTAGACTGGTTTTATTACACAAGTCAGAAATACTTAATCACTTGAGAAAATCACATTTCCTCTTTTCATGTTCCTTTCATCTTACACCTGACTACGTCATTCTTGTATCATCTTGTTGATTCATTCTACATTTTTTACGTGTCTTTATGGCGGAGTTCTGTTGAAACTATGAAATACATCAGAGGTTCTCAATTTGTTTTCTAGAAGTCTATACCTCGATCCTGTTGTCAGACCTGAAGTGAAAATAATGGTAACATTTTATTGTAATATTTAATAGTATCAATGTGTTCTGAAACTATTAAAGGAAATAAAAATCAAGAAAATAAAGTATTTTGGACATATTAAAAGACATAACAACTTGTTGAAGACCGTACTTGGGTAGAGACGAGCAGGAGGTAGGGAGAGATATAAGTGAGATGACAATTCATGAAATGAACAGGTTACACCTTAGCAGTGTGCACCTCCAAAGCTGTTGCAGCCAACCTTCGATGCGGCGACGACACCAGGTGATGATGAATTCTCCGATCTCCTAGAACCCAATATGCAAAGTATATATATATATATATATATATATATATATATATATATATATATATATATATACTTTCTATATATATATCTGGGTAACAAGGACATAACCTTCTGTACATATAACAACCTCATAGGCATCAATACGTAGCCTAGTTTTTCCACGAATCACTGGGACACAATGAGAAACATGTTGATAACCTCGGTAACTTTTCTGGTGCGTACACAGGTAGACGAAATCTTATTTATGTGCCTGTTTGATTAATAAAAAAGCGTAGTTAATATTCGTCTGCCCATGAATTTGCTGTCATTTATTTTGGAGGTTGCCCCCCCGGGGGGGGGGGGGAGAAGAGATAGAAAATAAGGAAGTCGTTCCTACAAAATATAACATTTCACTTTGTTTCCAAGATCTTGCTGAGAACACCGCTAATGTGTAGTAGTTTTGTGGTCAAAGGAGGTAGGGTAGAGTGGTTATTATTTGTGGTTGTAAATGTAGTAATTTATTTTCTTACCTTTCTCCCTGCCACTTCAATCTCGTCTCTGCGGCCTTGCTATATCGGGACCGTCGACGAACAAGTCTCAGTACAGAACGTAAACATGACCTGAAAGGCTTATCTATTACTTCCGTGTATTTCTTTGGTAGGCCTTTGCTTTTTTTGGCATGTGACTCCAAGTATTTACATAGTGACCAACGAAATCCACGACAGTAATTTACAAAATAGCGAATGAAGTCTTGTTTACGTTCTTGTTGACATGTCTATACTGTGCCGGGCCATGTCTACATACAGTGGAATCACTATACTGCAATATCAAAAATTGGTCCGTACCGAAAAAAAGGAGATTTATTTAATAACCACATTGTAGGTAGCTCTGGTCTCACACTTGTATTCCATGGTTCGATCCCGGTCAGGGCTGGATTTTTTTGTCCGAATGTAAATTAAAAAAAACCCCAGGCTAAACATGACTTGGCGACAGCAAGGTCATGCTGTTTTTATCACGAACGCCAGTAAAAAAAGCTCCCTTTAACCACATAACGTGATATTTGCAGTATTGACTTTTAAAAAAAAATAAAGATTAAATGTCTCTCTCTCTCTCTCTATATATATATATATATATATATATATATATATATATATATGTTTGGGTTATGATGTCAGTTGTGTGTGGGGTTGCGATTGGAGTGTGTGTACGGTTGTGATTTGGGTTGTTTGTGGATTTATATGTGGGGTTGTAATTTGGCCAGGGGCTGTGTGTGGAATTATGTGTGTGGGGTTGTGATTTGGGATGTAGTAGGGGTTATGATTTGAGTTGTATGTGTGTTTGTATTTTTGGTTGTGAGCCCATTTCGAATCACATTAATTTGTTTAGTGATGTCCCTGGAACCTAGAATCACATTAATTTGTTTAGTGGTGTCCCTGGAACCTAGAATCACATTAATTTGTTTAGTGGTGTCCCTGGAACCTAGAATCACATTAATTTGTTTAGTGGTGTCCTTGGAACCTAGAATCACATTAATTTGTTTAGTGGTGTCCCTGGAACCTAGAATCACATTAATTTGTTTAGTGGTGTCCCTGGAACCTAGAATCACATTAATTTGTTTAGTGGTGTCCCTGGAACCTAGAATCACATTAATTTGTTTAGTGGTGTCCCTGGAACCTAGAATCACATTAATTTGTTTAGTGGTGTCCCTTCTTCTTCTTCTTCTTTCGTTCACTTGAAACATGTCTATATCTGTAATTCTGTCTCCTTAATAAAACTCACTGTCTTTTGTAGTTCATACAGTGTCCCATAGAGCTTTGATTCCAGTGTTGTTTCCTCTGGCCAATATGTCTGCCTCAGCATTTCATGCTCAGAACACTCTTGAAGTATATGTTTGGCACTCTCTGCTGCCTGTCCACATGTACACATGGCCGTGTTGCCAATCTTGAACTTTGTATACATGTGACTGCGGAGTCGGTTGTGTCCTGTTCTGAGACGTAGAATTATAACTTGTTCTGATCTGTTCATAATGTGATAGTCATCTTGTGTTGGTGTTTGTGGTTTTCTTATTGACTTTATCATCTGTTTTTTCTGATGGTAGGTGATTGGTATATCTGGTTGGTCTTCGGCAGCACCTTCCTTAGCCAGTTGGTCTGCTTTTTCATTTCCTGGTATTCCACAGTGAGAGGGTATCCACTGCATGGTTACCCTATACTGGTAAGACAATTCGCTAAGTAGTTTTTTTAAGTCTGTTAGTTTTCCAGACTGGAGAGCTTGAAGCACTGACCTTGCATCTGTCAGGAATACCACAGGCTGTAGGCCAGAGTTGGAGTTCAGCAGTTATTTAACTGCCACACTAATTGCCTGGATTTCTGCATCATAATTATTGCAGAATTTTCCTGTCGGTGTTCTGATTGTATCTCTAGGCTTGTGTGGATATTCTATATATACACCTGCACCTCCATTCCTCACAGCATTCTGTGCTGACCCATCTGTGTACACTCTGACCCATATATCTTGTGGATATTCCTCATCCAGGAAACTGAGGGTGACTGTCCTTCGCTGCACACTGTTCTGTTCGTCCTCGCTTAGTATTCCTTTCACATGGGTCTGAATGTATATTGGCATTCCATGTCTTTCACTCCACGGGGTTTGTTCTGGTACAGACGTTAAGGGGCTGTCAACTTCAGGTAGGTCTGTAAGTTGTCTACGGAGTCGTTTAGCTTGGTGGATAAAGCTGCTTCTTTTCAGTCGCCCCATTGCTAGATTTTGGAATCTTTCCTTCATTGGATGACTTGGCATACACTGAAACTTTTCTGCTTGAGTTAGTACTTTTGTGTCTCTGCGTTCGCCAAGTGTTTGCATTCTTCCCATTTTCTGCATCTCTGCTATTGGTGTTGATTTCATTGCTCCCAACATTATTCTAAGTGCCTGGTTTTGCACTTTATCTAGATCTTGTAATGTGGTGTTTGATGCAGGACACCACGCAGCTGAACCATATTCCAGGTGTGGTCTTATGCCTTGCTGGTAAACTTTACTGAGTATATTTCCACTGGCTCCCCATGTGGTTCCACTTAGTTTTCTCAGGAAAGCTAGCTTCCTCCTGGCTTTTGTTGTTGCTTTGTTTATGTGCTGCTTCCATGTCAGCTTATCATCAAAAGTAACTCCGAGGTATGTGGGTTGTTTGTCTTCTTTCAAGAGCTCTCCATCTATCTTGATATGACCAGCTTTTTGTTTTGGTGAGAGGGTAAAGAGTGTAGTGCTGCACTTTTCTGTGTTAATGCTGACGCACCATCTATTTGCCCATAAGGTTAGGGCATCGATAGCTCTTTGTATTTGTTTAGTGGCCACTGTTGCATGTTCTTCCGTGCACCAGATCACCAGGTCATCAGCATACATTGCCACTTTGATCCCGTGTGGTAGTTCAGCAACTAGGTCATTGATGTAAACCAAGAAAAGTGTGGGTGACAGGACTCCTCCCTGGGGGACTCCATGACGCAGTAGAACTTTCTTGCTCTTGCGACCATCTAATTGTACCCTGGCTCTTCTATTGTGCAGGTATGCTTTTACCCATTTGTACATTCTTGAGCTAACCCTGCAATTTCGCAATTTCTTTAGGAGCCCTTCTTTCCAGACCTTATCAAATGCTTTCCTGAGGTCTATCCATGCTGCTAGTACCAGTTTCTTTTCTTGGAAGGCATCCTCAATCTCTTGGGAGAGGTAGGTTGCCTGATCTTCAGTAGAGTAACACTGTCTGAAACCTGCTTGCTGTGATACCAGAAGGTTTTCACTTTCAAGGTACCACTGCATCCTAAGATTGATAATGCGTTCCATTGTTTTACATAGACAGCTCGTGAGGCTGATGGGCCTGTAGTTGGAGACTGTGTTGCCATCTTTTCCTGATTTGAGGAGTGGTATCATTATTGCTTCTCTCCATGCCTGTGGTACATTACCTGTGGACCAGCTTGTGTTAAAGATCTGCAGTAGCTTTGCTCTTGCTGCAATTCCCAGGTTTCTAATCATTTCATTGGACACTCCATCAGCTCCAGGGGACTTTTTCATTTTCAATTTGGATATTGCATGCTCCAGTTCTCTCATTGTGATTGGTGCCTCCATGACTTCAGGTATAGGTTCGCCTTGTCCAATGTTTTGCTGGTTCTCTCGAACCTCCTGTTGTTTGTCTGGGCTGACTTTGACGTTATTGTCTTCTGCAAAGGAATCTGCAAAGTAATCAGCTGCATGTTTACCTGTTAAAATGTTTCTATCTTTATAAAGTGTAATCCTGGTATTTCTCCCTGTACCTTCATCATTTAGTTGTTTTACAAGTTTCCATAATTTCCTAGTATCTCTTTCTAGGTTCAGCGACTCTGTTTTTTCTTTCCAGCTTCTCCGTCTGGCTTGTAACTTGGCTCTTTGAAATTTAGTCTTTGTTTGCTGATATTTGTTGTGATGTTCGTGGCTAGGTCTGTTCTCAGCCTGCTGTCTAGATGTTTCCATCTCATTTTGCAGCTTTTCCAGCTCATCATTCCAGTAGGGTTTGTAGTTTTTGCGTGCCCTCCTGGGTATGGTTTTACTAGCAGCATGTAGTATACATCTATTAAATTCACTCACTGCTCTATTGATGTCTTTGTCCAAGTTCATGTCCTTAGCTAGAACACTGGTTAAATGCTGGTACATTTTCCAGTCTGCCCTTTTATAGTTCCACCTAGTGAGCGTACTGCTGTCCTTGGTAAATTCATTGTGGAAGTGGTGTCCCTGGAACCTAGAATCACATTAATTTGTTTAGTGGTGTCCCTGGAACCTAGAATCACATTAATCTGTTTAGTGGTGTCCCTGGAACCTAGAATCACATTAATTTGTTTAGTGGTGTCCCTGGAACCTAGAATCACATTAATTTGTTTAGTGGTGTCCCTGGAACCTAGAATCACATTAATTTGTTTAGTGGTGTCCCTGGAACCTAGAATCACATTAATTTGTTTAGTGGTGTCCCTGGAACCTAGAATCACATTAATTTGTTTAGTGGTGTCCCTGGAACCTAGAATCACATTAATTTGTTTAGTGGTGTCCCTGGAACCTAGAATCACATTAATTTGTTTAGTGGTGTCCCTGGAACCTAGAATCACATTAATTTGTTTAGTGGTGTCCCTGGAACCTAGAATCACATTAATTTGTTTAGTGGTGTCCCTGGAACCTAGAATCACATTAATTTGTTTAGTGGTGTCCCTGGAACCTAGAATCACATTAATTTCTTTAGTGGTGTCCCTGGAACCTAGAATCACATTAATTTGTTTAGTGGTGTCCCTGGAACCTAGAATCACATTAATTTGTTTAGTGGTGTCCCTGAAACCTAGAATCACATTAATTTGTTTAGTGGTGTCCCTGGAACCTAAAGTAAAAATCTTCTCAACCTTCTTGGAGACATCATTTTATACTTGATTATTTACTATCCAAATAATCGGACTCATCGGGAATCTACTAACTCATAAACGAAATTAGACAATCACAAATGTTGTTGTTTTTTGTTCTACCTCATCTTCGCTTGCGTAGGTTCGTGGCACCAAAAATTCAATTTTTTTCTGTGTGGTCCACAGAAAAGTGCTTTGTCCCCCATGTGTTTGAAAACTACTGGCTTAGCTGAATGATAACTACTGGCTTAATTGAATAATAACTACTGGTTTAGCTGAATGAAAACTGAAGAAAAAATGAAATTCACTTACCTAAAACAAATGGCTAAAATCTATTAACAATTTGAAAAGTCGTTGTGTAAACTTGAACTCTACAAAATAGCCGTTGAATACGTTAGATGTTATGTAAATGCGATTTGAATCGGATGATACACTGCACTATATAGCGAATATCTTAATAGCAACAAAAAAAAACAACCTGCAATAGACATCATGAGTCCGTATATGGCACGGTTGTATATAGCACGGTTTTATATAGCACGGTTGTATATAGCACGGTTGTATATAGCACGGTTGAAACTTACAATCGTAACCTCAAAGGCCTCTTTATAGGATAGATTGAACCTGACATATGGGTTGTCATGTTTAAGGGTGGGGGGTAGTTATAGTGTTCAAATCTACAAATTTTGATAAAAATTGAAACATTCTATTTAATACAGTAACACTGATTAATAAAATATGTCAATAATGTTTTCATCAACCCTGACCCCCTTACGGTTGGTTGGTTGGTTGCTGATCCAACGGTCTATCGGCTCATGCCCTTTGACCCAATGCCATTAAATGGCATTATATTGCTGGGAAGTAAACCCCATTACCAAATTACTGAAATTATTATCGGCTATCTCGAACATACCTCTTTGAAAACGATGAAAACATCTACCTTAAAACTGGTTTTAAAAAAACGCAGTGCTTTCTTTTATAAAATAAATCATGCCCCCACCTCCCTTCCCATCAGCGAGAATCCGTATCTAGTTACCTTGATCTACACATTCTGGATTCATCCATTTTTTCTTACTATCGTCAAAATTGTTGAATGCGCCTAAGCTGTAATGTAACCCCAGGATGAATTTGTCTTCTAATGACGGCAGCTTTCTTCACCAACATCAGCCATTAATCCGCCCACTAATCAACTAACGATACCGGAGAGAAAAAAAATCGGAACAACTCCGATTTCCTTTGGGATCAAAACAGAGGCACCCATTTCTTTCAAGTTCCAACTTGTCCAGCGTAATCGATTTTTCAGAATTCCATTGACACTCAATAGTGGTTTAGGCGCTAAATGGTTGTCATGGTAACTCTTGTTGTAACCGTACTCCTACTGTTGACATAAATACTTAAAAACTACAACCAAAAACGGTAAACGAAACAATGCAATTCTTTTTCTTCACAATCAAGGCATAAAAAACACACTAATATCTGCGCTATTTATTAAAATAGCTTTCTCTTTACTTTACCAATGCGACTTGTGCGTTTGAGCTGTGTAACCTAAATTAATGATTGATGCAAGAGATATGCCTGCCATGTTGTGCTGTAGTACAAGCTGTAAGATGTCTTCTCCAGGCATGTCAGCCTAGAGAAGACCGTAATGGAGGAAGTATAGTATCAGGGAGACGAACAAGCGGCAGATCAAGAAGAAAATGAACGTAGCAGAAAGGCTGCTCAATATGGACAGAAGTTTCGGAAGACTGTGATGACTGCTAGCTATTTTGTTTTTAACAAGGAAATCAATTCAAGCCATATATCTTGTTCATTTTTTGTTTTATAATGTTTAACGATTGTCTCCCTTTAAATTCATATGTTTTTTTAATACGGATCCATGATTTGTATGATATTCTGCATGTATTTAAATTTGCAAAAATAATTTTTTCCAAAACGTTGTGTAAATTAAAAAAATTCTGTGCATTTTTACAAGGTATATGTTCCGTATTTAGTTTTACAAGGTATATGTTCCGTATTTAGTTTTACAAGGTATATGTTCCGTATTTAGTTGTTTTACAAGGTATATGTTCCGTATTTAGTTAGTTGTCTAAAAATTAAATATTCAGTATTTATATCACTCTAGTTGATTTCTGCATTCAGTTTTTGTACGAATAAACACCTGTCAATTCACCAACAAAAAATCTAGAGAAAAGTGTACCACACACATAGAAACGTTAATATAATACATATGCCAAATGTTGTACATATATTATGCATACCTGAACCTAATTGGTGTATTAGTGATTTTTAAATATTTGACAATTTCGTGGAATCTTACGCTGTCAAACATATACAGAGTGGGGCGTCAAACACATACAGAATGGGGCGTCAAACACATACAGAGTGGGGCGTAAAGCACGTACACAGTGGGGCGTCAAACACATACAGAGAGGAGCGTCAAACACATACAGAGTGTGGAGTCAAACACATACAGAGTGGGGCGTCAAACACATATAGAGCGTATCGTCAAACACATACAGAGTGCCCAAACAATGACACTCTTCATAGCTGCCTCGTCAAAGATTCTCACAATATTTAATATTTTCTGAGAAAATAAAATTCAGTCAAAGATTTAAGACTATAATATGTTTTCTCGGGATGGTGCTTGTGAGCACCTTGATGCTCTCCTGGAGTCATGTTATAGTGAGCACCTTGATGCTCTCCTGGAGTCATGTTATAGTGAGCACCTTGATGCTCTTGTAGACATGTTCTCGGTTTGGTGTTTGCAAGCACCTTTATGCTCTCGTAGAGACATGTTCTCTGTGAGCACCTTGATGCTTTCGTAGAGACATGTTCTCTGTGAGCACCTTGATGCTCTCGTGGAGTCATGTTCTCAGTGAGCACCGTGATGCTCTCGTAGAGACATGTTCTTACTGAGCACCTTGATGCTCTAGTACAGAGACATGTTATTAGTATGGTGCTTGTAAACACTTTGATGCTGTTGCAGAGATATGTTTTCCCTTGATGCTCTTGTACAGACATGTATTCCTCCTTGCGAGTTGAAAAATGCCCAGGAGGAGTAGTAACGATGACAAGTTGGCGGAACGCGCAAACAAAGAAGACTGGGAACTCGTAGTCTTACAATTTAAATCAAGCATATTCGAATATAGTTTCATAGCTATTATCTATTGAGCTACGGGGTTACGTGCTGTAAGAAGATTTTTCGGCACAATATTTGCTGATGTCATGGAATATTTGTACTAAGATGGCACTTTTCTGACATCATTCACAACATTATAAAACCAGTGGTTCTCGGCTTTTCTCTGTCTCGTGGTGTACTATGTTTTCTCTGTCTCATGTGCTATTTTCTCTGTCTCGTGGTGTGCTATTTTCTCTGTCTCGTGGTGTGCTATTTTCTCTGTCTCGTTGTGTGCTATTTTCTCTGTCTCGTGGTGTGCTATTTTCTCTGTCTCGTGGTGTACTATGTTTTCTCTGTCTCGTGGTGTGCTATTTTCTCTGTCTCGTGGTGTGCTATTTTCTCTGTCTCGTGGTGTACTATGTTTTCTCTGTCTCGTGGTGTGCTATCGATTTTTGCAGTGTCAGTTCTTACAGCTTGGCGCGCTACACTGATCGTCGTGAAATTGATCATATACTATCATCCTGTGTTTTAACATACATTTTATAAATGTTAAATATAGGCTTAAGAAGCACCAACTAGGTGTCCCCTACGCCGAACCACCCATTGCCTTTCAATGTAAAGCAAGCACCAACCAGCACAATGCGTGCCCTACGCTATCTCAATGTAAACAATTGTGTGTACTTCGACTGCACTGTGTCACATTTTTTCACGTCTGTACAGCTGTTGGTAAACTTCGTGCAAATGTCTAGATCATAGCTGTTCGTAAACTTCGTGCAAATGTCTAGATCATAGCTGTTGGTAAACTTCGTGCAGATGTCTAGATCATAGCTGTTGGTAAACTTCGTGCAGATGTCTAGATCACAGCTGTTGGTAAACTTCGTGCAAATATCTAGATCACAGCTGTTGGTAAACTTCGTGCAAATATCTAGATCACAGCTGTTGGTAAACTTCGTGCAAATATCTAGATCACAGCTGTTGGTAAACTTCGTGCAAATATCTAGATCACAGCTGTTGGTAAACTTCGTGCAAATGTCTAGATGACTGCTGTTGGTGATCTTCAATATAAGGCGATACTGCAGTGAAACGGAACAACAACAGTACTTACATAGAAACAGTTTTTTGATGTTTCACTTGATTTTTGACTATCACTGAGACTATGGGGTTATGAAGTGTAAGCATGAAAACATACAAATCATAATACACAAGATATTTTCAACGTTTCGAACAATTGGTCTTTCTCAACAATATATAACACAAACAGTGAGATCAATGAAAACAGTAATGTCTTATATGATCAGTCTTATATATGTCTCATAGATCAGTCTTATATATGTCTCATAGATCAGTCTTATATGTGTCTCATAGATCAGTCTTATATATGTCTCATAGATCAGTCTTAACTTTGTTGGACAGATCACGTAGCCTCTATGCCATTAAAGAAACTGTTCTGTTATGAGAAAAGCCTAGGTAAGCGTTCTCGCTGAAGCAAGGAAAAAAAAACCGTTTCAAGGACCACTTGAAGACATCTCTCAAGCTCTGCAGTATTGATCTAAACTAATGAAAAAGCACAGCTTTTCATCGTCGAGTCAGAACAGTGTGTGTATTAAAAACATTGAATGAGTAGAACATTGTAAATGAGACAAACAAAACAGTAGAGAGTCAGTTTTCTTTAATCTCAAAGTTGTTTTTCATTCATGTTCCACGGAAATGTGGTTGTCACAGCCCGGATTCTACTCTTCAGCCCAGTACCTCTTTAATTATGTAATAATAATAATAAGTTTATAGTTATTATTATTATTATTAAAATAATAATAATTATTAATAATAAAACCAATAAACTGTCAGTGCCGTAGGGATGACACATTGTGCCGTAGGGGTGTCACATTGTTACATAGGGGTGTCACGTTGTGACGTAGGGATGTCACATTGTGACGTTGGATGTCACACTGTGACGTAGGGGTGTCACGTTGTGACGTAGGGGTGTCACATTGTGACGTAGGGGTCTCACGTTGTGACGTAGGGGTGTCACATTGTGACGTAGGGGTGTCACATTGTGACATTTGGTGCAAAAAAATTTTCACCCATTAAAAGCCTCTGCCATCCTAAATGAGTTTGGAAACTTTACACCCTATCCAATCTTTGATATTATCGAGCCATGTCTTCTTCTTTCCACCTCGTCTTCTTCCATCCTCCTCGTCTTCTTCTTTCCTCCTCGTCTTCTTCTTTCCTTCTTCTTCCTTACAGAATATCTTGTGTAATCAAGGAGTGTTTTATTGCGTGCCTGTAAAACCGGAGTTTACGAAGATTTACGATTGTTAACAGAAATTCGTGTCAATCTGCTAATACATTAATTCTATCATTGCACAAACATGATAGTCATACAATACTTTTTTCCGCCGAAGACGGATGTGTCGGACCATTTGCGGAAATAAAACGGCGGCACAGCGCATTTCCATTCTCTGGAAATCTGGTAGCGACAATGATCCTGCTACAAGAGAGATCCAGCGGGAGTTTGAGAATGAACGCTGAATACAATACTGTGAACACATTGAGTATCATCCTTCAAAAGTAACGCTTTGTGTCTTTTCTCGTGATTTCTATTGGCTGTCAACGTCAAGTATACATAGTGGCCAATGAAAATCGCGAAAAAAGTCAAATAGCGTCACTTGTAAAGGATGATCTGGTGAGTTCACAAGACTGTAGACTGGTCTGACGAAGTGATAGGTTTATAAATGTGAGCACACATTTCTGAAATGTGTAAAAACGTCAGCCTAGTCTAGTGATAGTACTGTCAGCAGGGACAAAGATACTAATTCGCTACGGAAAGGGCCCAGGATGGGGGGTGGGGTATGGATAATATAATGTTGTTCCAACATTTCTCTGTTTATCTTGTTTTACATGTATGTGGGTGCGTTTCGTAAATTTCCTTTGTATTTTCACCTCTAACCTAGTTTCAATGTGTCCGGTTATCTCCACATTGTGATAGGCCATGTGAACGTCTACTGTGTCGTTCTCACTCGTTGATATTCGTTGTGTATGTAATCTTCATAAAGCCTCGTGGTCGAAGCGTAGATTTGTGTGTTATTATGTGTGTTTCCAATGATTAGCAAAACATTATTTCCCTGCTTCAAGCTTTGCGTAGTAGTAGTAGTATTGATAGTAGTAGTAGTAGTAGTATTGATAGTAGTAGTAGTAGTAGTAGTATTGATAGTAGTAGTATTGATAGTAGTAGTAGTAGTAGTATTGATAGTAGTAGTAGTAGTAGTAGTATTGATAGTAGTATTGATAGTAGTAGTAGTAGTAGTATTGATAGTAGTAGTATTGATAGTAGTAGTAGTAGTAGTAGTAGTAGTATTGATAGTAGTAGTAGTAGTAGTATTGATAGTAGTAGTAGTAGTAGTAGTATTGATAGTAGTAGTAGTAGTAGTATTGATAGTAGTAGTAGTAGTAGTAGTATTGATAGTAGTAGTAGTAGTAGTATCGATAGTAGTAGTAGTAGTATTGATAGTAGTAGTAGTAGTAGTATTGATAGTAGTAGTAGTAGTAGTAGTATTGATAGTAGTAGTAGTAGTAGTATCGATAGTAGTAGTAGTAGTATTGATAGTAGTAGTAGTAGTAGTATTGATAGTAGTAGTAGTAGTAGTAGTATTGATAGTAGTAGTAGTAGTAGTAGTATTGATAGTAGTAGTAGTAGTAGTATCGATAGTAGTAGTAGTAGTATTGATAGTAGTAGTAGTAGTAGTATTGATAGTAGTAGTAGTAGTAGTAGTATTGATAGTAGTAGTAGTAGTAGTATCGATAGTAGTAGTAGTAGTATTGATAGTAGTAGTAGTAGTAGTATTGATAGTAGTAGTAGTAGTAGTAGTATTGATAGTAGTAGTAGTAGTAGTATTGATAGTAGTAGTAGTAGTATTGATAGTAGTAGTAGTAGTATTGATAGTAGTAGTAGTATTGATAATAGTAGTAGTAGTAGTAGTATTGATAGTAGTAGTAGTAGTATTGATAGTAGTAGTAGTATTGATAGTAGTAGTAGTAGTAGTAGTATTGATAATAGTAGTAGTAGTAGTAGTATTGATAGTAGTAGTAGTAGTATTGATAGTAGTAGTAGTATTGATAGTAGTAGTAGTAGTAGTAGTATTGATAGTAGTAGTAGTAGTAGTAGTATTGATAGTAGTAGTAGTAGTAGTATCGATAGTAGTAGTAGTAGTATTGATAGTAGTAGTAGTAGTAGTATTGATAGTAGTAGTAGTAGTAGTAGTATTGATAGTAGTAGTAGTAGTAGTATCGATAGTAGTAGTAGTAGTATTGATAGTAGTAGTAGTAGTAGTATTGATAGTAGTAGTAGTAGTAGTAGTATTGATAGTAGTAGTAGTAGTAGTATTGATAGTAGTAGTAGTAGTATTGATAGTAGTAGTAGTAGTATTGATAGTAGTAGTAGTATTGATAATAGTAGTAGTAGTATTGATAGTAGTAGTAGTAGTAGTATTGATAGTAGTAGTAGTAGTAGTAGTATTGATTTTAGTAGTAGTAGTAGTAGTAGTAGTAGTAGTGAAAGTAATATTAGTAGTCGTGGTAGCAGCAACAGTAGCAGTAGTAGTCGTGGTCGTTGTAGCTGCAACAGTAGCAGTAGTAGTCGTAGCAGGCAACATCCCGTCTTGCCAGGCGATAGTATTATCATTGTAAATTAAGAAATATCTTCCAACCAAGACGATGATGACGTACAACACACATCTTACGTAGTACGCAACTTTTCGTCTTTCCATAAGATAGTATTATTATTGCGCCATAAGAAATATAATCTACTACCCGTGACGGTAATGGCTGTGACTCACAAGATCCATCTAAACCACAAAGAATCTTCTACATTACATACAAGGAAGCACAGACGACTTGTATTATCGTCTGCTTTTATATGGTTTTTTTTAGTCGTGGAACCCTTGAAATAACTGCTATCGCTTTCTCCTTTCTCTTTATACTATTCCTGTTTTTTCTCTCCATGCAACACGATCCCTGGCGGTCCGTTCCCATGATTCCGTATCAATGCATGTATCATGCATATCACGTTTCTGCACGTCTTTGTGTTGAGTTAAAGGTCGATCCTGAGATCTTTTCCAGGACTGAAATTCTCCTAGATCTTTTCCAGGACTGAAATTCTCCTAGATCTTTTGGTATTGTGATACCTTCTGTCCTAGTGTTTTCCAGATAGTTTGATATCTTCCTTCTCCTGGTGTGTTCAAGCTAGTTTGCTATCTTCCATTCTATTGTGTTCAAGCTAGTTTGCTATCTTCCATTCTATTGTGTTCAAGCTAGTTTGCTATCTTCCATTCTATTGTATTCAAGCTAGTTTGCTATATTCCATTCTATTGTGTTCAAGCTAGTTTGCTATCTTCCATTCTATTGTGTTCAAGCTAGTTTGCTATCTTCCATTCTATTGTATTCAAGCTAGTTTGCTATCTTCCATTCTATTGTGTTCAAGCTAGTTTGCTATCTTCCATTCTATTGTGTTCAAGCTAGTTTGCTATCTTCCATTCTATTGTATTCAAGCTAGTTTGCTATCTTCCATTCTATTGTGTTCAAGCTAGTTGGCGCAGATTAAGCATTTGGCATTAATACCCTGTACAGTGTGTGTGTGGGTGTGTGTGTGTGTGTGTGTGTGTGTGCACGTACGTGTTATGACTAAGGAATCGCGTGCGTGTGTGTGCACGTATATATATATATATAATTTACTAGTGATTCATGTCTACACTGCCAGAATAGCTCCTATACGTAGCTCGTATAAATCTACTTTCTGCTGGTGACTAAGGAAGCACGTCACAAAACTCGAGGGTGGGATGAGGGTTGAACCCATAACTTTTATGAATTGTATTACGAGAAACAAATTATCTACAGTTATGTATGAACTACAACTCCACCTCACTCCACATCCACTATCTTTCATCTTCGTTAGCTTCGCCTTCTTCCGTCCTCCCCCCCCCCGCCTCCCCCCCCCCCCGTAATTTTTACTCGTTATTACAATAACATTGTATTTCAGGCTTACTATTCTTAGGACGTTACCAATAAATGTGGACATTTTTTTACATTGATAAGCAACTTTTGTATTTGTGTGTGCGCGCTTTCGTGTGTGCGTGTGTATCTGACTTAAAACCTCATCATTAGTTTTTCTATATGTCAATGGACTCTCAACATTCTTCAGAAGAATCACATGACATTGACATCTAATTTCCTTATTGTTTTATGTTTTTGCTGTCCATGATTCCCTTCCATGATAGAAGTGGCTCTTCATATATCTAAAATGTCTGATATATACAAATATTGGACTTTGTAAATGTATCTTCTTTTTCTTTCCTTCTGATAGTGCTTACAGTTTTTGTCTATAAACTTGACCATGCCCTGTATCTCGTACAGAGTTCGGTAGAGTTTTGTCTGTTCTATAAACTTGACCATGCTTTGTATCTGGTACAGATGTCCGTAGAGTTTTGTCTGTTCTATAAACTTGACCATGCTTTGAATCTGGTACAGATGTCCGTAGAGTTTTGTCTGTTCTGTAAACTTGACCATGCTTTGTATCTGGTACAGATGTCCGTAGAGTTTTGTCTGTTCTGTAAACTTGACCATGCTTTGTATCTGGTACAAAGGCCGTAGAGTTTTATCGGTTCTATAAACTTGACCATGCCTTGTATCTCGTACAGAGGTCAGTTTTTCTTCCACGGTTATATCTCTGGTCCAGTGTTATTGCTTCGACATTTCATATTCTGGACATCCCGAAGGATATGATCTGCTGTCTGAGGTGCCTGTCATGTATACATTTCTAATTCATTCTTTGTTATCTCATTACCTTTCTAATTCCTTCTTTGTTATCTCGTTATCTACCCGAATTTGTCACCTTCTATTTTTTCAGCAGGTGTTTGTAATTTACATTTTCACTTTTAACCTTCTCTTGTTCTAGACGTATCGGACAAACTAACCGGTGGTTTCAATCAGTGCAAGACCTGACATTTAGAACGTCTGCATAAAGTTTTAAAACTTCTCTCCCCCTTTCCTCCCTTTCCAAGTCACGTTTCATTGTCTTCTACAGGAAATCGCTGGCCATATTGATTTCATGCAGTTACTAAATCTGTATCTTCAGATGTATCGAAGATAGAAGACTAGACAGAGAAATAGAAAGAAGGTGCCAGAAAGCAAACACAGTGACTTACCAACTTTCACCATTACTTCTTCATCCAAATATCAAGATGGAAATTAAATAACAAATAATATCTACAATTTTTATACCAACACTGTGCTACCAATGTCAAACATGGTCTTTAACAGGTTCACAGCAAAGAAAAATCGTCACATGTGAAATGAAGTGTCTGAGAAAAACTGCAATGGTTACCAAACTAGATAAAATAAGAAATGAAGAAATTAGGAAAAGAGTTGGTATAATATCATGTATCGAACATATTGAGAGACAGCAAGTAAAATGGTTCGGTCACCTTATGAGAATGAAGCCAAACCAAATACCAATAAGAGCATATAATACAAGAATATCCGTGCGTAAAGCCAGAGGTAGACCATGAAAACGGTGGATAGAAAACATTAAGATAACCCTGAACAAACATGGACTAAATGCAACCTCGGCGATACATCTGGCCTTGAAACGACAGCTTAAGATACCACTCATACGCTTAACGGCAAGTGTGAATGTGATCAACAATCATTCACCTGGGGATAGATAATAGAGAATAGACTAAATCTGTGCGGTTAATTTTTACGCAAATGGCCAACATTGATACTATAGTCCGTTTATAAATTCGTAATCACAAATGCAAGTGAATATTTCAGAAACTGTCTGTTTGATCGCAGAGATCTTTGGAATCGAACTTGTGATTCAAACCGATGTTAATGTGTTTTTCTTTCATATTCTAAAAATATTAGTAATTTAACAACTTTAGCATAAACATATACAGCCCTCTCTCTGCATTTCGTTGCATATAAGATGTTTAATAGTATTCATTCGAGTGAATCCAAAGTAAATTACTGTCTAAATAATCGTAATACATTTGTATTAGTGACGTTTCGTTTATATTGTTTGGACTTTTCATTTGCTGTGACGTAAACACAAATATATTGATCAATAGAAGACATGATACAAATTAAGATTGTCACCAATCAAGGCGTTTTCCCTATCTACAGGCATGGCTATGTTGTGTGTTCTAAAAACAGGAATTTTTATTAGTGTTTAAAAAACAACTAGGAACCGTCATTTCTTGTTTTACACGGGAATATAGCCCGTATTTCAGATTTGGAACATGGTTTAACGAGTACAAAGATTTTGTGTGGACGGTAATACGTCACTCATGATGACACAGTTATCTATTCATTAGTCGTTCCAGCTTGTTGTTGTCAACATGGTGAGCAATAACAATCACTGAAATAGTCAGTTGGACCAACACAAGTGATGCAATAGGTACATTTAATTTCATTTGCGTTTTTGTTTTTGTACAACACCAAAATCTCTGTCTCGAAATCGAAAGTTTGTCGACATCACTGTGTGTGTGTGTGTGTGTGTGTGTGTGTGTGTGTGTGTGTTCATCCATCACAAGTGATGATAGCCATTTTTACATCGACTTTTGAAAATTCAGTTAGAATTATGACTATGCTTAATAGTTCGTAGATGGCTAATGAGCCCTATTCGAGCTGTAAATGTTCTTGAACAGTTCGGGCATAGAATGACAACTGTAGGCGGATTTTTGTCTATCCGTGAAATTTTAGCTACTCTCTGCTGTTGGGCTGCAGCATTTTCACAAGATGATGCGCTCTTTTTGATTTTAGAACGCCATGTAGACCTATTTTGTGCAATTTCTTCCCATGCGTCTAGTCTATTTCAAACGCTTTCAGTGAGGTCTTTAATGAGTCCTTCTTTTGGCCCCATTGAGATCGTTTACCCTTCTCCAGCTCACCATAGAGAAGTATATTTGGCAGGTGGTGGTCTGGCATACGTACCAAATGACCTGCCCAACGAATCTGTGCCTGCATCAGGATAGTGTCAATGCTGGGGATACCAGATCTGTCAAGGACAGTGGTATTTGGAATCTTGTCTTGCCATCTGATGTTCATAACATTTTAGACAAGTTTTGTGAAAGTGATAGAGTTTCCTCACATGGCGTCTATACACAGTCCATGTTTCGCTAGCGTATAACAGCACTGGAAGTACCACTGCTCTGTAAACTTTCAGCTTAGTCTGTAGGTTAATGTTATTTCTACGCCAAACATTTGCGTACAATCTGCCGAAAGTACTGCTTGCTTTGGCGATCCTTGTATACACTTCATCATTAACGTTGGCATCTTGTGATAACGTACTACCTAGGTATGTGAATATATTCACAACTTTCATTGCTACACCATTTACCTTTGAACATTTCAACGGCACTAATGAACAAGGCATAAATAGAAATGTATTTGCTGTAAGGGAAAACCCGAAAAAATAATTTGACTACCGCCTGTTAAAGTGACGTTGCAAATTTCGTTGATACTGTTTGCTTGGATCTAGATATCGGTTGATCAGCACACATGACATATATATTCTGGAGATGACATATTTATTTATTCATGACATATTTATTACAGACTGTCCTAATATGCCATTTCCCAAAATAAGCAATTATATAGTTAGAAATGGAAACTTTACCTACGCATATAGCCTCGTCACGACAACCTCAGAAATTCCTTTGAACTGACATTTACATCAAAATGTGTATGACAACTCCCACGTATTTTCATCCAATCGTTTGTTTGTGACCTTTGCTATTTATAAACGTTCAGTTGATTACACATTTACGTCATTGCGTAAGGCCAATCTGACTGTTGTTGTGTTTTCATTGGTTGGCAAAAGTATAAGTAACACATTATAAATACATGTCCAATGAAAATCAAGGTTAATAGTCGGAGTAGCCTAACGTATTGACGCTGCTAGCAGACCTGTCGAACGAAGATCGCGGTTTGAGGCTCGATTATAGCCATTACTCGCAGACATTGTCAGTATTTAGATTTGATATTTTACTGTTAACACTTCGTGATAAAAACCCTGTTGGATAAAGGGAAATCCAGCCTTCTTGATGACTTCTTTGACTATTTCTGTGTTTTTCATGGGTCACTGTGATTATACTGTGTTGTGGCCTGTCAACATCGACCAATCAAAACCACATAAATAATTGAAAACACACCGAAAAAAGGCGTATTTTGTTTATGTGGGGTGGTCTTATATTGGCTAGAGTCAAGTAGCACATGTAGCATGAAGTAAATGCTTTGTATCATAGTTAACAGTGTGGCTGCGATTTCTAATAGTTTTGGACGAAAATTTGCGTCTCTTTAACTTACGGAATTGAACAGTCATCTCCACCTATAAACCTCATTAGTAGCTTCTTACTACATGCATGACAGGTCACAGTATTGCTATATGGTTTTCCATGACAGTTCACCGTATTGCTATATGATTTTCCATGACAGGTCACCGTATTGCTATATGTTTTTCCCTGACAGGTCACAGTATTGCTATATGTTGCTACATTTCCAGGTCCCGGCATATTCCAACGCTAATTCCTTTAATAATAACCTTCCATTTCCATCGTATTGATATACACCATGATTGATTTATTGATATACACCATGATTGATTTATTGATATACACCATGATTGATTTATTGATATACACCATGATTGATTTATTGATATACACCATGATTGATTTATTGATATAAACCATGATTGATTTATTGATATACACCATGATTGATTTATTGATATACACCATGATTGATTTATTGATATAAACCATGATTGATTTATTGATATACACCATGATTGATTTATTGATATACACTATGATTGATTTATTGATATAAACCATGATTGATTTATTGATATACACCATGATTGATTTATTGATATACACTATGATTGATTTATTGATATAAACCATGATTGATTTATTGATATACACCATGATTGATTTATTGATATAAACCATGATTGATTTATTGATATACACCATGATTGATTTAATGATATACACTATGATTGACTTATCACTTCAGTGACAATTCCTCTTCTTTCATCATCTTTTTTCTCTATGTTCTCCACATTTATATCCCTTATTCCTGTAGGTCTCCCTCTATGCTGTCTCAATCTCGTGCACGTTTTCCTTGTACTTTGTGCTGTGCATAAAAAAAATATGTTCTTCAGTGTATGATGGAGAACGGAAGAAGAATTGGTGCACATAAGATAACATGTTTATTGTTCTTTACCAGCTTTCTTCATCCTCCCTCACTTACTCCCTACACGATAATATTAAAAGATAATGTCATCGTTTTACTCTTGAACAAACCTCTCTAGCATACGCTATTACACTAACAAGGATAATATTACAACAAAGATATCATTCTATGTTGTAATTAATTTTATAAATATAATAGATAAGTATAAATATTAATTATATTAGCAATGACGATTTCGACGTTGTGACCAAAGGGTCTTTATCAACAAACAACAAGTAGCAACAAATATATGTGAATAAGTGAAATATAATGATTTAACCAAATACAAATATATTTAACGCAATTTTATTAATATATATATATCCCAATAATTAATTTTATGTTGTCTTTGCAGTTCCGAGGCCTGACAAATCAGTCAGACACAGTGTGGATGTGAGTGCATCATTACGTGACGAATCTAGATACTACAAACCATTACAGCACTTCAAACAAGAGCTGAGCATGTTATAAGGTCACTCCCATGTTCAGCAAATCAATGTTATTCATCACAGTACTTGAACACGGACTGGTCAGCGTTTAACACATTCTTAACACAGCATCGGGTTTCATCTCATTATCTGAGAACAAAGACTGGTCAGATTTGAACCAAACACTCCTGATATCTTCACGTTTACTCCAGCACACTACACTTCATCTTCGGTAATATGGCTATTCCCACGCTCTGAAAATTACTACAAATTTATATTTTTCACGAGTCACGTGTACAGCGTATATTAGCATTTGATGTGATAGTTTCAAATGTTTGTGTTTAGATACCTCGAGAAAACAGTGAAATATTAACTTTGTTTCGGATCTACACAATACTTTTTGTCAAATATTATAATATATAACCGGGGTCTCATTCCATGTTTTAACCTTGCTCAGGTTCATTCAACAATTATCTCCTATAAGGCGCCAACTATTTCTACGGTAAACCGATTTCTTCATTTTGGTGATTTCTAGAAATACACGACAAAACCGGAGAAAACTTATGGAGATAAAAAGTGATAAATATTGAAAACGATCCTCACAGATAGTCATACTTTATTCATTATGTGTTAACAACGACAGTTATAACTTAAATGTCCTTCCGTAGCTTGTGAGCTGTGTTATTATGAGCAGGACTTCATGAAATGGACCGTTCTTATTTAAAAGGTGTATAACCAACATGTTGAAATTAGGTACGTAATAAAATGTCTAGGGACAAGTTGAACAAAGTAAACATTTCAAATCCAGTGCTGCAAAGTGCAACCAGCAGCCGCGTTAGTCCGTCTTTCAAAGAAGGTGTGACTTTTTCTTCCACTGGGGACTTGGTGAAAAACGAACAAGATCAAAAGAGCAATTACCTACAAGGTTTTGTAACGGATTTGGAAGGAGTGCAAAGACTACAGGCGAAATACGCGTCACCTGACAACCTTCAAACACAGAATATGACTACACAAATAACAATAACAAACTTTGATTCTGAACCTATAAAAAGTAATGGCAGCAGTTCGGCATTTTCCGATTCCTCTTCGGATGTTTCTGATATTACCGGGCCACTTCCAAATGCCTCTTCGAGTAATGTGTACATCCGTCCTGTTGTTGAAGGAATCACGGAAGAGAATATTAATCAAGTGGATATATTTTATCGTAGTCACAAGACAGAAGTTCGAGTATGCAGGTCTCTAGCAAATCTCTACGTATCCGCTCCGAAAACTAAAATAAAAAACGCTGAAACTCAAAGCCCACAAGCCATTAACAAAGTGCCCAAAGACAAAAAGTCTAGATCTTCAGAACAGCAGCCAGCAACCCCGCTAGATCCTTCAGATTTTTCAAAGGACGAGTGGGAGTTTTCCAAAACCGGAATCCCCGCTCTTGTATTAGACACAGGTGAACATCTTCGGGAAAGGCGTCTAAGGATTGTGTTAGCTGAAAAAGGAACTGGTTTCACATTGTGGCAGGATCAGTTCAACCATTTTACCGAATACAAAACACCTCATGCCTGCTTCCACACAATCACCCTCTCGACTGATTCCACACGATTAATAGGTTTGAGTTTTGATGAAGAGAAAGCTGCTACGGAATTTGCCGACGCTGTCCGAAGTCTGACGTCAAATGCAGACGATGATTTGCTAAACCTAAGCAAAATTAAGAAGAAAGAAAAAAATAAGCAGAAATACAAACCACCAAAGAAGGCTGATATTTCTCAACCCGTATGTTTTGTGCACGTGACCAAAGTACAAAGACCTGACCTTGTCAGCGGTATATTTCCTCCACCACCCAGCGGAGTAGAACTATCTCGTGTAGGAATGTCCCGAGCTATGAGTGACAGCTCAGGGCTATCAGAGTCCTCCACGACACCATCAGATCACTGATATTAGTCGTAAATTTGTGTAAGGTTACACAGTCAATCTATGACGTTATAACAAGTACTTCTTTCAGGTTCCAGTCAGCATATTCAAGACACGACTTGATGATAATAATTAGCTTTATCTGTCACGATAAGGCTGGTAAAGTTGCTGCCGAGCCTCGTCAATTGCAGCACTTTTACGAGTCGCGATAAGGCTGGTAAAGTTGCTGAGTCTCATCAATTGCAGCATTTTTACCAGTCACGATAAAGATGATAAAGTTACAGCCGGGTCTTATCAATTCCATCACTTTTATGCTTCGTGTTAATTCATGAGATTACTACAACAGTGAACTTTGAGTTTTTGTTGTGGGGTACGTTCTCAAACTCCCACCGAGTGTCTCCTCCAGCAGGACATTGGTCATACTAGATTTTCAGCAGGATGTAATTCATACAAACGCATTTCGTTGTGCCGTCATTTAATTTTGCGTCAATTGTCCAACACATCTGATTTCGGCAGTGGGCAGAAAACGCTTTATGCTTTTATCACTTTTCTCTGAGCGGTGGACGTGTGCAACCATATCGCTAGTAGTAAGCGCTAGTCGTACGAGAGAAATGGTTCTCGTACTTACAAGCTGGTCACCAACCTCAAAGCTAACTGCAGTCAAACTTGCTTGACCTTTGTGCTGCTGTCAGCTCTGTTATCGACATAACTACAAACGTCCATGAACTTCTAGTTCATTCATTGAATTAAATACATTGTTAAAATCACACAGAATAGGAATAGTACAATATTAGAATAGCACAACTTCATAAGTTCATCTCGGGATAGCACAAGATTGGAACAGTTCAAACCTGGAATAGTACAGGAATGGAATACAGTATCTCAAATTCTGGTCACCATTATTTACCTAAAAATGCAAGTTACATACAGTACAACGTTCGAATAGTGCAAAGCTAGAATGCTGTCTTTTTTAAAAATAATGTAATTTTTAAAAACGCACAATTTCAGAGAATCAAGCTACGGTACACATGAACTTCGAAAACTTTAGCACGGAAAAGCACATCTCAATAATATTACATTAGCATTGCTCAATTTTTGAAATGGCTAATTGCAGAACATAACATTTTAAACGCAGAACAACTTCGAAATATTACACGTACTACGTAAATTCAATTCAAAATTAGAGATTTAAGCTTCATTTTGGCGAAGCACGCAGTTTCAACCACAGACATGAGTCCATCTAGGTTATATCAATGTGTCACTACGTAAATGCATCAATAATAGGATTATAACTATATCGCCACGCTCAGCTTTGGAATATTACCAAACTGGACAAGAAACTATCGGAATAGAACACTATTTTAATCGCTCATGTTCGGAATATAAACTGGTTTGGAAATCTTCGCCATTATCGTCTGATACTTAATAATTCTGTAAATCTAAAACGTTCTTTATGACAGAAAATTCCCTTCTATAATTATGTATCCACTGTGGATTTTATAGAAATATTTTTTAATGTGGAATTTTAAATATCATCATACACTAGTTCATTCATTTTATTTGTAAGCATTTCATTGCAGAACTCAGAACAAACAAGCCCTATAAAAATGGAGTTATGGATTTTCTCTGAGGAGTTATGGCGTTTCATAACTACTTTGAGATGTAATCTTGATTTAATCGAGTACAATATGAAATATTTATTCTTCAATTTAGCTATTTCAATATAAATTGTCTATTCTTGAATTCATTTATTTCAATATGAAATATCTTTTCTTGAATTCAGTTATTTCAATATGAAATATCTTTTCTTAAATCCAGTTAATTCAGTATGAAATAACTTTTCTTGAATTCAGTTCAGTTATTTCAATATGAAATGTTTGTTCTTGATATGATCTGTCGCCAGGGTGATGCTGGGGGACGAATGGTCAGCAGGCATTATAGTAACACTGTTGCCTGCTGTTGTATGTTATACGAGGCAAGTAAGAAAATTTGAGGATTGATTTGGCTGCTGTTCAAGGTGACCCACAAGCCATGTTAATGTCGGATGTGTTAGATACTGCAGATACTGCAGCCAATCTGTAAACCATAACACAACATATTGCATTCTCCAAACTACATCCTACTACTTTGTACTAATTTGTAGAAGAAGAACATTTTTTATTTTTATTTAGATATTTCAGTCTGAAATGTCTATTCTTAAATTGAAATATTACAATCTTAGATATCTATTATTGAAATAAACTATTACATTTAGGGGTCTTTGTGACCTCTAATACTTTTTTGGATGACCATCCTGGTATAGCCTACTTGGACATTGTCCGATGGTTAAAAGTGGTGCACCTCTCCAAATGAGAGGTAAACTCATCACCTACCTACCTATCAACTAATACAATCTTAAATAGTCTTCAAATAAACTATTACAGTTTATAATATTCTTGAAATGAACTATTACACTCTGAAATATCTATTCTTTAATTCAGCTAAATAATTATGAAATGTCTATTCTTGAATTCACCTATTATAATATGAAATGTCTATTCTTGAATTCACCTATTACAATATGAAATGTCTGTTCTTAACACAATATGCTGCATTCTTACATTGAATTGCATTATGAAATACCTTTTTTTGATTTAAGATATTACAATCTTTCATAAATTATGTTGCTATTTACATATTTTAAAACAATACTTGACAAAAATATCTGAAAATACCAGAAATGATTGTAAGTATAATTTGTATTTTATTACATTATAAAGCCTGTAAAGAAATGATTGTAAACATAATTTGTATTTTGTTACATTACAAAGCATGTACAGAAAGTGTCGCCATGTTGGATGTTATTGCTATGTTATGTTGTATTTTGCAACGTGTCTTATATTATATATAACCTGCCATAAAAATAAATTCCTTTTTTATAGAAATTTACATATGCTGAATACTAGTTTATTTTCATAAAAATGCGTATGGTAACCAGAGAGCAACGGAAACAAGCCGCATGCCAATACTGGATTTGATGATTAACAGTTTATCGTAGGAGAATAGTAATCTTCTTCTTCTTGTTCGCAGTTTGACATGTCTACACAGAAAGTCCGGTTTTCTTAATAAATGCTTCTGTATTTGAAAGCTCCTCAGTGCTCACATACATCTTTCTGTGGATTTCAATCTCTGTGGGCCAGTGTTCTTCCCTGAACTGGTTTAGTGTATTGCAGGAGAATAGTAATGATAATCAATCAATCAATAAATGAAGCGTAAACCTGTACAAGGTATTACTATTCAGTTATTGGTGGATTTTGAGACGTTAATGATACATCCAATCGTATCGTCTGTATAATGTAGATGTTCGGTGTTTAAACCATCAAGTTTGACGATTTATGTTTGCGAGACGAGTTTACAATAAACTAATTACTATTATCCTTAACAAATTAAGGATTCAGGCTTTTGATAACAAGTGACACAGACGTTTGTTAAGAATTAGTTATATAGAAAATAAGACAAATATATTTGTTCGTCAATAAGTAAACAAACTTGTAGGTTATCACCACTGGCAGTAGTGAAATGGCGTTAACTTCGGTTTGGACATGTAACGAGACACGGCACCACTTTATACAATTATTTTGCAAGGAACAGTTGATTGTGAAGGGGGACAGAGAAAATCCTGGATTGATATCATTAAGGAATGGTTTGGGTTTGATTTTTATACACTCCTGCGAGTGGCTGAGGATAGAGATGTTTGAAGAACGTTTTGTGCTGGTGCCTGCAGTGTCGTACCCATACGATGTGGTACCCATCAGATGTTGTACCCATACGATGTGGTACCCATCAGATGTTGTACCCATACGATGAGGTACCCATAAGATGTTGTACCCATACGATGTGGTACCCATACGATGTGGTACCCATAAGATGTGGTACCCATACGATGTGGTACCCATAAGATGTTGTACCCATACGATGTGGTACCCATACGATGTGGTACCCATACGATGTGGTACCCATAAGATGTTGTACCCATACGATGTGGTACCCATAAGATGTGGTACCCATACGATGTGGTACCCATAAGATGTGGTACCCATACGATGTGGTACCCATACGATGTGGTACCCATAAGATGTGGTACCCATACGATGTTGTACCCATACGATGTGGTACCCATACGATGTGGTACCCATACGATGTGGTACCCATAAGATGTTGTACCCATACGATGTGGTACCCATACGATGTGGTACCCATACGATGTGGTACCCATACGATGTGGTACCCATACGATCCTGATGAGCTACGGGTCTTATTGTTATTACTACTATCAACTGCGCTGACAAGTAGCATGCATGCGTTTTCTGTATATGCTGAGGGAGCCTGAATGCCTGTGGGTTTGTCCGGAGAACTTGTCAATCTCCTGTCTCTTGTTCTAGGTTCGTGCTCAGATCATTTCTTAGCAGGGTGTAGTCCAGAAAACGGAATGTGTTGTGTCATGGTTTACAGAGTGGCTGAAATGTCTGTGTATTTCGGACTGACACATACGACTTCAGAATCAATTTTCTGCAATTTTTACTTCAGAGATATGACAGTTAATTCCACCGCAAAGCCTCCTTAGTCGCGTCACGTCTTGCGACATACATGCCAGCTCATAGTGTGCTGTTATTTGTCCTGCTCTCAGAGTAAGAGCAACCATTGCCTTTTTTCTTCTTCTTGATTTATTCTCACGCTCCTGCACATTAGCAGGATGTAATCCGGAAAAAGGAATGCGTTGTATCATGGTTAACACTTTTGCTGCGATGGCTGTGCCTTTCAGCATGACATATCCGACTTCAGCAAAAAACTCTGGGTAATTTTGACTCTATATGGGATGGGATACCTCCACTTCATCCCATAATCTCCTTAGTCACCTCTTGCGACATTCATGGAACTTAACAGTGTTGCTATTCTTTGTTCCTCTTTCAGGCCCAGGCAACACACTGGCCTTGGGTCGTTTCTCTGAATCCTGTCAGTTTCAAAAGACAATAGAGCTAGCTTCCAATTTGCTAACTTGCTCAAAAACTGCGGATACTTCCTTTGTTCCACATCGTGTGTTCACCATCTGTCGAAAATTAGTTTCTCCAGCTTCCAGAACCTGGTTTTATAATCTGCTTTAAGCTAGAAATGTTTATGCCACGCACCTGCCAGTCTGCTGCATTCGGCGATGCCACAGCTGGGGTTTTTCCACTCGATCTGGGTTTTTTTGGCCGTCGTCTCTGTGCTAGGGTTATTTTGGTCAAATTTACCTTAATTTGCCTAAGCCTTTTTTTTTAGTAAGTCCTAAGAATTTAACCAAAAGCTGGGTAAATCACCCCACACTTCACGATTTTCAACAGAAAAAAACCCACTAAAAGTCTCATCGAAAGGATTGATTTGCGCACAAAAATGGGCAAATGACCTTTTGTGTTAAATATAATCGCTAGGGCCGTGACATTTACATTGAACTATATATTCTGGCTTATCTCGTTTTTTTACAGGGGGCTTGGGTGGTTTTTTTTCTTAAACGGAAGTGGTTACACTGACTCCATCTGGTTCGTTATCTAACGTTGTGCTACACTATTTTCCGTAATAAAACGACTATACCCGTTTACCATGAAGCGCACAGGATCATCTTGAGAGAAGTTCTTCTACTGATGCTCTGTTCTCATAGAGATCATTCCACATCTGCACTGATCTGATGCTATAATCCGACATATGTCTTGGAAGATGGTACCTTCCATGTAGTTTTCATAGTCGAAAATGGCATGCATTTCTGGTTGGAATTCTGGTCATATTTGATATCAAGTTTCAAGACTCCAACAAAATATTGTATGCGGAATAAAGAATTGCTCATGTGATCCCTTTCGACTGTGTATTTCATGGGGACGGGAAAATCAGAGCCAGAGAAAAACTATCAAGTAATCTAAAAGTTTTAATTATATTCTGCAGAGAAGTGTAGGGAGAACATGGAGTGGTGCAATGGAAAAGCTGATATAGAAAATAAAATAAATGATAACAGACGACTCTGGAGAGAATAATATTGCTATATACATAGATGGTTCTGTTCAGGGATGGTGCAAGATCGGGCAGGAGATTCTCTGCCATTCTAAGAAGTAGAACCCACTGCTGAAAGGGGTTTATACCCTTTCATTATGTTGTTGATCTGTGCTTCTATGTCTCTGTTAACCAAAACCTTGCTCTTTTCTGTGTTGATTTCCATTTCGTACTTGCTGGTAACTTTTTTCAACTTTTCTATTTACTCTTGTAGGATTTTTTCCTGGTCCAGCTCTAAGAATACAATGTCATCAGTGAAGCACAAATTGCAAATAGGACGACGTCCGATCAATATGGACGTGTATAATTCTGAAGGTTCTCCTGTATGACTGTGATCTAGGTATATGTTGCAAAGTAGAGAAGACATTATGCATCCTTGCCGAACGTCCACATTTGTTTTAAAGAACTTTCCAATTCTATTACTTGATAAGAGATCACTACTTGCATTTTTGTAAAGTGGTTCAACAATGTCTGTGATTGTAGTATCAACATTAAATTGTCTCAGTATGTACCAGAGACTATCATGTCAAACACTGTCAAAGGCCTTTGTAAAATCAATGAAATTGTGGTATAAATCACGTTGGTGCTGAAAATGTTTCTCAATTAATGTTCAAATGTTAAATTTTTTGCTCAACAGTACGTATGTTTGTTCTTCCGCAATTACTTCTTCCGACTTGTACTTTATTCTGTTCAGTAGTATTTTGAGCATCACTTTACTCGGGTGAGTTATAAGGTTAATTGTTCTGTAATTCTTACACATTTTCAAATTTCCTTTCTTTAGAACGACTATTATTAGTGATTGTGTCCAATCAGCGGGTCATTGTCTTGTGTTCCACATATTCTGGCAGATTTTAGTCGTGGTATTAACCAAATTAATTCCTCCGTATTTCAAGAGTTCTGCTGAGATGCCTGCACCAGGTGATTTCCCTCCTTTCAATGTTCATATGGCGTTTTTATATCATCTATGAGTATTTTTGGATTACCTATTTCTCCATAAATTACGTCCACAATCTGTTGTCCTTTTGTCACTTCTCTCTCAACACTTGGCCCCATCCTCCTTGTTAACAAATCAGGGAAACCACTAGTTAGTTATGTCAACAAATCAGGGAAACTACTAGTTAGTTATGTCAACAAATCAGGGAAACCACTAGTTAGTTATGTCAACAAATCAGGGAAAACACTAGTTAGTTATGTCAACAAATCAGGGAAACCACTAGTTAGTTATGTCAACAAATCGGGAAACCACTAGTTAGTTATGTCAACAAATCAGGGAAACCACTAGTTAGTTATGTCAACAAATCAGGGAAACCACTAGTTAGTTATGTCAACAAATCAGGGAAACCACTAGTTAGTTATGTCAACAAATCAGGGAAACCACTAGTTAGTTATGTCAACAAATCAGGGAAACCACTAGTTAGTTATGTCAACAAATCAGGCACACCACTAGTTAGTTATGTCAACAAATCAGGCACACCACTAGTTAGTTATGTCAACAAATCAGGCACACCACTAGTTAGTTATGTCAACAAATCAGGCACACCACTAGTTAGTTATGTCAACAAATCAGGGAAACCACTAGTTAGTTATGTACAAAAATGTAACATCCCCCCCCCCCCCCGAAAATAAACATATTTTATCAGAAAAAGTGCGAAGAAACTACATGAACTTTGTCAAGTGTATATATTTTTTTTTTCAAATTCAACATTTTAATTGATGTATTAACTCGTATATTATTGATGTCAACTTTTGTCAACACCCCTGCTCCTTTCCCTCTTGTCAACTAAACTCTAACAGACACCCACCTCTCCCCTAACAGATGATGTAATGTATAAACAATCTCTTGTGGTATGTATTGTTTCCATATTTAGTTACTGATATTATTTATCCCAAATCTGATTATGAGTCATGTGGTTTTGTTTTTGTTTACATTTAACACGTCATTTCAGCATTGTTCTGTCGCATAACTCCATTTTGTTTTTTGGAAACTGTATATTTAGACCAGCTATATTTAAACTAGCTATATTTGGGTATGTCAATTTATAACGACAGATAATAAATACCATCTTCTTCTTCTTCTTCTTCTTCTTCTTTCGTTCACTTGAAACATGTCTATATCTGTAATTCTGTCTCCTGAATAACACTCACTGTCTTTTGTAGTTCATGCAGTGTCCCATAGAGTTTTGATTCCAGTGTTGTTTCCTCTGGTCAATATGTCTGCCTCAGCGTTTCATGCTCAGAAAACTCTTGAAATATATGGTTGGCACTCTGTGCTGCCTGTCCACATGTACACATGGCCGTGTTTCCAGTCTTGAACTTTGTATACATGTGACTGCGGAGTTGGTTGTGTCCTGTTCTGAGATGTAGAATTATATCTTGTTCTGATCTGTTCATAATGTGATAGTCATCGTGTGTTGGTGTTTGTGGCTTTCTTATTGACTTGATCATCTGTTTTTTCTGATGGTAGGTGATTGTTAGCCAGTTGGTCTGCTTTTTCATTTCCTGGTATTCCACAGTGAGAGGGTATCCACTATATGATTACCCTATACTGGCAAGACAATTCATTAAGTAGTTTTTACAAGTCTGTTAGTTTTCCAGACTGGAGAGCTTGAAGCACTGACCTTGCATCTGTCAGGAATACCACCGGCTGAAGGCCAGAGTTGGAGTTCAGCAAGTTTTTTAGTTGCCACACTACTTGCCTGGATTTCTGCATCATAATTATTAAATACCATCTGTATACCAAACGTTATATTACCAGTGCTAGACATGGCCTCTGACAAAACACTCTTAAGAAAGATTACAATATACGAGATGAAATTCCTAAGAAAAGCTATTAACGTCACCAGAAGAGAACGAATGAGAAATGAAGACATCAAAAAGATAGTAAAGACCATAGCATGCAAACAATATATAGAAAGACAGCAGATCAACTGGTTCGGACATCTTATGCGGATAGAACCATCGCAATCAGCCATCCAGGTGTACAACAGCCGAAAGAACGGTTACATGTCAAGAGGAAGTTTCAAGAACAAATTTGGAAGATTTAATGAGAGAGATTGTTAAGAACCACGTCCTGCTCGTGACAAGCGCAAGAAAGATGGCCAAATACAGAAAACTTGAACTCCCTATGATCCCTGACATCATAGGTGGATAAGACAATAGATAAATAAAGTTTATTTTATTGCATTTTATATCTTTGAAATCGCCCCTGTATTATCAGTCAAGAAAGGGTAGCACATATTAGTAATACTGTTTATCATTCATATATGTTGTAAGAGTCGAATAAGAAACTTTTGGGGTGGCATTGGCTATCTCATATGTCAAAGTAACCCAGACGTTATGCTGAAGCCGGATGTCTCAGAGCGAAAGGCGCAGATATCACAGCTAATCTGTAAAAAATGACACAGCGCATTCTGTTTGCCTGATTATATCATGCTAATCACCAGAAGTTTGAGATCGAACACAAAAGAAGAATATTCATGCACTAAATGGTGAACTCTAACTATAACAATTGACCTCCTAGAGGTCGATATTCTAAAACATTAAAACATATTTCCCGAGCTTGTTTTATTATCTAACTCAAATCAAATATTATGACCTAAACTGCTTTCCGTATCGTTCAAAAGCGACATTGTTTGGCATGGTATCCACTAAGATTTATTTGCTACACTTTTTCACATGGTATCCACTAATAGTTAACTGCTACACTATTTCACATGTATCCACCAAGATTTTGCTAAAATCGCTTAGGTAATGTGTCTTCCTTTTTCAAACTGTGATTTCTGTTCCAAATTAAAGCTCCCGGTAATTTTTCACGCATATCACATTTCTAAAATCTTGTTGTGACCCGATAAAGAGCTGTTTGCTCAATACCTTGACATTTTATTTTGAACAATGCACTCACATTTGTTTAATCAACATTACACATGTCGAGTCCCGTCAACCCATAAGAATCATCCTTCACAAGTGATGCTATTTAAATTTTCTAGTTATTTTCGTTGTCTGCCAACATAAGGTATGCCCGAAGTGACAAATGACTTCGGAGTAAAGCCGAGTCCACATGCCTATATTTGTCTGAAGCCTCGATACAAATCATGTTTTACTGAATTCAGATTCTACGAACTGTTGTCTAGAAATGTATTTTGGTTTTAATGTTTGTAGCACCCTGTCCTATCAATGTTGCATGTTTCCCGTTAGGGAGTTATAGGAAGGTTGGGAGTTACAGGGAGGTTGGGAGTAGATAGTGTGATAAATCCTCCCAACCTTGTTGTCTCGACGCATGTACATAGTTTTATTATTAATTTACCCTCCAACAGAAAAGAAAACCGTAGTCCTAATCAGGAGTTGAACCCTGGAGATCACGGCTGTGGGAACAGTGGTCTAACCCCCTGACCATGCCCCACACTTAATAAAGACAACATCGTGTTTCTGAATGTATTTTCCATATTCACAGCTAGGTAACTAAAGATCAGAACATTCTCACTGAACACGATCTTTGTTAGACGACAGACGCATATATCGCAGCTTAAGCTCACACCAGCAACACCTTGATTAGTTATTGGTAACAGCAGCTGCCCGTAAATTACGTCATGAATTGGGGGGGGGGGGGTGTGCTGAAAAGGTTCGACAGTTGGGGACAAGGAAGGAGGGGTGCCACAAGATGACGTTAGCACAACGGTTTGTTATATATCAACTGAAGTTTGTGAATAATGAAAATTTGAACAAAATTATTTCGTTTTTTCAGCTAAAAAATGTCTCTTGGGGCATCTTCTTCTTCTTCATCGTTCATTCTCAAACTCCCACTGGATATCTCTTGATTCGATTAGATTTCCAGAAGGATATAGCCCAGAGAATGGAAATGCGTTGTGTCGCCGTTTTATTTGCGCCAATGGCCGACACATCCGTCTTCGGCGGTCTTGGGGTATAAAAATGTTGTTTTAACAGAATTAAGCTGAGGGGTGGGGTGTTAAATACTAACCCGTGCATTAGTTTAATGTCTGTTTGTGCGCGGTTCAAATACACAATTAATTACAGGAAGCGGAGAAGTGAGCCTGGTACATTGACAGTGCAAGACTATTTAACCTGCCCGTCTCAAGTTCGTATGCAAACTCAATTTTCTAGAAAGGTTCTGCAGGGGAAGTGTGTGTATGTTACATATTCGCACTCAAGGGAAACAATCATTACAACAAGATCAATTAACAAACATCCTTACAGATACAAGAAATGATTGGACACATTTGTTCAATATTTTTTGTTTCAATGTTCAAATATAAAGCAATGTATTTTATTTTAACAATGACATTCTTTTCTGATGCTAATTTAGTTTGTTAAAATGTTGAAATAAAACGTTTTCCTGACTGTCTGTTGTAATCAATGTGGATAATATGTACCCGCTGCAATAGAAACTGAAATCCAACAGCCGACACTTGGAACAGGATAATGAAGTTTTACTAATGACTGAAAACACACATCCAGATCGACGTTTCGACCAAAAGGTCTTATCAAGAACACATTTTTAAAAAAAATACTGGGATAGCACGTCATGAAAGAAATACTACTCTTGAACATTCTATTGATCTATGTACCCGTAACCCGTCAGGGTTCGTTGGGATACCACATAGGATGCTTCAGCACACAGAGTCCTCCAACCATTATTATATTACTCTTCAATATCACGAGATAGGAGATATACACTTCTCTATCCCAGCATGTCCGGCTATGTGGTCAAGTACAGAGCTCTTCACGGGCGGCAAATGTACCTGGTTCAAATTGTGGCACAGGAAAAAAGTGCATTTAGACCATTTTTGAAAGCGGTGCCTGCTCACTGCACGTGAAAAAATTATATAGAATATCACTACAGATAAAATTTGTAATGAATAATATTATCTGAACGAGGACAATATTATCTGAACGAGGACAATGTCGTTTCGTACTCATCGTCTGTTGTGTTTTGTTTCTAATGAAAAGTATTTGGTCGAAACGTCGATGTGTGTGGTATTATGGGTGTTACCAGTGATTATTACAACATCACTGCTTTGTTACATGCTACACTTGTTGTAATACAGTCTTCCCGCATTTATTACCAATTAATGATTGATATATACTTCCTGAATAATATATGGTACCAGCTTTTGCGTGTGACGCATGAAAGAGAGGTTAGATCGTTGGTCTAACAGTAGGGTCCAGAATTCGGTCTCTGGTAAGAACTAGTTTTTTGTTCTGTCGGAGTGTATATTTTTTTTAAAAAGCCTTCAACATAACATGGCGGCAGCTAGGGAATGTGGCCTTTATCGCACAACCTCCCTGCAACTCCCTAACGGGAAAAATGCAATATTGGCAATTTTTTAAAACCAGATGTTTTTATTCTCACAACATCTGCAGATCGGTATTTATTACTTTACCTGACCAAAAAAAAATCAAAAATCATGAACAATTAAATCCAATCACGTAGAACAGTCTCTTGCTTATCATCAAAATACTCCTTCGTGGTATAGTTAAGGGGGGATAACTAGCATTTAAACTAAATTTCCTGAAATATGGTTTACTTCCCTTGTTTATATGTTTTTCTAGACTGTATGAAATGTAGTTCCGAAGAGTTGGACGGAATAGTTTAGGGAAATGTACGGAGATCCCAACATAGACACTGACTCAAACACAAATGTAAACACGGAACTTGAGCCGGAATCCATCATAGAAGAAGTATGTTGAGTAATTAAGAACTTAAAAACTGACGACAAGTCACCAGAATGCGAAGAATTGGTAGCTGAATTGATACGAGTAGGAGCAGAACCCAGTGTCATACTCTACTATGCCTTATAGTCTAGATCTGGAAAAGTGAAATATGGACAAAAGATTGAAAAAAGATCAGTATATATACCACTCCCAAAAAAAGGCAATTTGAAACTTTGCACAAATTATAGAACAATTCGCACTGATCTGTCATGCCAGTAGGATACTTCTCACGATAATCATGAACAGAATGGAACAACATATGACCAGAGAAATAAATCTAGTTCAGGCAGGTTTCAGATAGAACAGAGGCACCGGGAAATACATCTTCAACATGAGAAATATAATAGAGAAATGTAGAGAGTTCAGTGCAGACATATACACCTGTTTCATTGACTTCAGTGCAGACATATACACCTGTTTAATTGACTACGCAAAGGCGTTTGACTGCGTAACACACCAGAAATTATGGAACATAATGGGAAACATGGGCTTCCCACACCATCTTATATCTCTCATTAAAATGCTTTATCAGAAACAACAGGTTTCTGTTCGTTTCCGCGGAGATACATCTGACTGGTTAGAGGACCAAAAAAAGGAGTCAGACAGGGATGCATCCTCCCACCATATACCTGTTCAACATTTATGCAGAAAACGTCATGCGAAATGTACAAAAACACCCACATTATGAACAGTTTCAACCCCTTAATATCGGAGGATACGAAATCTCAGAAATTGCACTGTACACTGTTTCTCTGGACTAATGTAAATATTGTAGTCTTGAGCAAATATCCTAGCGAAATTATCTACTGCTTGCTTTCCTGTAATCATTTTGCCATTCTGTACGAGTGTTATGTTTGTGCTTCTTCCTGTTCTCTCATCATTTAGCTGTTCGACCAGTTTCCACAGTTTTCCTCCATCCTTTTCAAAATTTAAGGATTCTGTTTTCTCTTTCCAGCTCTTTCTTCTAGCTTCTAGTTTGGCTTTTGGAATTTAGCTTTTGCGTGTTGATGTTTGTTGTGGTGTTGCTCGCTTGGATTATTATCCACTTCCGTCCGTGCTTTTTTCTAATTCTTCTTGCAGCAGTTCTAGTTGTTCACTCCAGTATGGCTTGTATTGTTTGCTTGCTCCTCTTGGTATTACTTCTTTGGCAGCGTGATGAATACATTTATTGAACTCTTTGACTATGGTGTTTATGTCTGTCCCTTCCATATTTATTTCTCCAGCTAAAATAGCTGCGGTGTTTTAACCCGAATTTGCTTTTTTATAATTCCATCTTGTGAGGGTACATGCATTTTTTGTGAGTTCATTTTTAATAGTAACGAGGACTGGTCGATGGTCGCTACCTCCAAGTTGATTCCGTACTGTTCTGTTGATTTCCCATGTTAAATCTGCTGACTACAGTGCCAAGTCTGGTGTGGAAGTGGTTTGCCATGCTCTTGAGTAGTATGTTGGAGGATCTTTTGGCTTATTAAGTAATAGAAGACATTTGTCATCTTGCCAGCTTTCAAGTTCTTCTCCTCTTTTATCCATGTGGTCATAACCCCACCTCTGTGAGTGGCTGTTAAAATCTCCACATACTATAGGTCTTTCTCTGTACTGTTTTGTATCCAGGGCAAGGGATTGTTCATTTTGGCAATATAAATTTATTAGTTGGAAGTCTGTGTTTTTGGCCTTTAGCTGAAGAACCTGGTATTCCGCTTCTTCCATGTATAGTTTGGGAGCCGCGTAGCGCAGTTGTTAGCGCACTGGCTTCGCATATGAATGGTCCTGGATTCATTCCCCAGTTGAAGTGAAAATATTTTTTAGATCGCAACGGCTCCCGGGTCACTCCAGCCTTAAAATGGGTACCGGATTAATCCAGGAAGTAAAGACTGAGAAGAAATGGCTACCGCCCTCATTTGCAGAGCCACTGAAATATGAGATCGCTAACATCTCACACCCCTACGGCATTAAGAAATGCTAAAGGTTACTTACTATGTATAATTCAGTTTGATATACACTGATATTATTTGTCACTAGTGTAAGTATACCTCCTTTTCTTCTGTCTATTCGATCAGCTCTAAAGCACTGATAACCTGTAATTTTAAAGACTACATCTATGTTGAGGTGTGCCTCTTGTAAGAAGCAAATGCTAACATGTTTCTTTTAAAAGGGTGTTTTCTAATTCCAATTTCTTGCTAAATCCATCTTTTTGCTATTTACACCCTCAGCATTCCGATGCATTATTATAAGTGGTGTCTCATTGGTTGGTAATATTTGTTGGTCAGTGATATTACCCCTGGCTCCACAAGACAATCGAAGAAGATCTCCTGTCGCTTGGGGTGGGCTCTTTCTAGGTAGTGGGTCCGGTGCTACTCCTGCCTGGTGAATCTTCACGGAGTTAGCATTATAACAGGATAATGCAGATATAGACATGCGTGTGCGATAATACATGTCATTCTGTATTATTACAGTATTGTTGACATCAACTTATGTCAAAACCGCGATTTTTACCAGTAGAAGTTATCTGTACAGAAAATCAACAAGACGTCATTGATTATTTTTTTTAAATTATTATCGTGATTTTAGATGGTCAGTATTTACATACTTGAAGTCGGCTTCACTGTTCTTGCTAAGCTGCGCCATTGTGCGCTAGCGCACACATTTTTATCCCTCGGCGCACAGAGTTTGGACTTGGCTCACATGACTTACGTATAGAAATGTGTATAGAAAAGTTCATATAATAAAATACTACAAGTGACTTAAATATAATACGCAGAAGTAGATTAACTTCTTGTAGGTAGAAGATTTACACAGAAAAAGTGGGTGTTCGAAATGTATCAGCGCACGAAATAGATTTTTGCTCACGAGCACTCTTGTCTTAGAGATAGATCTGTCAATCTATCTATCTATCTATCTATCATTGGTCGCCTTCCAAAAATAGTCAAGGCCGACCAATTAAATGGATGGAAGTCATCAAAATCGACGTTTCATTATCATCTGTACATAGCTCTGTTATACTGGAGCCCGGTCATGTTTACAATCCCCTCTCAGTGTTTTGTCAACAAGTATCAAATTTGTTCGCGCCCCCTTCCGCAACCCCTAATTGTTATCGTAATGTATCGACAGACCAGTGGATAATATGTAAACATATTGAGGGCGCCATTTTGGTAAGATAATTTTCTACGCTTAATATTATATTTTTATGTTTGGCTTACTGAAAAAAGTATACATGAACGGCATAATTATCAAAAGTTATTGGGTTTTATACAACTGTTTTTTTTTTCTAATAAAGGCTGAAGGTTGTTTTTACTGTTTGTTTTACGGTGATAACTTTTGTTGTAACATTTTTGTCCAGATTTTTCAGTCTACGACAACCAATGTGACTTTATTTCACTGGTTGAGCTACAAATGCATAATTTCTATGTATGTGTAAAATATGCAATTAATTTTACAATTGTAGACCAAAGTTTCTTGATCAATCAATCACTCAATCAATCAATATGTCTATCTATCTGTCTGTCTGTCTGTCTGTCTGTCTGTCTGTCTGTCTGTCTGTCTGTCTGTATGTCTGTCTGTCTGTCTGTCTGTCTGTCTGTCTGTCTGTCTGTCTGTCTGTCTATCTATCTATCTATCTATCTGTCTCTCTGTCTGTCTGTCTGTCTGTCTGTCTATGTTATCTAATCTATATCTAATCTAACCTATATCTATATATAATCTATATTTAATCTAATCTAATATATCTAATCTAATATATCTAATCTATATGTAATTCAATCTATATCTAATCTAATCTATATCTAATATAATCTAATCTGCTTTTGAAAACTTACGTCAATAATTAAGAGGGAAAGGGTCTGAAAAAATGTGAAAGTTGCTGATAAGGAGGTGACTGGGAGGGTTAGCACAACTTGACGTCAAAAGATAAGTAGGCGGTTGGGAGGGTTAACAAAACGACGTTAAAAGATATATAAGGGTTGAGAGGGTTAACAAAACTTAACGTCAAAAGATAAGGAGGGGGTGGGAGGGTTAACAAAACTTGACGTCAAAAGATAAGGAGGGGGTTGGGAGGATTAACAAAACTTGACGTCAAAAGAAAAGGAGGGGGTTGAGATGGTTAACAAAACTTGACGTCAAAAGAATGATTTTTATACACCAATTAATGTTGTGAATTTTTTTTAAATATGACAAAAAAAGTGATTCGCAATTTGTCTGTTAAACATTTTTAGGGGGTGGGGGGATTTTTTGAACACAGTTAAGTAGGGTAGTGGGCCTTGGATTATTGATACGTTCTTAGCATGGGGAGAGCTCAAAATTGTCCACACACACACACACAACAGTGTACACGTAATTTATAGACAGATTTGTAGTCACATGCCCATGTAAGGCATGCGGCCCACGTTGGGAAACATAGTTATAGAGGAAATACCAACTGCATATATTAAGCAAGAGAAAATCGCTCGAATTTCATCGGGATCTTGACATAGTCCTACACATATGTGTATCTGTGACCGTATAATTTATAATAGCTATTGCCGCTTTCGTGCATCGGCACATTCCTTTGATGGTTGCACAACTTAGTAATAATTTATAAATAAACACGGTAATATGTTGAAATTTAAAACAGAAAGACTAACTCTCTATGAGGCAAGTGTGTATCGACAATTTTCGTGCAAATTTTCTGAAAAGTTTATTGATACTCATTATTGTATATCTTTTTCTTCTTCTTCGTTCGTTCTCAAACTCCTGCAGATTAGCAGGATGTAGTCCGGATAACGGAATGCGTTGTGTTATGGTTTACAGCATTGCTACGATATCTGCGCCTTTCTGCCTGAGACATCCGACTTCAGCATGGCTTTGGGTCACTGACCCTATATGGGATGGGACAGCCAACTCCATCCTATAACCTCCTTAGTCGCATTTTACGACATGCGTGGAAGGTAAACAGTGTTGCTATTCTTTGCTCCCCTTTCTGGCCCCGGCAACACACGGGCGGTTAATCTTTTAATTTCAATTGAATACATATTTATAAAGTTTTGTGTTTATTTGACATTGGCCTTACAAACATGCAGGAAGGGTTGAAAAACATTGGTACATAATTTTCAATTCTTAAAGAAATTCAAGACACACGAGCATAATTTTTTCGCGTTTACTCAACAAATGAGCAACATTAAAGATATAACTCTATTTACTTTCCATACATAGGGTAAGAGACGACTAAGGAGATTAGGGGTGAAGTTGGCTGTTCCATACCATATATGGTCAAAGTGATCCAGGAAACGTGCTGAACTTGGATCAGCCAGGCCAAAAGTCGGAGATATCGCAACAAAGATGTAAACCACGATACAACACATTCCGTTCTGATGACATTTTGCTGACTTGCAGGAGTTTGAGAACGAATGTAGAAAATGAAAAAGTTAAATGACGGTAAGCTAAGTTCTTCGATGAGAAAATAATTAATAAGTGTGTCAATGATCAAAGGAATGTGCTGATGTAACAAAACGGCAATAACTGCAGAATTTTAAATCATATAATTAGATGGACATATAAAATGCAAGCTGGCATGCACAAAACAATCATTTGAGCTATTGGACTATTGTGTTTATATAGGCAATCGTTTTGATGTGACAAACGTACAAGTGACCTTGAAACTCAAACGTTTTGCTGGATTCCTTATATCAATGACTAAACAAAGGGAAATATAATCTTTTTGTATGATTTTGCTTCTTCGACTTATTTTATTTGAAATGTTGTTATGTTTCATTAAAAATCATATTTACAAAAATATGTAAATGACCAGTTTTGTTTCGTTTATTTTTAAAATATTTCGCCCTTTAACTTTTAACATTTGAAGTTCTACATGACATTAAACGTAAATGAAATATTAAGGTTTTATCAAAAGAACCGTTATTAATTTGTCCTTTATTTATATGTTACTTGTGTCTTTCAACGTATTGTTTTCTTCTTCTTCAGTGTCCATTCTCAAACTCCCGCTCGATCTCTCTTGGACGATGGTCCTACTAGATATCCAGCAGAATAATTTTTATTGTATTTTGTTTCGTTATTCAAATCGCTCATCTGAACCTCGTCATTGTTTTTTTTAGTCATCATCTGTTCTTAATAAGAGCGAATAACATTTAGTTAACCAACAGAAAACTGGAACACGCAGCCGTCATGTTGTTGTGGATATACTTTATACGAGATTTTAGGACATATCGTGATGTCCTGTGTGTATGATGATGGAGATTGTAGGACATATGTCCTGTGTACATGATGATGGTGGAGATGTTAGGACGTATTTCCTGTGTGTATGATGATGATGGAGTTTGTAGGACATATGGTAATGTCCTGTGTGTATGATGATGGAGATTGTAGGACATATGGTGATGTCCTGTGTGAATGATGATGATGGAGATTGTAGGACATATGGTAATGTCCTGTGTGTATGATGATGATGGAGATTGTAGGACATATGGTAATGTCCTGTGTGTATGATGATGATGGAGATTGTAGGACATATGGTAATGTCCTGTGTGTATGATGATGATGGAGTTTGTAGGACATATGGTAATGTCCTGTGTGTATGATGATGATGGAGTTTTTGTAACGTCATGGCCGAATGCAATTAGTTTGTGAGGGAAAATAATCAACGGAAATAGGAAGAACACAGTTTTTGACATACAGACGTATAGAGTTTACGCAGGAGGGGGTGGGTAGTGGGCGGGGAAGCTATAGAGGGTAGAATAAGTTCTAACCCTACGCTCACCAACACCCCTCCTAAAATCTAGCATAATTAATTCTCATAATTTCGCTAACATTAGCCGCTTTTGTTATTTGTGGCGACACACTCTGCAAGTAACGTAAAAGCGTTGACCGTGCGAAAACTGTGCACTCCATAACGCACATTCAGTGAACCTGTGCATTATATCTAAGTTCGTTCCACATTCCTCTTATAGACGAACTATTACGTAGGCACGCGTTCCAAACATGGACCCAAAATTATATCTGTATTATCCCGTAACCCGTCATGGTGGTAGTGGTACCACATTGGTTACATCAACACGCAGTCATCCATTGAAAAGTATCCTCAACAATGCGGACGAGGAAAAATGTTGTCTTGTCCAGTGAATGATGCAAAAAAGGGGAAGAACCATTGTTGTAGAATCATGTGACTAAACGCCAAATTGTTACAATCAGAAATAAGTTTTGTAGAAATTGCAAATTAGTGTATTCACGGAGTCTATGAACTTAACCTCTGCTCAGAGAGCGAACTAACTCCAGTTCCACTGTTCAGCCAATCCGTAGATCTGCAGATAAGGGCGGTGTGCTAATTTCTCTTTCTTCCTTTAACAAAATATAACCTGACATCTAGCACTAAAAATCCAACCATAAGGTGGCTAAACATGTAGTCATAAGTTTGCTAAACATGTAGTAATAAGGTGGCTAAAACCGAGACCGTGGGCAGTGACGACCTCTGTATAGAAAGTAAACAAGCCTTCGTTAGTGACGTTTTTGATTACTGTCGTGATTTTCGTTGGTCACTATTTGTATACTTGGAGGCGCATGTCAAAAATAGACCAAGGCAGACCAACAAACTGCACGGAAATAATTTAAATAATCCTCATTTCAGGTCCTGTTAACTTTCTGTACACAAATCTTTACTGGAGCACGGTTATGCCCCCCCCCCCCCCTCCCCCTTCTTCCATTTACGCTATTTTACAAAAAAAAGGACAATATTCTCATTTTAAAAAAGGGAATTATACACGAAAACAGGCAAATTGCTTTTGTTTTCTTCAGTGAAATCCCCTCCTTATTTGAAACATATCTACGGCCCTGGTCGAGCCGATAGAGCGAGGAATTTCATCAGCAAGCTACAGGAACTACAAACATGCATACACATCAATATCTGCTAGGGGAGACTGGATACCTTCCCATATCCTTAATAACCACCTTTCTACCACTGCCAATGCTCTTTGCATCGATGAAAGCTGTTTAGGCAGACCTGTTTTCTATATGCTGCCTAAAATCCATAAGGCATCGAATCCGGGTAGACCTATTGTCTCTGCTTGCTCTTGTCCCACTGAGTGCATCTCCGACTTCCTTGACTGTATTTTTCAGCCGTTAGTCGAACAACTGCCTTCATTCTTGAAAGACATCAAGCATGTCCTGACCATTTTCTTCTTCTGTCCAGTTGTCTTCTGACCGTACCTATTGTCCGTTCTTGCTTGGTGTCTATTCTTTGTACACTTCTATACCCCATGCAGATGGTTTCAGGAGTTCTTTCTGGAAAGGAGTCCCTATCCCTCTGTATCCACTTCTACTCTTATCCGCCTTGCTGAACTGGTGCTTACGCTCAACTCTTGTGAATTTGATGAGCACTTTTTCGATCAGATCTGTGGCGTTGACATGGGCTTAAAAATGGGACCTAGCTATGCTTGTCTGTTCATGGGACATCTTGAACATCTAGTTTGGTCGACCTATGATGGCCCTTTCCAATCTCTTTTCTACAGAAACATTGAAGATGGGATAGGTATCACCGACATGTCCGAAGTGGAATTCTCTCACTTGATCAACTTCATCAATAGCTTCAACCCTGCTATTCAATTTACATCTAACATCTCCATTACCTTTTTCAACTTCCTTGACATCATTGTCACGATTCATCTCCCTTACCTCAGCACATCTGTTTACTATAAACCTACTGATGAACATGGCTTTCTGCTGTACACCTCTCCTCATCCTTCCGCTTGTCGCAACTCTGTCGTACTCTCAGCTTCTTCGCCTTCGTCGCTTATGTAGCGATTACGACGATTTTCTTGACAAGTTCTCTGGTTGAGTTTTTCCGTAGACGCTCGTTTCCTGACAGCATTCTTTCATCCGCTTGGCTCCGTGTGCGCCAGCTCTCTCGTCTCGATACCTTGACTGACTCCTCCTCCTAGGGTTAAACTTGTTCTTATCTTTCATCCTCATAACTTTTCTGCCCGACGCATCATGCTTAAACATGATTCCCTTCTCCAGTCTGATCCTGACACTCGCGCCGCTTTCCATGACTTACCTCTGGTGGCCTACAGGCGTGACAAAAATCTGAAGGACATCTTGGTCCATAGCCACCTTAAGTCTTCCGTTGCCGACCACTTTGGCACTGTTCGTTGCTTACGAGGCCGTTGCTATATATGTCCTTATGTGGTACGGATGCGTTCCATTTCATTTCCCAATACCACTTTCTCCATCTATGAAACCTTTACATGCTAATCCCGAAATGCTATTTACGTGATCATATGTAAGCGCTGCGGCACGCAGTATATAGGGGAAACCGGCTTAAGATTGAGCGATCGCTTTTATAACAATCTTCACGCCATCAAGCACAGAACACCCACTCCTGTGGCGATATTCTTCAACGGCGATGGTCATTATGTTGCCCTTTATATTCTGGTCACTGTCATCAGATCCTACACCACCGATGATAGATCTAGGTACTTTCTAGAAAATCGTCTTGTTTTTTTAATTGGGTACCCTCAATCTACCCAAGTGCAGACCAAGAAGACGATGGACTGACAACATTAAAGATAACATGAATACATCGCTAGAAAATGCAAGCCACATCACCCACGACAGAGAGAGGTTCAGAGAGTTCATTGGGAAGACAACGTTCTGAAAGAAATCACATGACACACACCCTTAAGCCTTTTGGACTCAATTCCGACCACTCTTTTATCTATTACTGGGTTGGTGTGGTCTTTGTCTTTATTAATTTTGTTCCGTCATTTACGTCATTTTTTTCCGCTTCGTTTCCACATATATTTACGTTTTTTAATGTACTTCCTGGCCTTCTGGCATCTCATTTACATATTTCCGTTGGAAACGTTTGTGTGTTGTGATAATTTCCATTCGTCGTCGCTTGATGTTTTGTGTGTATCTTGATAAAGACCTTTTGGTTGAAACGTTGAATATGTTTTGTGTATTGTAATGTGTATGTTTTCTTGTGTGCACATTATTACCCACTATTTTTTGGTGATAGTATGTTTTGTCTGAGTGGAACTGTTATAAAAACCTGTGTTTTACGTAAGCACAATTGTCGTTACATTTCACGCAGCTACCTTATATTGATTGTCGAACTAAAAGTAAACCAATTCCGGAGGCCCTGGTAACTGAATTACCAGAACCGCGACCTCTGATATGTTTGGATATCTCTAAAGCTAGATATCTGTATAACCATCTGTAAATAATAAAACAATAGGACTAAGTAAACATACCAAAATACAATTATTTATCCACCTAAGTAAACATACCAAAATACAATTATTTATCCACCTAAGTAAACATACCAAAATACAATTATTTATCCACCTAAGTAAACATACCAAACTACAATTGTTTATCCACCGAAGTGTAAATATAACCAAACTGCGAATGTTTATCCCACTAACTGAATATATCAAACTACAAATGTTTAACTCCAACGTGATATCCGTGTGAGCAAATGGCTGTGAAAGTTGGAAATAACAAAAGTGCTGGAGAAGAAATTATATTTATTTGAAAATGATTCAAATGAATTCAAGTCAAACAAGCATTTAAGAGAAGACACCAAACGTCTATATGTTTGACAATATGTGTAACAATAAGGAGAAAAACGATGGATTTATATCGGAACTGTACTTAGAATGAGTGGAAGCAGACTGCAACTACAAACAATAAAATGTGTTCCAGATGGCAAAACAAAAAAAGTGGAAGACACTTCGTAGAACAACCATAAAAGAGGGTATGACAACTGGTCTCAACAACATGCGAAATTTACAGAGAAAAATCACATCGTTGAAAACGGAGAGTTCTGGTTTCAGCACAATGTACCGATAAATGTTTCCAAACACAATATATCAATCAATAAACACATAACCCTTCAGGGTCGTAGGGGTACCAAATTGGATGCTTCAGCACACAGAGTCCTCCAGCGAATTCTATCGTCAGCGATGCGGATGAGTGTGGAAATATCTAGCCCTGTCCATTCCTTGATGTTGTCTGTCCATGTCTTTATGTGTGCTCCTCTGCTTCTTCCACCCTCGACAGTTCCCTGCAGTATTGTTTTTGACAAGGAATCGTGCCTGCATACATGTCCGAACCATGCTAGTTTTCGTCGTTTCACTATTGAAAGCAATGGCTCCTGGACACCTGCACACATCTCTACTTTATTTCTTACGTACACATTGGTCTTATGTTCCCTATAGGAAATTCGTAGAATTCTTCTGTAGCATTTATACTCGAAAGCCTGTAATCTTCTCTCCATGTCCGCAGTGAGTGTCCAACTCTCACAACCATACAACACAACAGAAAGCACCAGCGACCTATACAGTTTGATTTTCACTCCAACACTGATGTTGCTTTTCCAAATCACAGTTAGCCTTGACAATGACGCTAAAGCCATCTCCAGCCTTATTTTTAGTTCTGCTTTGCATTTACCATCGCTGCATATACTGGATCCGAGGTATTTGAAGGTATTCACCTCTTCAAGCTTATGTCCATTCATCATGATATTAGTCTGGTTTTCTGTGTCTCTGCTATTTACCAAGATTTTGCCCTTATCTGAATTGATTTCCATTCCGTACTTGCTAGTAACTTTTTCTAACTTTGATGTTAATTCTTGCAATGAATGTTCTGACCCAGCTATAAGATCAATATCATCAGCGAAACGCAAGTTGCAAATAGGGCGACCTCCGATCGATATAGACGTGTTGTAGTCATGCAATGTTTCTTGTATGATGTGCTCTAAGTATATGTTAAAAAGTACTGGGGACATTACGCATCCCTGTCGAACTCCCACAGTTGTTTTGAAGAAACAAACACAATAAAATAAATACAAATATCTTTTTATTGTATAAATAGTACAAAAATATTGGCAGCGGTGGGATTTGAACCCACGCCTCCGAAGAGACTGGTGCCTTAAACCAGCGCCTTAGACCGCTCGGCCACGCTACCTGTTGACTTTCGGGCAATATTTAAGTATATAAAATATCATCTTAAAATCTGCATAGATGTTCTATGTGTTAAGATATCTTATTAAATTAATCATGCAAACAATATCAGGACATTTATGGTTATTTTTGTTAAATATTTGTCAATAGCAATTTTATATTATAAGACGTAACTAGATATATTGTAGTGATGTTGCTATGGAGACAAATCACAAAAGTCCGCCATTTTTACCCTCATGTCTGGTGTTATTTCAACTAATTATAATTATTAACTATTTATTATAAAATTACATTATATAAAAATAATTATTAGTTGGAAATCTGGTTCTTACAGGACCGTACACCGTGACTGTTGACAACAGTTGTCGACGGTCACAGGTAGATAGATACTCCTTCAGTAAGGAAATGATGTTGCATACAAAACATCATTTGCCAATCTAAATCTACATGTGCACGGAAATTATTAGGTCGTTTTTTTTTAAAATAAGAAATTAATTAAATATGATGATATTTTTGGTGGAAATAGTTGAGGTGGGGAGTATTAAACCCACCATTTAGCTAAATTCATAATACTCAACGTTATGTTCTGATGTCCTAAAATGAGGAGGGGAGAGAGAGAGAGAGAGAGAGAAATTTGCCTTCTACTGTGTTGAGTTGTTATACTTATATTGTTGACCTAATTTGTAGACCCGGTGGCGCAGGGTTTTTTATGTCTTACAGCTGCACTACTGTATCATGTAATTGACAAATATTAGGATTAAGAAGACAAAATGTCATTATGTCCAGCGTCGAAATCAAAACTATATATTCTTGCTGTGGAGTAAGCACTTAGTCTTAAAATCATGGAGGGAAATACCATATCAAATTATCGCTTTAGAGTAAGCACTTAATCATGGAGGGAAATACCATATCAAATTATCGCGTTAGAGTAAGCACTTAATCATGGAGGGAAATAACATATCAAATGATCACTGTGGAGTAAGCACTTAATCATGGAGGGAAATACAATATCAAATGATCACTGTAGAGTAAGCACTTAATCATGGAGGGAAATACAATATCAAATGATCACTGTGGAGTAAGCACTTAATCATGGGGGAAATGCTATATCATCCATATCACTGTGAGAAAGAGATCCCAAAATAGTCCAGTAACACGGAATATCGAAAACCAATTTTCAAAATGACATTTAAGATGCAGAGCAGCTTACATTGCAACGGAGACTTACTGAATGGGTGTGATGGCAATATTATAAATTCTGCAAACTGTCAAATAAGAGCAAGCACTGGCACCGACGCCCTATTACATAAGCTATTTTTGGTTTTAGCATCCCTCGGGTTTGCTTTTTTACACTTTCAATCAGAGCGACCACTCCAGTCATCCCTGCCTCGATTTGCCGTCGATACCTTTTCCGTACAATGTTAAATTGTGCATGCATATGCTGATCAATGTTTAAAGACAGAATATCACCAGAAGTGACAGGCGGAGAGATTTAGATATCAGGGAAGACATAAAGATAATCTTAAGTCAAGATTATTTTTAGATTATAGCGTAGAGACAGTAACACTATGTGGTTTAGTCACGGTATGAGAATTTGTCAACTCAGCAAGCTCTTCGTGTATACAGCAGCAGGAAGTTATAAGGTACGAGAAATACAAGGAACGAGATGGGTGGAGACAATTAACGAAACCTTTAACAGACACGGACTGACCATGGACAATGTGACCCAAATGTCCAAAACAGACAGGTCCAACTACCAGCACGACGCTTAACAGTGTTGACAGACAGACAGACATAAATAGATTAGATATAGATAGATAGATAGATAGATAGATAGATAGATAGATAGATAGATAGATAGAAAGATAGAAAGATAGATAGATAGATAGATAGATAGATAGATAGATAGATAGATAGATAGATAGATAGATAGATAGATAGATAGATAGATAGATAGATAGATAGATAGATAGATAGATAGATAGATAGATAGATAGATAGATAGATAGATAGATAGATAGATAGATAGATAGATAGATAGATAGATAGATAGATAGATAGATAGATAGATAGATAGATAGATAGATAGATAGATAGATAGATAGATAGATAGATAGATAGATAGATAGATAGATAGATAGATAGATAGATAGATAGATAGATAGATAGATAGATAGATAGATAGATAGATAGATCGATAGATAGATAGATAGATAGATAGATAGATAGATAGATAGATAGATAGATAGATAGATAGATAGATAGATAGATAGATAGATAGATAGATAGATAGATAGATAGATAGATAGATAGATAGATAGATAGATAGATAGATAGATAGATAGATAGATAGATAGATAGATAGATAGATAGATAGATAGATAGATAGATAGATAGATAGATAGATAGATAGATAGATAGATAGATAGATAGATAGATAGATAGATAGATAGATAGATAGATAGATAGATAGATAGATAGATAGATAGATAGATAGATAGATAGATAGATAGATAGATAGATAGATAGATAGATAGATAGATAGATAGATAGATAGATAGATAGATAGATAGATAGATAGATAGATAGATAGATAGATAGATAGATAGATAGATAGATAGATAGATAGATAGATAGATAGATAGATAGATAGATAGATAGATAGATAGATAGATAGATAGATAGATAGATAGATAGATAGATAGATAGATAGATAGATAGATAGATAGATAGATAGATAGATAGATAGATAGATAGATAGATAGATAGATAGATAGATAGATAGATAGATAGATAGATAGATAGATAGATAGATAGATAGATAGATAGATAGATAGATAGATAGATAGATAGATAGATAGATAGATAGATAGATAGATAGATAGATAGATAGATAGATAGATAGATAGATAGATAGATAGATAGATAGATAGATAGATAGATAGATAGATAGATAGATAGATAGATAGATAGATAGATAGATAGATAGATAGATAGATAGATAGATAGATAGATAGATAGATAGATAGATAGATAGATAGATAGATAGATAGATAGATAGATAGATAGATAGATAGATAGATAGATAGATAGATAGATAGATAGATAGATAGATAGATAGATAGATAGATAGATAGATAGATAGATAGATAGATAGATAGATAGATAGATAGATAGATAGATAGATAGATAGATAGATAGATAGATAGATAGATAGATAGATAGATAGATAGATAGATAGATAGATAGATAGATAGATAGATAGATAGATAGATAGATAGATAGATAGATAGATAGATAGATAGATAGATAGATAGATAGATAGATAGATAGATAGATAGATAGATAGATAGATAGATAGATAGATAGATAGATAGATAGATAGATAGATAGATAGATAGATAGATAGATAGATAGATAGATAGATAGATAGATAGATAGATAGATAGATAGATAGATAGATAGATTTTTGAGATTTAAAAAATGCTGTTTAGTAGCATTGTATGATGGTAGTCATGTGACAAGCACTTAAACTGTTGGGTTTTATCTTCTGATGTAATCCAGGATTTTCGTTGTGTTTGTTAGTCTTCTGATTTTTTCGTTTCTGATTCTGTTGTTCTGTTGTTACTCCGAGTATTCCATGTAGACAAATCATTTCTGTTGTAAAAAAGTTTTCTTTTGTCTTTTGCTGTTAGTGTCCATGTTTGACATTGGTAGCATAGTGGTGGTATGATGATCGTTTTATATAGTGCTGTTTTGATATTCATGTTAAAGAACATTTTTTGTTAAAATAGGAAAAATCTGCCCCAAAACCGGTATGCTATTTTGCATCTATGTTGGATTTCTTTTGTGATTTTACCGTTCAATGATATGATAAAGTGAAAAGTGAATTCTTTCATCTGTTTAAGTTGTTGACCATCGATTTAAAATAGTGATGTTTCTGTCTTTTTTAGCTATTGCCATTTCCTCCGTTTTTTTCTGTGTTTATCTTCAAGTTAAAATCCTAAATGTTGTATGGAGTCTATTTATATGTTAGTGTAGTTGTTCTTGTGTTGTTGATATTGTTGCTTGATCGTCTGCAAAAAAGAAATTCGATCAGGAGGTTGTTTGGGTTGTCTTCTTCATTAGTATTGACATTTGTACATATGCAATCGATATATCTGATTAATAACAAGGGATATATAACACATCCTTGTCGCACTCCAAAGAGTATTTGGAATTTATTTGAAAGCCCAACGCTTGTTCTAACTGCACATTGACTGCATGTGTAACTACTTCTACACAAGTTGATTAGATGTTGTGGAACCCCATATTGTGAAAATATTTTCTATAGCTATTGTCTATCTACTCGGTCGAAGGCTTTTTCGTGGTCGACAAACGCGATATATAATTCCTTGTTGTTTTCAGTTGTTGTTTTTTTCTTCCATATTTGTCTGAGAGTAAAAATAGTATCTGTGCAGCTCTTGTGCTTACGGAATCCCATTTGAGTGCTGTTAAGATGTGGTTCTATGAATGCTCGTAATCTTATTTCTAGAATTCTGTTGAACATGTTTCCAGTGTGGCTTAGAATATGAATACCTCTCTACTTTGTACAATCTCTTTTGCTTTCGTTTTTCTTCAAAATAGGTATTATTACGGCGTTTTTCCAGTCCTCTGGTGTTTCTTATGTATTCCATATTATATTGAACAGTCTATGTAAATGTTTTATCCCTATATCTACCGCTGATTTTATTAATTCGACTTCTATTTTATCTGGTCCTGATGCTTGGTTTGATTGAGCTGTTTGTATGACATTTTCTATTTCTGCTAGCAATATGTTTGGTTCTAACTCTTCATTTATATTGTTTAGTACGTTGTCGTCACCTGGTCTGTTAGATTTAGCATTTCTTTAAAATAATGTTGCCAGCCATCCATGGTTCGTTTCTAGTCATTTATTGTATTTCCATTTTCATCATTTATCATTTCGGTAGATTCATATTTGTCTTCCAGGTTTCTCATATTCTTAATTTTCGTATATAATTTCTTTGGTGCTTGTTTGTAATCTGTACTTATTGATTCGCCATATTCTTGCCAAGCTTTAGTTTAGTATCTTTAATGATTTTCTTTGTTATTGATTTCGCTGACTGAGGATATTTTTGATTGAGGATATTAGGCCTATACAGAGTGTGTGCAGATTGGAAGATGTGCTACCTGGTGCGGAATGGAGTCGGGCGCCCTTAGAGTGTCCGATAGCCCTCAAAGTAATAACACTCAACAGAGAATGTAGGGAATGGTGTCCGACAGAGGTTGAGTCGAAGGTGCTCAATCTGTTCGGTGGGAATTCTAGGGAAGATAATATTATTATATATACAGATGGATCTGTTGAGATGCAGTGAAGAATTCCTGCATGCGTAAAGTGCCTTTTATTTGTGTGCCGGGACATGCGAGAATCCGGGGTAATGAGAGAGCAGATATGTTGGCAGCACACGCGGCTACTAAGGCTGCTGGCGGAGAGATGGATCGTCCAGACATTTTGAACGTTCTACGGAAAATGCACGAACAAATAACTGTGTAAGTGACCATGACTCTTGTTCCATAACTAGAATAAGGGAGCTTGGTTTGAAATGCTGTGTCGCTAGAAAGGAGCGGTTTCGTGGGCGAGAAATAATTTTGGTCAATCAACGGTGTACTGGGACCGTCAGTCAATGTGTAATGACGGATACACTCAAGGAGAGATCTGAGCACATATGGTCTTGTCCGGAGTGCAGTGACGATGATCCAACGACTAACTAGCTTGCTGCCCATTTCTTGAATTTTTGTTTCCTATCTCTTATGATGGATTTGACTTCCTCGTTCCACCATGATGGTACTTTGGGTATTCTACCTTTATGTTTCATGTATCTACAAGTGTCTCCCGCTATTTGCATTATGGTTTTACTGAATATTTCTCATTCTTCTTCAATTGACTTGGTAGATATGCCACAAATAAACGAATCTATCTATTCCATCCATCTATAAATCCGTAGCTATTCAGGGTTGTAGGGTACCACATTGGATGTATGAACACACAGACAATGATTTATATTTTCATATTCAATAATGCGAACATGTGAGGAAAAAATGTGTCTTGTCCAGTCCTTGATGTTTGTCCATGCTTTTATTGGTAAATCTACGAATGTGTCAATCTCCGAAGGAGCCATGTTTTGCACTTTCGGTTTTAGAGGTTAGAGATGGTGTTTCAATATTTGAGATATGGAATTGAAACGCAGCTTGCAGTGAAGTGCGTGTGCTGAACGCGTACAACTGTGCATTTACAGTAATATAGGCATATCTAATCGTAGATATTGTAAAATTGATTATATTTATATTTAGTATAAAATGATCAGAATAAACCTTCTGAGGCATTGGCTTAAATACGCTGCTAACAGACGGCAGACGATCATTCAAAATGAAACATCGTTGTCAAGTTTGATCAGATTCATTACTAGCGGAGGTAAACATGAAGATGATAACTTATACTCAAAACGTGAACATTTGAAATCGGGACCTTCCCTTTCGCAATTCCTGAACAATGTATCACAGTCACAACCAACCAACAACTTGGAGTTGACGATGGAAGAAGATAACTACCTCGGAGCGCACTTGTTTCAGGGCAACAACAGAAGTGGTAGGTCTAGCTAGGACTAATTTGGAAAATTGTGTTCACATTAGGGCGTATAGGCCTAGGCCCTATAATTATAATGAATGTGTTGCCTATCATTCTCAGGGTTATAAAGTGCTTTTCCCCCACAAAACAATTCATAGTGACTCTATAGTAGGCATTAGCACAAAATTTTCAAAATGGGTTTACTTACAGCATTATAATTAAATACCATAGTATGGTATAGTTAGATAGCCCTTGAAAATTGCAATTCAATGATACCTCAACCAAGTTTGTACGTCAATTCTGAAAAAAGTTATGAATTTTTTTGAATTAATTTTGCATTAAAATAATTTACATGGAACATATAAGGAAATATAAGCTGATTAGTGCACAAAGTTGTGACCAAGATTTGTAGCCGAGCCAATAATTCATGACATATTTGAGTTATTAATGATAAAAATAGAACAAACTATACATTTTTGTGTTCGGGAAGAAAAGACGAATCTGGGGAGTACATTTTGCTAATTTTCAAATTAAATTAAAGCGAATTAATATTTAAAATGGCGGTTAATTTACATAATTAAAATTGAATTGAATAGCCTAATTATTAAACATTCTAGTTATTTATGATAAAATATGTTACAAACTATACATTTCTGTGTTCGGGAAGACAAGACGAATCTGCGGATCACATTGACATAATTTTCATATGCAACCAAAGATTAATATTAAAAATGGCAGCTAATTTGCATAATTAAAATAATTAATAAATATATTTGTGCATTATGGTAAGATATCCTACAAGGTTTTTGTGCTACAAATGTGATAAAACTTTCATGGATTATTCATGTACATAGTGATGTGATTTGTGTTTAGTTTTGTGAACTGCTTGTTTAGGGAAATGTTCCTAGAATGGTAAGAATAAAGTAGACATTTTTTATATTTTTCTTTCTCATGTCATGTCTTCCCCCATCTAAATCCCATAGTATATATAATTTGTATTATTATGCATAGATCATGTTCTAGCAAAGCTGCTACTTGCAGGCAATGCAATGCCAATATTCCAAAGAGTGCACATTGCAGCACATCAGTAGTGTAGTCACAAACCAAGTCGGACAGTTGTCATGACACACACAACCTTTTGTACGGCTTGTAAGCAGGCAACCAAAAATGTGTAAATTTTTTTGACACCAAAGAGCTCCTTTGTGCTAATGCCTACTCTATAGTGAAGTGTGTAGGCAGGCTACTAAAAATACTTAAAAAAGCTTAGGCTAGATTATAGTTTTTAGTGTTTAAAAATATCCAGTCACAATTTATTACTTTTACTAAAGATTTATAAAAATGTTTACATCCTAATCCTATTTTAGTTTAAAAACGTTCAGTGTTTCTTGGGTTAAATCCTAGTTTAAGTCACCTCTGTGCATTGTTTACATTTTTAACTAGCTAACGTCATGGTTTTCAGAGAAACATGAATAATTCATAAGTTTCATAAATGTAACAATGTGAATAAAACAATACACTCACCTTACCGTACATTACTGCTCATGTCCCTAACATATTCTCGTTATTGTACATAATAGTAATTAACTTTAATTATAAATACTAAAACCTGATCCTAACCCTTAGCCCATCCTAAATGCTAATTCAAATATAATTGTTTTAAATAAATATAAATTCATTTTAAATACTAGTTATATTCCAAAATAAATCACAGCGACACGTATAGCAATCACACTACAAAGGTCAGGATATACCTTGAAAGTAGAACAAAGGTCAGTGTGGAGAACTAAACTAAGATTGGGCCATTTTTTTGTTTGGAGACTATCAATCATTCATACCAGTCACTTATTTATTTCAGCATTCAAGGAAGTTGAGTGAGTATCCATCGGGAGAAGGCAAGTCGTGGTGCATCTACCGTTTCATCCAGCATGTCAATTGCTAATCCCACACAGCATCGTTTATCTTGTCTGATATGACTATCATTGGTCCCTTTGACATATAGTCAAATTGTAGGGTCTAATTTGATTCACCAACTAATGAAAAGCACACGGAAAGTTAGATCAGCAATGATAAATGACGTTGTTCGGGATCAGCATGCAGGATTATTCTGGAGAACTTGAAGCCAATGACATTCTAAGGGGAAGCTATATACAGATTTAAAACAAAATTAGTAATAATTATTTCTTGGAAATTATATGGGTAACTGTCAGCCTGACATCGTTGATTCTTGATTAAGAACAAGCTTCACAGCACTGAGGGCATTCCCATATATGCTCTGCTTGCCGTTCCGTCAGCCATCTAAAAGTGTATAAGCTCAGTGTCCCAGTCTGTTGCTGATTATGCGTTAGTTATTCTGATCTTTCCGGAGAGGGAGCACTTTCTCCCATCACCTCTAGTCACTCCCATTTCTACCATTCTCTGAATATGTACATTGTCATGTTCGACTTCCTCCTCGTCTTCTCGTAGGGCATCCATGACTGCTCTAATCAATTCAGTCCTATCTCTTCTTATCTCGGTGTCGTTCACCAAAGCTTTACCAGCCACCACATCAGCTATTTCGTTTCCCCTGACCCCAGCATGACCAGGACAGTAAATCCATGTAATGCTCTGCGCATTGTTGAGAAGAGTGACCTATTCAGTTCTGATCATACACTTTTCTATCTTGTGCAGCATACTTTGAGAGTCCGATAGAATCACTGAGTCTGTTGGTGGTTGCGTCACCAGCCAATTGAGAGCTTCTGTTACCGCTTCTATTTCCATTCTCATACTCAATGTTGTAGTGGGGTTTGCAGCTGACATCTCAGCTAATTTCTTGCCATTTTGGTAGGCCACGAAATTCCAACCACACCTGTTTGTTTCTTGTTTTACTGAGCTGTCTGTGTAAATTATTGTATCGTGTGGCTTCGAGTGCTGCAGTATGAGTTCTTGAATCATTTCCTCTGTTCTGTTGGCAGCCCAGTTGCGGCACTCTCTTCCCATCTGTATCACCACTGTTGTCAATAATTTTCTCTCTTCATCGTTACACCTGATTGACATTATTACACCTGATTACTGATTTCGGGATGGAGTATCTGACATCGTTACACCTGATTTAAATAATCAAAATATCAGAGGATGTCTGACAAAATGGAGAGTACCACTATAACCAAATGAACAATTGGTAAATACTAAATAAAGTATAAAGCTTATTATAAAATCCTAACTATTAATGTTAAAAATAAATAACTAGCAATAAAACAAAGAACTGTGCAATTTTCCACATTATTACATCTGATTTCAGGGTGGATATCTGACATTGTTACACCTGATTTCGGGGTGGATATCTGACATTACATCTGATTTCAGGGTGGATATCTGACATTGTTACACCTGATTTCGGGGTGGATATCTGACATTACATCTGATTTCAGGGTGGATATCTGACATTACACCTGATTTCAGGGTGGATATCTGACATTGTTACACCTGATTTCAGTGTGGAGTATATAATATTTGGAAACTCAAGTAAATTAAACTCACTCCTGCAGCTTGTGAGTACTATTTAAAAGAAGAAAAGGTGAAATAATTATGAAAAGTTATTACAATTTGCTTCTTAAATTGCAATCTTGTCTTTCATTCTACATATTATAATCTTGTCTCTAGTTCATTCTACATATTATAATCTTGTCTTTATTTCAGTCTACATATTATAATCTTGTCTTTATTTCAGTCTACATATTATAATCTTGTCTTTATTTCAGTCTACATATTATAATCTTGTCTTTATTTCAGTCTACATATTATAATCTTGTCTTTATTTCAGTCTACATATTATAATCTTGTCTTTATTTCAGTCTACATATTATAATCTTGTCTTTATTTCAGTCTACATATTATAATCTTGTCTTTATTTCAGTCTACATATTATAATCTTATCTTTATTTCAGTCTACATATTATAATCTTATCTTTATTTCAGTCTACATATTATAATCTTGTCTTTATTTCAGTCTACATATTATAATCTTATCTTTATTTCAGTCTACATATTATAATCTTGTCTTTATTTCAGTCTACATATTATAATCTTTTCTTTATTTCAGTCTACATATTATAATCTTGTCTTTATTTCAGTCTACGTTGAGACCTATGGCTGTCAGATGAATGTCAATGATACTGAGATAGCTTGGGGTATTTTGCTACAGAATGGTTTTGTCAAAGCTGAAAGCATGAATGAGGTAACTTATATCTGACATGAAACATTTCCATGTTCATTTTAACTGTGAAACATTTACAATTTGCAGATAAGATGTACATGGAGTAGTCATAGTAATTTTATATTTATCACATTCTTGGAAGAGAGGTTGGCTCAGCGTTGGAATAGATAGTGGGCTTGCTTTGACCCGCAAACTCAACTCTGTCAAAGTAGCTCATGATTCAGGTCGATCATTCACATTGTATAGGTGATTATTAGGAAAGTAGACCACCCAATAGACAACTGTTATTATCTTGACAGGGCTTAGCAGGTTATCACTTCCGTATAATGACTGGACACAACAGACTAAACAGTTATTTAAATAGACTAAGACTTGTTCCACCAGCTCTATGTCCATGTGGGAAGGCAGCACAGACTGTAGAACATAGCCTTAATGCACATGTGGGACTGCATTACACTAAACCAGTTAAGGGAGGAACACTGGCCCACAGAGACAGATATCGACAGAAAGCAGTATGGGAGCACTGAGGAGCTTTCAAATACAGCAGCATTTATTAAGAAACTGGACTTGCTGTGTTGTTGTTTGTTTGTTTGAGAACCCCAGGAATTGCGAGCACTTACTTCCTGTGTGCAGTGGGATGGTTTTTCTGAGCTTTCTTTGATGCCCAGAAGACTTCAGCTTTCGGCTTAGTGCAATAGCTAATGAAGAAACCTTCTACTCAGAGGAGGTCTATAATTGTATACATGACATGCTACAAAGCTTCCATAAGAGATCCTCATTATAATGCTATGTCATGAACTAAGGTTTTCTGTGTAGACATATTAAATTTCAAACAAGAAGAAGAAGAATACACAATACTATTGGATGTTTTAGTGGTGCCAAAAATTTCTACAGTACCCGGTAGTTGAACTGGTTGTCAACTAGCCAAAAATTTCTACAGTACCCGGTAGTTGAACTGGTTGTCAACTAGCCAAACATTTCTACAGTACCTGGTAGTTGAACTGGTTGTCAACTAGCCAAAAAGCAATGTCATGTTTAGGATACTCTTCTATCATTGTTTTAGTATATCCGAGTACCATCTTCCAGTTGTAATTTGATCAGTAATAGACCTCAAAATTTCCCATCTCTTGACAACTGTGGTCTATTCTACCAAACTTCTGTATTAATCTCTTGACAATTGTGGTCTATTCTACTAAACTTCTGTATTAATCTCTTGACAACTGTGGTCTATTCTACCAAACTTCTGTATTAATCTCTTGACAACTGTGGTCTATTCTACCAAACTTCTGTATTAATCTCTTGACAATTGTGGTCTATTCTACCAAACTTCTGTATTAATCTCTTGACAATTGTGGTCTATTCTACCAAACTTCTGTATTAATCTCTTGACAACTGTGGTCTATTCTACCTAACTTCTGTATTCATCTCTTGACAATTTCTTGGGTTAGGGTATCCACCTATACAGTCTTTACTGTTTTTGCAGTTGTATATGCCTTGTTTTGTTTTTATGTTACAGAGGAAAGGAAGGAAATCAATGAAAAGTGACACAGTTACCTGCCATGCATGTTATAAAAGGTGACTAAGGGGGTTTTGGGTGTAAGTGGAATTGGTTGTTCATTCCATAGAGCAGTGGCTCTTAACCTTCTTTGTCCTGTGGCCCCCTTGTGGGACAAATTTGTGCCCCCTCTCCACCCTGGTGCCTAAAAATGGTCATTGAATTTCTTTGCAAGTCACTATGGTTTTGTAGTTGTCATTCAAAATTTTTACCTTTCTGTGGTCCACCCTGAACTGGTATGTGTCTCACCCTGTGTGGTATGTAGCCCACCCTGGACTGATATGTGACTCACCCTGAACTGACATGTGGCCCACCCTGAACTGGTATTTGTTTCACCCTTGACTGATCTGTGGCTAAGCCCTGAACTGGTATGTGGCTCACCCTGCGTGGTACGTAGCCTGCCCTGGACTGGTATGTGGTCTATTCTGAACTGGTATGTGGCTCACCCTGAACTGGTATGTGGCCCACCCTGAACTGGTATGTGACCCACCCTGAACTGGTATGTGACCGACCCACCCTGAACTGGTATGTGGCTCACCCTGAACTAGTATGTGGCTCACCCTGAACTGGTATGTGACCCACCCTGAACTGGTATGTGGCTCACCCTGGGTGGTATGGCTCACCCTAGACTGGTATGTAAGCTACTCTGAACCAGTATGTGTTCAACCCTGGTATGTGGCTCCCAATTCGAGGGTCAAAGTAACTCAAAAGCCATACTAAAATTTGATGTGTCTTGTCAAAAGGAGCAAATATCACAGCCAAACTATGTGATAAAACAAGATGTAAACTATGACTTTACAATCTCTGGATTGTATCCTGCTAATCTTGAGATTGAATGCACAAGAAGTTCCCATTTTCCTTCCTAGCCGTTAAATACAGAATGACTAACATATTACTATCTGAATCATGACACTGTTATTGTAATACCATGACAACAAATGCAGAAAGCTGCACAGTGATGATGTCTTACAATAACTTTCCATACAATATTTCAGGCGGACGTGGTATTTCTGATGACCTGCTCAATCAGAGAGGGTGCTGAAGACAAGATTTGGGATCGCGTACGTTATCTCACCGGAATCAAGAAGAAGAGGGGAAAGAAACATCCTCTCAAGATTGGAATTCTGGGTAGCGTAGATGTGTTGTAAATTAAATTTTGCAGATGTAAAGAATGTTATTAGCTATTGAACCATTTATTTTAGGGTTAGAGAATCCACGGATGAGATTATGTGGACAACTCCTGGTGAGGCGTAGCACTTATATAGGGTGTCTGTAAAGTCTCTGTGCACTGGCATCACACAGATCCGCATTAAATACTTATAATTCATATGACGTGGTGTCTCACATATGATGTAGTGTCACCACTAATGTAAGTTACTGTAGTTTTACTTTGTAGACACACTGTATTTGTGCTGGGAATCTTGTTTTAGGCTGGTGTACAAAAGGGAAATGGTAAAATAAGTTGAAGAATTATGCTGAAATCAGATGTGCTGAGCCAAAAGGTGCACTTCACACTCTCCAAGTCAAATTATACATACGCTCATGCTGGCAGTCAAGTTTTAAGCCATAACACAGCTTATTCCGTTCGTTTGTTTTTAAGAATGTATGCAGAAAAAGATGCAATAACTTAACAATTTGAAAGCCCTCAGTTTGATTTATTTGATAAAGAAGAATATATTTTGCAAAACTGCAGTACGATAAAACCAGTTATGAACTGACCTCTGGCACATACATATGAACCTCCAGGTGCATTCTGCTCTTAAAACCAAAATTAAATTAAATTTTGACACAAAATTCAATCCATATTCCATCACAATAAGAGTACTTCTCTTAAACTAAATATGACAATCAATAATAAGTGAGACTGCTGTAAAACTATGTAATAATAGTACTTCGGCAAAACACAGGGACGTTCAGCTTGACAATACACGCATACAATCAGTTACCTTTAATATCTGCTGTTAAATGTCTGCTGTCTAATGCATATGTGATAGTAATTTTAATATTTCTGTTTGTTCACTGTTTGTCTTGTATTTTCTTGATGAAGACTTTAACACTTATGAGAAAATTGTATACATTGTTACGAGGATCAAAAAAATATTTTTCTTCACTATTTCAGAAAAAAATTATAATTGTATTATAGAAAAAGGTTATAATGATATAGAAACTTCAATACAATTTCAAAATTTAGATTTTGATATTTTAAAATTATTTTTAGAAAACTCGTATTAATAATTTTACAAGGAATCTTTGCCGCTGTGTTACTACTATTTCACTACTTTTACGTGTATTACGAGAATATAGATCTAACTATTTTTTTCACTATTTCAGCAAACCATTATAATTTTGTTTTAGAAAAATGGTTATACTACCTATAGAAACTTAAAAACAACATCAAAATATTGATTTTGATATTTAAAATTATGTCCAAATACTCGTGAGAAATAATTCGGCCAGGAATCGTCATACGCCATTTTACTACTTTGTTCTTGCTGGTCACCGTCAGAAGTTGTATCGCAATTTCTCACTAATTTGAACATACAAAATGGATATTAGCAGTGATTCTTCACAAAGTAGCTGTTATTCTAGTGAATCTGATGTTTCTGATGTCTCTGTCACGTCCGATGACTCGAATTACGATGATACTCCAATTTCAACACCTAGGTAGGTCTGGCTTTCATTTTCTAGTTTCAGTTTCCCGATAGTTTGACAATATAAATATAATTTATTTTGGTTAGTATTGCTTGTAATGGTTATTTGTAATAATTAGTAGGCCTATATTTAAAATAGTATTCTATATTCATAATCTTAAGACTATTTATAAAATAGATATAACCATAATAGGAATTTATGTCTTTTGAAACTTGTACCACCTTAGTAAACAGGTGATCAGCTGTTTTCTGTTTAAATTTTCTGTGAAGTATACTTTCGTGATAATATGCTCTTTATCCTTTTTTTTTTTTTTTTTGCAGTATATGTAAGTATAATTCCAACAATATTTGTTGATGTTTTATATTTTATACTATAATTGTTCTTGTAAATAATTGGTCTCTATAATGTTCAAAACTATTTTCTTTATATTACGTTCACAGGTGTTATGGATACAGTGACTCAGATGAGGAACCACCATCCAAGCCACCCAATTTTTTTGCCTGAGAGAGTGCCTGGACTGCAGCTATCTGAAGTTCTCACTAAGGAGGATGCCAGACAGTTTACAAGTGCTGTGGACTTCTTTAACCTTTAGCAAGCCAGATTAAAAAATACGAAACGTCTCCATGCCACCGGATTCTTTTTTGAAAATTTGCATTATTGATGGTGACTGTTTTGAAAATGTGATTATTTTTTGGTTGTTAGAGATATTTAAATAATATTTGCACATATAAATAAAGAATTGAATTATGCATATATTGGTGTAATTTATGTACGTGTGTGTGTGATACCAGACATATGAGAAAGTGGCAAAGACATTTTTCACAAAAAACATATATTTTATAACAAATAAAGAGGAAAAAAATAAATAAAAAAATAACTTACCTTATTTATCGAATTCCCTGGCAACACTGTAAACTACATCACCCAAATCTGTTGTATTTATGTTCTTTCACTGCGAAATTATCAAAATATAGCCGGAGGAACTGTATAAAACATGTAGATTTGCAGTAAAATCCTTCTGTGAGCATAGGTCTAGTCATTTTTAGTTCCACTTCAACATATTCTTCTTCTTCTTCTTTCGTTCACTTGAAACATGTCTATATCTTTAATTCTGTCTCCTTAATAAAACTCACTGTCTTTTGTAGTTCATACAGTGTCACATAGAGTTTTGATTCCAGTGTTGTTTCCTCTGGCCAATATGTCTGCCTCAGCGTTTCATGCTCAGAACACTCTTGAAGTATATGTTTGGCACTCTGTGCTGCCTGTCCACATGTACACATGGCCGTGTTACCAATCTTGAACTTTGTATACATTTAACATTCAATATCAAACGTCTACATGTCTCCAAACCAACGCGGCATTCTGTATATTCACTGCTGTGAAACTAAAAAACTCAATAATTCATGATTCAAGCCACGATTCAATGTTATTTTATTCAAAATACGATGAAAGATAGGTCTATAAAACCGGTCACATCATGGCATCGTACCGGTGTGCAGATGTGGTCAGATTAATTGCTATAAAATTTGTATCTTCTGGCTAGCCATTGTTACAATGATCATGTCGGACGTAGGAATGAACCGGCTTCAATAGCGCATGTTCCCGAGTAACCAATCAGGCTGTGGGGCGTCTATTATAACGATATCTCATTGGATGGGGTATGTCGCCAACGGCGCTAGACGCCATTTTGTTTTTTGGCGGCCGGAGTTGATATAGGCGTGGTGAAGGTTAAGTTGTTTACATTTGATGTTGTAACTTATACTTGCAAATATACTAATGATTATGCAAGCCAACATAGACCAAACCGTCCCACAGTATATTATGGCTGGTACGACCTTACACCTGCAGAATCCTATAGATTCTGTGGCTTGCTTATGTATGCAGGACTAATAGATCCCCCAAATGCAAACCTTTTCTGGTCAAAAAAGTCTTTGTGGAATGGGTTATGGGCTAGATCTTTTATGTTTATCCATTTAGGCAGTACATGAAGGATAAACCGACAAAGTGGGGGATGAAGTTATGGGTATTAGCTGATTCTATTAGTGGTTACACATATGATTATGAAATTTATTTGGGAAAGAATAATAATAATACAAATGTAGGTTGGTTTGGTTTAGCACATGGGGTAGTAATGAATTTGATAAAACCATTAGTTAGGCAGGGGTATAGGGTTTACTTTGATAATTTTTATACTTCGGTGCAGTTACTGAAAGATTTATGGAAAGTAGGCGTACTTGCTTGTGGGACTATGTTACGCAATAGGAAAGGTTTCCCTGTAGAACTGAAAAATATAAAAGAATTTGAAAAAGGTAATACAAGAGGGGCTATGAGGTGGATGAGGAATGGGGAACAATTAATAGTACAGTGGATAGATAATAAAACAATTTCATTAATTTCGACAATCCATAAAGGAAATAAATTTACATATATAAAGAGGAGAACAAAAGTAAATGGGGTTTTTAGGGAGATTCAAGTCAGGCAGCCTAATGTTGTTAAAGATTACAATAAGTACATGAAGGGGGTAGATAAAAGCGATCAGCTGATAGGTAAATACAACTGTCTTAGGAAAACAAACAAATACTGGAAAACTATATTTTTCCATCTCATTGATATAGCTAGAGTAAATGCTTATATATTGTTTCAAGATTGTTGAAGAAAGAATCCAAATATAGAAGATTTAAAAAGACCAAATAGATATAATCAGTTAAATTTTTACCAAAGAATTAGTTAGGGGATTAGGGAATTTAGGATTATATGATGATGTTCCTGTCGCAGGACAGCCGGCTACTTTCTCGCGCCATTCAATGGATCCAGAATTTACAAGTACACAGAGAAATTGTAAACTTTGTTATAAAAAATCAAAAATTGAAAGAAAGAGTAGAGTTAGATGTAAAGTCTGTGATATATATTTATGTTTCAATAATAAGAGAAACTGCTTATCAGAGTATCACAGAGCCTAACTATTTGTCAAATCATTATATATACTGAACTCCTAATTTCTTTCATTCATCAGAGTTGAAATAAAATAAAAACACAATAACATTACTATAAAAATAATAGAAACATACTCACCACTGTTTTAATTGATCTTTAAATAATATGTATGCCATAATGTTTTCAAAATGAATGATAAGTAACTAAAATATCAATTTTTTTTAAAAATCTAAAAATATCCCAGCGCACATATACTTTTTAAATATTTGGGCTGTATTTACATTTCTTGCTCTATTGGTAAATTTCCTATATGTTTTGCATAAATGCATTAGATACAATAAAATTAACTTCTATATGATTTTCATTTCATATTAATTTTTTTGGTTCTTTATCATTGTTCCATTTATATAATTTCAGCACAATTTTGTATTACAAATGTAATTTTAAACTATGGACTAACCCTTTATTGAAAGATGACATTTGTAATAAGGATAGATAGGCAATTGTATACTGAATAAATAGATGTATGATACATTCCTGTATCATTTAATTTACATTTTTAACAATTTTTTTTACTAAAATGACTCCAGAATTATTTTTAAAGTGGCCAAAAAGTCATGTCTGTTAAGAGTTAAGGTTGAAATGTTGAAACTGTCCTGTATATCATTATCTGTATATATTCATACTTGTATCTAATAGTCTGATATTCTGCGTGCATTATAAAACTGAACAACCTTGTGTTTTGAATAAGTACTACAGGAAAACAAATGTGTATTAAATGAAACCTTATAGTTTTCTGTACAAGATATGAAAATGTGTATTAGTTGACAGCCATGTTCAAAACATGAGGACAGATTATACTCTTGTCACTTAATTAGTCTCAGCGAAATCTTAAATATTAAATGGCAAAACATAATCACCAACATGGAAGTGTTACGCCGCACTCAGCTACCATCTGCCATGGAAACACTAAATAGAAATAGATTATGTTGGCTGGGTCACGTCTGCAGAATGCCAAACTGCTGCATCCCAAACTGCTGCATCCCATAACAAGTACTATTTGGAGAACTGGCAGAAGGCCAGCGAGCCAGTAGTAAATCAACATTGAGGTATAGACATCTGTAAATCCTCAGTGAAAGACTTCAGCCGAAATTAAGTCTATCTGGAGGCATAACCCACGTGCGGGGGCAACGTTATTCAGAAACAATATATTAAAAGATTTGGAAGAAAGACGCAAACAAAATTTGTATGCTGCTGTGACATGATTGCTTGAAATGTCCCTATTCCTGAGAAAATGCTCAATGGATTGATTCTTCATTTTAATTAATGACCGTCTGCAAGATGAAAAAGGCAATACACGTTCTGTCGTGCAAAGACACACACCCAGAGAAAACTGTATGGGAGTCTTCAAATACAGCAAAATTTATACACAATGTCACGGGTCGCAGGACATGAGCCTGTGGACCGCTGAATCAACAACCAAGCAATTAACTGGCTACAATTATCAAGAGAACTGGTTACTGTGACTTACTGCGTAGACATACATGATGATGATGATGTAATAATGTCTTTAGCTGTGTGCAGGTAGCTCTTAACAGCCTATAACCTTTCTAACAAATGTATAGCTCATCCTTAGTTGAGTAACCGAGGTGACATTCAAACACATGCTGTCTCAAAGTCATGGTTGTGTTAAGTGGGAGTGTATGGATATGTGTTTAGTTCCCGTGGGGGAAGGTATTCCAGTGTGAACAGTATCCCCGGATCATCATGCTCTGCCAGGAGTACAGCATATACATGTGGGCCAACTAGTTCATCATTCATTCATGAGATTTGGTGACTAAATGATGACACATCTAGTAATTCTCGCCACCAAGGAGTTTGCCACAAAAGGACAAAGATGCAATGGTTACTTGCCTGCATCCTTCTGTCATCCATGGGGACTATTTGATAGAAGAAAAGAGGAAAAAGTCAGATATTGAAGTCAGATGCAGTGGATGTTTCCCCCATGCTGTCAACCCATCCCCCAATTTTCCAGTTATCTCCTTCCCCTAAAACATGTCTAGAAATAAGACAGTGATCCTATTCTGTGACCCTGACCTAGAAGTCCAGGCCCCCAGGTTACCACATGAGCGACGTAGACATGGATAAACAACTATGAATGAGATAAGAAGTTCTGAATATTGAAAATGTATTTGTAATTTGAATTTAGAATATTGAAAATGTATTGGTAATTTGAATTTAGAATATTGAAAATTTATTGGTAATTTGAATTTAGAATATTGAAAATTTATTGGTAATTTGAATAAGATATTCATTTATTCTACACACACATTTTGTTATAATTTCATAAACAAGGCTGTATGGCAGAGCGTCTGAAGCACAAGATAGTTGAGAAAGCGAAAGTTGTGGACATTGTATGTGGACCTGATGCTTACAGGGATCTTCCTCGTTTACTTGCAGTCACCTCGGTCACAGATGAAGCTGCTGGTAGGTATCTTAGGTTCACTTTCTTTTCATGTTTCTAGCATCATTGCTACTAAAAACCTGTTGAGTTATGACCAAGTTATCATCAGCGAACACAGGACGTCCATACGTGCTCCGATCTGCATATCAATAAATCCACCAGTCTAGCATCTGACAATTTCAGTTCAATGTAGATTTATTAGTCTTTTCGTATATCTATTATGTTTCTCTTTACATGCTGTTTCGATATTTGCACCACTCTTGTGCAGTCTTGAGAACTACCATGATTCACAGTTTTGATAATCTTCTTAGCTAACAGCATTCCTCAACACATTAACTATGCCAGATCGATCCATTTACACTTTGGACATGGTTTCCAGTACATGTGTGAAAACCACAGACGGGATTTCTAGTTCCGGGTGCAAAGAATAAGGATATTTTCTTTTTTCTAGGCGTGTCGTAGAAAGCGGCTAACGAAAGTCGAGAGATGCACTGACAACCTGTCACTGTTGGGGGAATGCACTGAGAACCTGTCACAGTTGGGAGATGCACTGACAACCTGTCACCATAGGGGATGCACTGACAACCTGTCACCATAAGGGATGCACTGACAACCTGTTGCCATAGGGGATGCACTGACAATCTGTCATCATAGGGGATGCACTGACAACCTGTCACCATAGGGGATGCACTGACAACCTATGAGAAAATCATAGTTGTCACATCTTGTCTCAATTTCTTATTGTTATCTTTTATCAAATAATCTAGCAAAAGTTGTACACAAATACAGTGGATTACCATTCTTGAATTTTCTCTTATGACTTACACAATCAATTCAGGTGGCACATGATCACCGGTTCTGCAAACAATAGTACTTTGCTTGATTGTGTCTCAGCTGTAGCTAGGGAAGAAGACTTCATTCTAGAGTTGAACTAACAGTTCAAACCAGCTGACTTATTCTTGCTCTGTACACGATACATTTCATCATCAACAAATCTAAACAATCTCTAATTAATCAATAGTTCTAAACAAAGATGCATGAGCACGCATCACATCAGACCAAGGAACTATACAATGTATATTACTCACATATAAAGGCTTCATTGGCACAGAAATATAAAAAGGGTGGAGTGTTACAATGTCTCCCCCTTCTCAAAACTCTTATGAAAAATGGTCTCTAGTTAATCATTATTTCCTACAAGTTCATTGGTCTTTCAAAATGTCTACCCTTGATTGACAGTCTTAATGTATGTTCTTCCTATAGAAACAAGTTTTACGATGGTTAAGTGTGATAGTCCTATAATAGGCTATATAATCTATACTGTACTACGAAAACAACTATTACCACCAAACCCTTTCTGCTCTCATCTCAATGAAACAGTAGAACACCTCCTTATTGACTACCTTTACATTTCAACTGCTAGGAAAATTTTTTTATAGGCAGTCTTAATAATCACTAACTTACTGTGTGAATCACTAAGTCAACTTCAGAAGACCTGCACCTTTTTAAGAATGACATTGTGCTGACAAGAATAGAATTACTCATCAGCATTTGGTTATAGACAACAACAACAACCAAACCCCTCCATCACCAACACCCTCTATACAGGCACAACACAGCTGAAGAAGACATGCACCTACCACCACCACCTGGCACAGGGAAGAAAGAATGAACGCTCGTAACCCCGGGGATCAGATAAGTAAGTAAGAGTAGGTTGAATGTGAAGAAGAAACAAAGAAATGTAATAGATCAATAGCTGGGGGAGAGAAAAAAATGTCTACAAAATAAGACATGAAATCTTTCTTCTATGTAACTTGTCCGTTGTAGAACATCCTGTAACTCTAAGCCTCTCAGTCAGTTTTAGATGTCCCCCTTCCTCCTGTCTCATATTTTAAAGTTCTTTAATATCTTCTGTCCATCCATGTTTTGGGCATCCTGTTTGTCTTTTTCTTGGACGATGTTCTCCCAAGATTAAACTTAACTAACAAATTGTGTGGCTTGTATATTTATCTTGATCTATTGTCTTTTCTCTGCTTAATCTGTCAGGCAGGGCTATTCAGTTATATTTGCTCGGGGGCCAAAATGTAGAAAATGGGGATCATCACGGGCCAGAGGTCCGAATATAGTTATATACATTTAGTTTTTTAAATAAATATTTCACTGTTTTAGCAATGATCCACGGGCTACTTACTAGGCCTCCGCGGGCCACCATTTGAATAGCCCTGCTGCAAGGCGTCACAGGATTTAATGCAGATCGGTTTATCTGGCTATGTCACTTGATATACAGTAATATTGTGACATCTCAGAATGTTGGTAACTTCTTCATTCTACTGTGTTCTTGGTCGTCCTCTCCATCTTGATGTTTCCATTTTCAAATTGTATGCTCTTGCAACCGGCCAATAAGGGTTTCTTCTCATTATGTAGCAGAAGAATTTCAGTCTGTCTTTCAATATCTTTGATCATAGACATTGCACCAACATTTCTTGTAATCTCTTCATTTCTCACATGATCTCTTCTTGTTCCAACATTTCTTGTAACCTCTTCATTTCTCACATGATCTCTTCTTGTTCTGTTTGCTGCTTTTTTTAGATATCCCATTTCACACGCAGTACGCTTTCTCTCTTGTTCTTTACTTAGTGTCCATGTTTGACAGTGATAACACACTGTTGGTATGAATATTGAATTTATGATTTGTCTTTTGGTTTCCATTGGGATAGATTTGTGTACGATTAATATAAGTCAGTTTTTATATACCAAAAATGTAAGCTTTTTGAAAAAGTGTTTTGAGAGAGTCCAATCTTCCTGTATGTATAGATCTTTGCGGACATTTTTATTAGATTGTCTCTCCGCTCATGAGATAATATGTAAGTCTGGTACTGTTTATTCGGGTAAGTTATTGTGTATTTCATAGCATCCGGTTTACTTAAGTATATCCATAAACTGGATAGTATCCACATGCTTGTATAGACAAGATAGATCAATGTGATTATTCTAATATTAATGCTGTATATCCACAAACAGTCAATGTCCAGTTGTCCGTGGAGGAGACTTATGCTGATGTTGTGCCTGTGAGGATAAATCCTGACAGCCCTTCAGCCTTTGTGTAAGTAGATTTGTGTGAGAATTGAGAGAGTTCACAGGTCATGATGTGAGAAGTGTATCTATTGTTGAAAGTTCAAGGTCATGATATTGTGTACATTTGTATATTTATTTCGATATTCGTTCTCATATTTCCACTGGATATCTCTTAAGTAGGACAATGGTCCTACTAGATTTTCATCAGGGTGCCATTCCCGAAACGAATATACATTGTTGCTGTTGTGTTTGAACCAATGTTCCAATATATCCAACTTCGGTTGTATAAGATGTATGAGTTGAAAGTTCAAAGGTCATGGTATTGAGAAGAATATAGGCTCCACCTAGCAATAGTTTTCAGCTAGCACTAACCATACTCAGATACTGCAGTAAACTTCTGGTACTGCAGTAAACTTCTGGTACTGCAGTAAACTTCAGGTACTGCAGTAAACTTCTGGTACTGCAGTAAACTTCTGGTACTGCAGTAAACTTCTGGTACTGCAGTAAACTTCTGGTACTGCAGTAAACTTCTGGTACTGCAGTAAACTTCTGGTACTGCAGTAAACTTCTGGTACTGCAGTAAACTTCTGGTACTGCAGTAAACTTCAGGTACTGCAGTAAACTTCTGGTACTGCAGTAAACTTCTGGTACTGCAGTAAACTTCTGGTACTGCAGTAAACTTCTGGTACTGCAGTAAACTTCTGGTACTGCAGTAAACTTCTGGTACTGCAGTAAACTTCTGGTACTGCAGTAAACTTCTGGTACTGCAGTAATTTGAAGACAAATTAAGTATGGTGGTTGAAAAGATGGCTTGGAGAAAGTTGAAAGAGTTTTGAGAATTATCACATTTGAAAAGTAATTCCGGAGAATTATGAAGATTGACAAGAGAGGAGACCTATTGGACGCCCTCGTAAAAGGTGAATAGATAGTGTATTAGAGACACTTGGAAATATAACAGCAGAGGAGGCAAATAGAAGGGCAAAAGACCGTACACTCACTCTCCCCTCAACACCGAAAGGTACATGAGGACAGAAAGAAGAAGACAAGAGAGGGGCTGTGATAGCTAAAGATTGAGGAAAAATCATCTTTTATAGCTACAGTTAAAAAAGAATCCTATGAAAAACTTGAAAAGTGAAGAAAAAAGGTCTTTAAATGTTCGACATTTCAAGGAAGTTGGAAAGTTCAGGATAGTTGGAAAGTTCAAGGAATTTGAAAATTAAAAAAAATAGACTTAAAAGTTGAATAATTGAGAAAATTCAGAACTATTTCTTCTTCTGTGTTCATTCTCAAACTATTTCAGATTACCAGGATGTAGTCCAGAGAAAGGAATGTGTTATGCCATGGTTTACAGTTTAGATGTTCTTCTTCTTCTTCTTCTTTCGTTCACTTGAAACATGTCTATATCTGTAATTCTGTCTCCTTAATAAAACTCACTGTCTTTTGTAGTTCATACAGTGTCCCATAGAGCTTTGATTCCAGTGTTGTTTCCTCTGGCCAATATGTCTGCCTCAGCGTTTCATGCTCAGAACACTCTTGAAGTATATGTTTGGCACTCTGTGCTGCCTGTCCACATGTACACATGGCTGTGTTGCCAATCTTGAACTTTGTATACATGTGACTGCGGAGTCGGTTGTGTCCTGTTCTGAGACGTAGAATTATAACTTGTTCTGATCTGTTCATATTGTGATAGTTATCTTGTGTTGGTGTTTGTGGCTTTCTTATTGACTTTATCATCTGTTTTTTCTGATGGTAGGTGATTGGTATATCTGGTTGGTCTTCGGCAGCACCTTCCTTAGCCATTTGGTCTGCTTTTTCATTTCCTGGTATTCCACAGTGAGAGGGTATCCACTGCATGGTTACCCTATACTGGTAAGACAATTCGCTAAGTAGTTTTTTTAAGTCTGTTAGTTTTCCAGACTGGAGAGCTTGAAGCACTGACCTTGCATCTGTCAGGAATACCACAGGCTGTAGGTCAGAGTTGGAGTTCAGCAGTTTTTTAGCTGCCACACTAATTGCCTGGATTTCTGCATCATAATTATTGCAGAATTTTCCTGTCGGTGTTCTGATTGTATCTCTAGGCTTGTGTGGATATTCTATATATACACCTGCACCTCCATTCCTCACAGCATTCTGTGCTGACCCATCTGTGTACACTCTGACCCATATATCTTGTGGATATTCCTCATCCAGGAAACTGAGGGTGATTGTCATTCGCTGCACACTGTTCTGTTCGTCCTCGCTTAGTATTCCTTTCACATGGGTCTGAATGTATATTGGCATTCCATGGCTTTCACTCCACGGGGTTTGCTCTGGTACAGACCTTAAGGGGCTGCCAACTTCAGGTAGGTCTGTAAGTTGTCTACGGAGTCGTTTAGCTTGATGGATAAAGCTGCTCCTTTTCAGTCGTCCCATTGCTAGATTTTGGAATCTTTCCTTCATTGGATGACTTGGCATACACTGAAACTTTTCTGCCTGAATTAGTACTTTTGTGTCTCTGCGTTCGCCAAGTGTTTGCATTCTTCCCATTTTCTGCATCTCTGCTATGGGTGTTGATTTCATTGCTCCCAACATTATTCTAAGTGCCTGGTTTTGCACTTTATCTAGATCTTGTAATGTGGTGTTTGATGCAGGACACCACGCAGCTGAACCGTATTCCAGGTGTGGTCTTATGCCTTGCTGGTAAACTTTACTGAGTATATTTCCACTGGCTCCCCATGTGGTTCCACTTAGTTTTCTCAGGATAGCTAGCTTCCTCCTGACTTTTGTTGTTGCTTTGTTTATGTGCTGCTTCCATGTCAGCTTATCATCAAAAGTAACTCCGAGGTATGTGGGTTGTTTGTCTTCTTTCAAGAGCTCTCCATCTATCTTGATATGACCAGCTTTTTGTTTTGGTGAGAGGGTAAAGAGTGTAGTGCTGCACTTATCTGTGTTAATGCTGACGCACCATCTATTAGCCCATAAGGTTAGGGCATCGATAGCTCTTTGTATTTGTTTAGTGGCCACTGTTGCATGTTCTTCCGTGCACCAGATCACCAGGTCGTCAGCATACATTGCCACTTTGATCCCATGTGGTAGTTCAGCAACTAGGTCATTGATGTAAACCAAGAAAAGTGTGGGTGACAGGACTCCTCCCTGGGGGACTCCATGACGCAGTAGAACTTTCTTGCTCTTGCGACCATCTAATTGTACCCTGGCTCTTCTATTATGCAGGTATGCTTTTACCCATTTGTACATTCTTGAGCTAACCCTGCAATTTCGCAATTTCTTTAGGAGCCCTTCTTTCCAGACCTTATCAAATGCTTTCCTGAGGTCTATCCATGCTGCTAGTACCAGTTTCTTTTCTTGGAAGGCATCCTCAATCTCTTGGGAGAGGTAGGTTGCCTGATCTTCAGTAGAGTAGCACTGTCTGAAACCTGCTTGCTGTGATACCAGAAGGTTTTCACTTTCAAGGTACCACTGCATCCTAAGATTGATAATGCGTTCCATTGTTTTACATAGACAGCTTGTGAGGCTGATGGGCCTGTAGTTGGAGACTGTGTTGCCATCTTTTCCTGATTTGAGGAGTGGTATCATTATTGCTTCTCTCCACGCCTGTGGTACATTACCTGTGGACCAGCTTGTGTTAAAGATCTGCAGTAGCTTTGCTCTTGCTGCACTTCCCAGGTTTCTAATCATTTCATTGGACACTCCATCAGCTCCAGGGGACTTTTTCATTTTCAATTTGGATATTGCATGCTCCAGTTCTCTCATTGTGATTGGTGCCTCCATGACTTCAGGTATAGGTTCACCTTGTCCAATGTTTTGCTGGTTCTCTCGAACCTCCTGTTGTTTGTCTGGGCTGACTTTGACGTTATTGTCTTCTGCAAAGGAATCTGCAAAGTAATCAGCTGCATGTTTACCTGTTAAAATGTTTCTATCTTTATAAAGTGTGATCCTGGTATTTCTCCCTGTACCTTCATCATTTAGTTGTTTTACAAGTTTCCATAATTTCTTAGTATCTCTTTCTAGGTTCAGCGACTCTGTTTTTTCTTTCCAGCTTTTCCGTCTGGCTTGTAACTTGGCTCTTTGAAATTTAGCCTTTGTTTGCTGATATTTGTTGTGATGTTCTTGGCTAGGTCTGTTCTCAGCCTGCTTTCTAGATGTTTCCATCTCATTTTGCAGCTTTTCCAGTTCATCATTCCAGTAGGGTTTGTAGTTTTTGCGTGCCCCCTGGGTATGGCTTTACTAGCAGCATGTAGTATACATCTATTAAATTCACTCACTGCTCTATTGATGTCTTTGTCCAAGTTCATGTCCTTAGCTAGAACACTGGTTAAATGCTGGTACATTTTCCAGTCTGCCCTCTTATAGTTCCACCTAGTGAGCGTGCTGCTGTCCTTGGTATATTCATTGTGAATTTCCAGAAATACTGGTCTGTGGTCACTACCCCCAAGCTGCTTTCCAACGACACGTGTGATGTTCCATTCCAGGCCTGGTGAGTAGAATGCCAGGTCTGGTGTAGAGGTGGTGTGCCATGCTCTCGAGTAGAAGGTTGGTGAGTCTGCTGGCTGGTTAATAAGAATGAGATTATTTTCATCCTGCCAGCTCTCAAGTTCCTCACCTCTCTTGTCGATATGATCGTAGCCCCAGCTCTGAGAGTGGCTGTTGAAGTCACCACACACCATAAGCCTTTCTTTGTCTGGAATTGTGTCTAGTGCCAATGGTTTATCATTTGGGCAGTAGTAGTTCAGGAGATGGAATTCTGCACTGTCTGTTTTTAGGTGGAGCATCTGGTATTCTGCCCCGTCCATGTATACTTCCAGCTGACATGCGCTGATATTGTTTTTAACTAGTGTCAGAATTCCACCCTTTCGCCTGTCTTTTCGGTCAGATCGGTAGCACTGGTAGCCTCTGATTTTGAAGGCTATGTCGCTGCTGAGGTGTGTTTCTTGGATACAGCATATATTTACTTGTTCTTCACTGAGGACATTTTCAAGTTCCAATTTTTTGCTGTATCCATCTCTTTTACTGTTGACACCCTCAGCATTCCAGTGCATTATTTTTATTGGTCGTTTGTTTGTTTGGCCAGTAGCTCTATTCCCTTGCCTCCTGGCTCCTCGGGGCAATTGAGAAGGACTTCCAGTAACTGAGGTTGGGCCCTTTCGAGGTATAGGGCCCGGCACCGTCCCTGCCTGAACGTCCGCCACAGGGCAGGTACCATAAGGTTTATTAGATGCAGACATGTTTCCATTGTGTTTTATGCGTGGCTACCTGATTATCTGTGCGCCTTTTGGCTGGTTGCCTCCGTCTTCAGCACTCTGCTTACTTGGGCCGGACTATGGTCCTGCTCGAGTGGGAGTGCCCGACCAGTCTTAGTTTTCAGCCTCTGATGGCTGAACTAAGCCCCATCACCACTTCAAGGTTCTGGCCTCGATGGGGAGTTTAGATGTAATATCTGTGCCTTTTTGCATGACACATCCGACTTCAGCATGGTTTATGGGTCACTTTGGCCCTCTATGGAATGAGACAGCAAACTCCACCTTCGAACCTCCTTATTTGCCTCTTATGACATACATATCAGGTTACAGTATTGCTATTCTCTGCTCCCCTTTTGGGCCCTGTCAACACATGAACAATGTGATTTAGAAAATGTTAGCATTTTTATTTTATCCATTATATCTAGTATGCGTGGCTATGATAATATGTTATTTCTCTCCAGATCTAGTATGCGTGGCTATGATAATATGTTATTTCTCTCCAGATCTAGTATGCGTGGCTATGATAATATGTTATTTCTCTCCAGATCTAGTATGCGTGGCTATGATAATATGTTATTTCTCTCCGGATCTAGTATGTGTGGTTATGATATGTTATTTCTCTCCAGATCTAGTATGTGTGGTTATGATAATATGTTATTTCTCTCCAGATCTAGTATGCGTGGCTATGATAATATGTTATTTCTCTGCGGATCTAGTATGCGTGGTTATGATATGTTATTTCTCTCTAGATCTAGTATGTGTGGTTATGATAATGTTATTTCTCTCCAGATCTATCATGCGTGGCTATGATAATATGTTATTTCTCTCCAGATCTAGTATGCGTGGCTATGATAATATGTTATTTCTCTCCGGATCTAGTATGTGTGGTTATGATATGTTATTTCTCTCCAGATCTAGTATGTGTGGTTATGATAATGTTATTTCTCTCCAGATATATCATGCGTGGCTATGATAATATGTTATTTCTCTCCAGATCTATCACGCGTGGCTATGATAATATGTTATTTCTCTCCAGATCTAGTATGCGTGACTATGATAATATGTTATTTCTCTCCAGATCTAGTATGCGTGGCTATGATAATATGTTATTTCTCTCCAGATCTAGTATGCGTGGCTATGATAATATGTTATTTCTCTGCATAGCAATCATGCGTGGCTGTGACAATATCTGTTATATCTCTGCAGATCAATCATGCGTGGCTGTGACAATATCTGTTATATCTCTGCATAGCAATCATGCGTGGCTGTGACAATATCTGTTATATCTCTGCAGATCAATCATGCGTGGCTGTGACAATATCTGTTATATCTCTGCAGATCAATCATGCGTGGCTGTGACAATATCTGTTATATCTCTGCAGATCAATCATGCGTGGCTGTGACAATATCTGTTATATCTCTGCAGATCAATCATGCGTGGCTGTGACAATATCTGTTATATCTCTGCAGATCAATCATGCGTGGCTGTGACAATATCTGTTATATCTCTGCAGATCAATCATGCGTGGCTGTGACAATATCTGTTATATCTCTGCAGATCAATCATGCGTGGCTGTGACAATATCTGTTATATCTCTGCAGATCAATCATGCGTGGCTGTGACAATATCTGTTATATCTCTGCAGATCAATCATGCGTGGCTGTGACAATATCTGTTATATCTCTGCAGATCAATCATGCGTGGCTGTGACAATATCTGTTATATCTCTGCAGATCAATCATGCGTGGCTGTGACAATATCTGTTATATCTCTGCAGATCAATCATGCGTGGCTGTGACAATATCTGTTATATCTCTGCAGATCAATCATGCGTGGCTGTGACAATATCTGTTATATCTCTGCAGATCAATCATGCGTGGCTGTGACAATATCTGTTATATCTCTGCAGATCAATCATGCGTGGCTGTGACAATATCTGTTATATCTCTGCAGATCAATCATGCGTGGCTGTGACAATATCTGTTATATCTCTGCAGATCAATCATGCGTGGCTGTGACAATATCTGTTATATCTCTGCAGATCAATCATGCGTGGCTGTGACAATATCTGTTATATCTCTGCAGATCAATCATGCGTGGCTGTGACAATATCTGTTATATCTCTGCAGATCAATCATGCGTGGCTGTGACAATATCTGTTATATCTCTGCAGATCAATCATGCGTGGCTGTGACAATATCTGTTATATCTCTGCATAGCAATCATGCGTGGCTGTGACAATATCTGTTATATCTCTGCAGATCAATCATGCGTGGCTGTGACAATATCTGTTATATCTCTGCAGATCAATCATGCGTGGCTGTGACAATATCTGTTATATCTCTGCAGATCAATCATGCGTGGCTGTGACAATATCTGTTATATCTCTGCAGATCAATCATGCGTGGCTGTGACAATATCTGTTATATCTCTGCAGATCAATCATGCGTGGCTGTGACAATATCTGTTATATCTCTGCAGATCAATCATGCGTGGCTGTGACAATATCTGTTATATCTCTGCAGATCAATCATGCGTGGCTGTGACAATATCTGTTATATCTCTGCAGATCAATCATGCGTGGCTGTGACAATATCTGTTATATCTCTGCAGATCAATCATGCGTGGCTGTGACAATATCTGTTATATCTCTGCAGATCAATCATGCGTGGCTGTGACAATATCTGTTATATCTCTGCAGATCAATCATGCGTGGCTGTGACAATATCTGTTATATCTCTGCAGATCAATCATGCGTGGCTGTGACAATATCTGTTATATCTCTGCAGATCAATCATGCGTGGCTGTGACAATATCTGTTATATCTCTGCAGATCAATCATGCGTGGCTGTGACAATATCTGTTATATCTCTGCAGATCAATCATGCGTGGCTGTGACAATATCTGTTATATCTCTGCAGATCAATCATGCGTGGCTGTGACAATATCTGTTATATCTCTGCAGATCAATCATGCGTGGCTGTGACAATATCTGTTATATCTCTGCAGATCAATCATGCGTGGCTGTGACAATATCTGTTATATCTCTGCAGATCAATCATGCGTGGCTGTGACAATATCTGTTATATCTCTGCAGATCAATCATGCGTGGCTGTGACAATATCTGTTATATCTCTGCAGATCAATCATGCGTGGCTGTGACAATATCTGTTATATCTCTGCAGATCAATCATGCGTGGCTGTGACAATATCTGTTATATCTCTGCAGATCAATCATGCGTGGCTGTGACAATATCTGTTATATCTCTGCAGATCAATCATGCGTGGCTGTGACAATATCTGTTATATCTCTGCAGATCAATCATGCGTGGCTGTGACAATATGTGCACATACTGTATTGTTCCTTTTACTCGAGGGAGAGAACGAAGCCGTCCAGTCTCATCTATTCTAGAGGAGATCAAATCTTTGTCTGACCAGGTAATTTAAAAATTGTGCCTCTCATGTGTTGCCAATGATTAGTAGGAAAACCAAGAATTATCACTTGTCATACAAGTCGTAAGAATCAACTAAGAAGGCTGTGTATAGTGTTGGATGCCCTATTTTGTAGAAGCACAATGTGACTCAAAATGTTAATGCTGAAGTGAGATGTGACAGGTGAAATATTGCAGCCAAGCTGTAAACCATGACACCACACATTCGGTTCTCTAGACAACATCCTGGTAGCTAGTGGTAGTTTGAGAATGAATGAAGTAGAAGAAGATGAAATGTGCAATGTACAAGAATTTTTTATGAGAACAAATTATGAGCTGCCTAAAACATGAGGAATGTGATATCTACATTGATTGGTTGGTTGATTGGTTGTTCATCCAGCGGTCCATGGGCTTTCCCTTTGACCCAATGCCATTAAAATGACATTATATTGCTGGGAAGTCTGTGGATTTTTGGCCCACCCCTGGCCAGAGCCAGAGAATAACTATCACACCACCAGGTAGGTAGATTTCAACCTATGCACTGCTCTGAGCACTGTAGCCAAAATAGGGTTCACTGTGCTCATTCCTCGCTGTGCAGTACATCTCTGGCTCCCTCCCAACCACGGAGGGTGCATATACAAATAACAAAGCATAAAACACATTACAACAACAAAATAAAAGCATGAGAAGCATAATTGTATAGATGACGTGCCATGAAGCTTCTATAAAAAGATAACCTCAATATAACGGCATGTCATCTACTAAAGTTTTCTGTTGCATGGATGGTTTGTCTAGTGAGCCATTGGTGAGACCCTCAGACGCAGCCGCATGCGTGATGTCTGCATTAAAACATGGGGAATGAGATGGCAGATGTCAACATCAACAAATGAGAATTGATCAATACTCTCCTCAATTTTCATGTTGTGACTCTGGTAACAGACAGCATAACTGCTGTCAGGCTAAGCAGATAAAGCTTGAAAAGAGAGGTCAACTAGGTCACAAAAATGTAGAGCTGCGAAAGAAATCATCGGACCAAAGAAATGTGTAAACATCATCATGACACTTGAAGATAAAGTGGAATGACATTATAATAACTTGCCCCGGACCAAGGAAATATGAATGTGTACTGTATAGGGATCGGCTTATAAACAGGTACAACACAATTCTTTAAAAAAATTAACTGTAGAAACACAAAAAGCCAGAACACAGAATCTCGTTGAATACCGGTAACAATAGGAAAAAGCTCATCGGTTAAAAAATTCCCCCTGAAAACCAGTGCTTGCATGTACTATATATATATATATATATATATATGGGTAAAACTACAGAAAAACTATGATCAAAAAGATGAAAATTGAAAACAATGACATATAAAATGACATTTTGATCGCAATGTCTTTATCAAGAACACATTAAGAAACTATAGATCAGCTCATTACATCCTGTACAGTCAGTTCATTGTTTTGTTGTGAAATTTTGTATCGATTCCAGTGTTCTCTCTATTGTCTATCCCTAGGTGGTTTGTGATCCACTCTTGCCGTTAAGCGTAGGGGTGATTGGTGATTGGAGCTCGAGCTTACGTTCTATCGCCAGATGTGTTGCCTTAGCTGTGCTCGTGTGTTCTCTCTATAGACAGTTTAAACAAAAATATTCCATGTTGTTTGTAGATATTCCTTGTTGCTGTTGTAGATATTCCTTTTTGTCATTGTAGATATTCCTTGTTGCTGTTGTAGATATTCCTTGGTAACTTTGTAGTTATTCCTTGTTAACTTTGTAGATATTCCTACTTCTCTTGACAGGGAGTGAAAGATGTAACTCTTCTAGGACAGAATGTTAACAGTTACAGAGATTTGTCTTCACAAGAACCAGACGAAGACACTCTAACTCAACTGAGTGCAGGTAACATTCTTCCTATAAAGTTACTGTGGGAGCTTCTGTTGTATAATGTTAAGTCGTTTGAATAATTACTGACCAGTAGACCTAGGTTCAAATCCAAATTCACAGGGCTTCTTCCTGCTGATAAGTAGGATGTTGAGAATGAATGCAGAAGAAATCCCGGTGTTTGGTGTCTGACATTGTGATTAACTAGAAGAAAGGGCTGTAACTTTGTTTTTGCTAAATTTGCATCACAAGAACATTTCTTGAATACCTACATTATGTCATTGCTCCAGAGAACATGTCAACTGTTATAACCAAGGCCAGCAAAGATCTTTACATATTGAGAATGATGACATTCTGCAGCTAATACACTGTTGTCTATCTATCTGTCTGTCCGTCCACCCGAATCCATCTCTCTATATATCTGTCTTTCTATCTGTTATCTATCTATAAACCTGTAATCCGTCAGAGTTGTAGGGGTACTACATTGGATGCATCAAGACACAAGGACTCCAGCGATTTCTATCTTCAACAATGCGGACAAGTGAAGAAACATTTTCTCTTGTCCAGTCCTTGATGTGGACATTCCTTCTGGCTAATCACACTTTTATATCAGAGATGTATTGTCTCTAATATAGAATACAGGTGCTATATTCATGGATAGTGACACATAGATTGCTAGAATAGACAATATTCAGAACAAGGTCATGTACATCATCTGGGTATTTACCTAGGATAACATTTACCATCGAGGCCAACTCCTTGAAGTGGAGATGAGGCTTTGCCCAGCCAACAGAGGCTGACAACTAAGATTGTTTAGGCTATTGCCGACATCGAGCAGGACCTCAGTTCTGCCCCAGCAATCACTGATTTTGGGAAGCAGGCAGGCAGATATATAGATAGTTAGATGTGAAAATTGTAAATAAGTGTGTTGATGGCGTATACATTCCTTGGTATTAATGAGAGATTCTAAAGTAGAATGAATTGTTACAATATCAGTATTTCCTAGAATACATCGAGCATGCTGACTGAGACATAGAAAACTACAGTCATCTACTGCATGAAATTTGATTTTCAGTCGTCTTGATTGATCGTGCCTCTGGTTTCAAATGAATTACGTCAAGACTGTGAGTTTAACGCTTTGCGCAATTTTTCCTTACTAAAATCTAAATCCCAGGGATGTTATTTTTACACTCATGATAATTTCCTAAATACACAGGGAGAAGATGTTGAACAGAACAGCTACATGGCACACTAAATACACAGGGAGAAGATGCTGAACAAAACAGCTACATGGCACACTAAATACACAGGGAGAAGATGCTGAACAAAACAGCTACATGGCACACTAAATACACAGGGAGAAGATGCTGAACAAAACAGCTACATGGCACACTAAATACACAGGGAGAAGATGCTGAACAAAACAGCTACATGGCACACTAAATACACAGGGAGAAGATGCTGAACAAAACAGCTACATGGCACACTAAATACACAGGGAGAAGATGCTGAACAAAACAGCTACATGGCACACTAAATACACAGGGAGAAGATGCTGAACAAAACAGCTACATGGCACACTAAATACACTGGGAGAAGATGCTGAACAAAACAGCTACATGGCACACTAAATACACAGGGAGAAGATGCTGAACAAAACAGCTACATGGCACACTAAATACACAGGGAGAAGATGCTGAACAAAACAGCTACATGGCACACTAAATACACAGGGAGAAGATGCTGAACAAAACAGCTACATGGCACACTAAATACACAGGGAGAAGATGCTGAACAAAACAGCTACATGGCACACTAAATACACAGGGAGAAGATGCTGAACAAAACAGCTACATGGCACACTAAATACACAGGGAGAAGATGCTGAACAAAACAGCTACATGGCACACTAAATACACAGGGAGAAGATGCTGAACAAACCAGCTACATGGCACACTAAATACACAGGGAGAAGATGCTGAACAAACCAGCTACATGGCACACTACAGTAAAATATTGTGCAGCATCTTGTGAATATAGCAGAAATGCAGCAGCTCAACAGCGGAGAGTAGCTAGAAAGTCATGGGTAGATCAAATATCATCTAATGGTCAACTAACTCAAACTGAATTTTGTAAATTGGATGTAACAAATGGTCATCATCATCTTGTGATGGATGAGCAACATGTCCTAGTATAATCTATTTTCATGTTGTTGTAGGTGCAACTACAGCATAAGTGCTCTAACATTTGGGCTTTTAACTATTAGAAAAGGATAGACAACTCATAGTCCTAGGGAAACATCAGGGAAATATCTTCACTTTTCTCATATTTCTCCTCTTATTTTTTTCTGTTCCATGATTTTATATTTTCCATTTTCTACTTGGCCAGGATTTAGTACAGTTTACAAACCAAAAGTTGGCGGTCTCAGGTTTGCTAAACTGCTAGAAGATGTGGCTTTGGTCAATCCTGAGATGAGAATTAGATTCACATCTCCACACCCTAAGGATTTTCCTGACCAGGTAGTGGCTATAGTTTGTTAATATTGTGTCATTTACCTGACCATGTAGTAGCTATAGTTTGTTAATATTGTGTCATTTACTTGACCATGTAACGGCAGTAACTTGTTAATGTGTCATTTACCTGACCAGGTAGTGGAGATAACTTATTATTGTGCCATCTACCTGACTAATTACATATAAGAAAACCTGAGTACAATGAAATCAATCCTCTACACTTTTGAACACTTTTTAAAAACTGAGGAACTCTAAAAGTGTATCTTCCACCAGAAGATGAAGAGTCCAGTGTTTTGTTCTATAGTTTTATTCAAAGATAGTGCATTTTGTACATGACACTTGTCTCAGTAGACATACCTCCATTTGGGAGACTTGGTACCACAATCTTAAGTCATTCATCCACTGACCGGCACACCCAGGTTTAGAATATACTCATTATTTGTGATCCAGCCACCAGGAAGTAATGTACCAGAACTCATGCTGTGGGGAAGTTGAGGAATAGCGACACTAATCAAGTGGCTTCTGGTCAACTAGGCAGCGGAGCACTCATGGGAAACATGTACTATGACATCGGTTCATTACTCATATTACCTTTACCTTTTCTTGCAGGTCATTTGGTGCATATGCCAAACCATCGTCTGCCAAAGATATTTCTCTATGGCGAGCTGGAGAAGGGTACATGATCTCAAGGTGGCCAAAAGAAGAGCTACAAGGACTCGTTAATGACCTCTCTGAAAGCACCATACCTTTGTGTGCTACCTTATTATATATACTTACCTGCTTGTACAATGACATACCTGTGTTGATGTCATAGTAACTTCACTAGCACATCTATTTCTGTGTGAATGTCATAGTATCTCCACTAACCCATCTATTCCCCATAACTCAGGTTCTGGATGTTATTCTCAAGTACCCCAACATCTGTAAACAAATTCACCTTCCAGCCCAGAGTGGAAACTCGGACGTCCTTGCAGCGATGGGTAGAGGCTACACCAGAGAAGCCTACCTTCAGCTTGTGGAACATGTCACAGATGTTATTCCAGGTATTCATTATTGTCTATTACAAAGAAAATTTTAGTTTTGCCATTACAACAGCATATTAGAGAATTGTGATAACATTATCAACAGTTGCAGCGATAGCCGAGTCCACTACAAAAGAATCACATGTACAGTAGTTAGAAGTATAACTTATCATCTCACAATCATGAATACTCTCAGGGAAAAGTGATTTCTCTCAGTTATAATGTGAACAAATTTTCCCCCATAAATAGATCTCCGATGTGTTGCGATGATACTGTTGGAGGTTTACTTCAGGCTTCAGAAATTTAAATTAATGTTGAAAATTTTTCTTGGTTAAAGCTCCATGAATTTCTATTTTTCTTATTTGTTTGTTCTCAAACTCCTGCAGATTTGCAGGATGTAATCCGGTGAGCAGAATGCATTTTGTGATGGTTTACAGTTTTATTTACTGCAATATCTGCACCTTTTTGGCTGACACATCTGACATCAGCTTGACTTCTGGGTTACTTTGACTATATGGAATGGGACAGCCATCTCCAACCCAATACCTCCTGGAATGTAAACAGTGTTGCTATTCTTTGTTCCCCTTTCAGGACCTGGCAATACACAGGCAGAATTTATATGAATGTTGAAACTTGTCATTGTTAACCTTTACCACGCTACAGTCTGAACATTCCACCAAGTTCATGGTATTTTGCATAGTTGTAGTCCGAAAATTGCACCAAGTTCATGGTATTTTGCATAGTTGTAGTCCGAAAATTGCACCAAGTTCATGGTATTTTGCACAGTCCAAAACTTTCATCAGTTGCTATGCACCTCTTTGAACAAGGATATTGTGATTGTCAACAAAGGTCATTAGTCCGGTTAACAGAGGAAATGAAAATAGACATAATTAACTTCTGTTTTCGCTAGTGTTCAACTAAATAGGACGAGATACAGATAAGTTGCAACTGTATTTAGCTGCCAATATAATTTGTGAAAATTGTTTGACATAGCATCTATTTTTGAGGAATATTTTTTACATTTTGATTTCTATTTGCGTAGCTGATAATTTTAGTTTGACAAACGTGCTTCGTTTGTTTTTTAACCTTTTGGGCTCAGGATTAAAATTAAACAAATTTTGTTTCCCTGCACCTGGGTTCTTTTTGAAAATTTTCATTATTTATGGTGAGTGTTTGGTAAATACAATAAATTTGTTGTTTGTAAAAATATCAAAATAATTTTTGCACATGACAGTTGTGAGTAGATTATGAAGTTGAAAATTGGGGGTAAAATCTCCAAACGCCATTTAAAAAATCACAAATATAATTTTTTGACGACTTATACTTGAGCAATGTGTTGAGCAATGTAAAACTTGAGGCAAAATTGATAAAATCCTCCTAAATACCTATTCCTGTTGTTTCATATCCAGACTAATACAACATGGAGTAAAATTAATAAAACAAAGAAATCACATAAAATGTCTGTTTAAGACTAGGCAGAGCCGGACATACAATGTTTTTCTTTTAAATGCCGGATCGTGGCACCCCTGATACATATTTTTGTGTGTGTTTTCGATGAATAAACAAACATTTTTATAATATAACAACTAAAATACAAAAACAACAATTAAAACATGTAGATATTACTTTCCATGACGATCACTTACCATGCCATGCTGTACTGCATTTGATTGTAAAATATGGCGTTGAGAATAGACAAAGTCGTTTCAGAAATTTGTTGACAAAATCAGCCGGCTTTATCCTTCTTGCAATCATAATGTGTAAAGGAATTTCACCTTTAGGCTGTGAAGTATTTTTAGCATCATGTTGTGAGAATTCTGCATCATATGAGCTTAACTTCGTGGGATTCCGTAGTGATGAATCGGGGCATAGCAACGGGGGTGAATTTAGACGCCTACAGGCCCTAGTTACGTAATGAAGTTGGTTGGTATAGACCCGTATAAAGCCCGTAATGTTAATGATGATATTATATGAACACATTCATTTGATTATAAAATAACAGCAGAGTAATCTAGGCCTAGTTAGAGGTATTTCATTCTGGATTGAATATATCAAAGTTTTCAATGAAAGACTAGAACTATGCCTAGACAATAATTTTAGTTAGACTGACATGTTTCGTGTGTTTTCACAGACTTCTTCTTCTGCGTTCGTTTTCAAACTCCTGCAGATTAGCAGGATGTAGTCCGGAGAACGGAATGCTTTGTGTCATGGTTTACAGAATTGCTGTGATATCTGCGCCTTTTGGCCTGACACATCTGACTTCAGCATGGCTTTGGGTCACTGATCCTATATTGGATGGGACAGTTAACTCCATCCCATAACCTCCTTAGTCACCTTTTACGACATGCGTGGAAGGTAAACAGTGTTGCTATTCTTTGCTTCCCTTTCGGGCCCCGGTAACACACGGGCGTGTTCACGGACAATATTATATGTACAATACCTTAGTTTGTTTATGAAATAACGTCAGATATATTATAGGCCTAGGTATTTTATCCTGGCTTGAATATATTGGATGAGAACAGGTGAGTATTTAACGGATTAAAAACAAATTGTACTTAAAAATTTATCTCAGATATCACACATACACCAACAAAACATACATCGTTACATTCAGTAACCATTCATTTTATGTCCACATACAAAAAATATACACAGAGCTTCAAAAACAAAAAATAATTATTGCATTTTCCAAATACCCTCCATGAATAATACATACAGACAAAAAAGAATGCAGTGATAAGCTGAAATTATGCAGTTTTAAATTAGCAAGCTAAATGCTAAAATTTCCAAGAATTTCTAGGGATTTTGAAACTTATTATTTACCCTATATCTGTCAAGGACATGTTTAAACAGTCTGATTGATGCCTCTTGTCCATCATCATCTTGAGCGGCTCTTTTCCCCTGTTACCAGCAACCATGCCTTCCTTTACATGTTTTTCCGTGATGTTATGTCTCTTTAGACAGCTAAAGACACCTCAGTAATAAATAATGTCGTTACGTCATATATTTATCTTTTGTCAGGGATTTCATGTCATGTCTTTCTGTTAGGGGTTGCATTGTCCAGCGACTTTATTGCTGGGTTCTGTGGGGAGACCGAAGCTGCACATAGGGATACACTTTCACTGATGGACATTGTCAAGTACAACTTTGTTTACTGTTTTCCATACAGCATGAGACAGGTGAGTGTTTACCTGTATATAATGTATGAAAGAAGTGTGTTTTTACCTGTATATAATGTATGGGATGGGGAGTGTTTACCTGTATATGATCTTGGGTCAAAGGGCATGAGCCCATGGACCGCTGGATCAGCAACCAACCTGTATATAATGTATGAAAGAAGTGAGTTTTTACCTGTATATAATGTATGGGATGGGGAGTGTTTACCTGTATATAATGTATGAAAGAAGTGTGTTTTTACCTGTATATAATGTATGGGATGGGGAGTGTTTACCTGTATATGATCTTGGGTCAAAGGGCATGAGCCCATGGACCGCTGGATCAGCAACCAACCTGTATATAATGTATGAAAGAAGTGAGTTTTTACCTGTATATAATGTATGAAACAGGTGAGTGTTTACTTGTATAAAATGTATTAGAGTTTTTACCTGTATACAATATATGATAGAGGTGAGTCTTTACCTGTATGTATATGACAGGTAAGTGCTATTTTTACTGTATGAGGTACTGGACCTGTTGTGGGAGTCAGGAAAATGTACCATTGCTATTTGAACATTGACCATTACCGCATGTGACATGAAAGTGTGTGAGGGAGGTGAGTGTGTTATCTTCATCTCACCTGTGAGGTGATTGTACTGTTACTTATCTTATCCTATCCATGTGTGCCGCTAGATGTCATGGGGAGCTGAAGTCTTCTTTCTTTCACTAACTGTGATGCTGCTGTCATAGTGCAGCCTTGGTGATCTAGTATTTCTCTGATGTCATCTATCCATCTTCGTCTTGGTCTTCCTCTTTTTCGCTTTTCAGATCTTTTATTGAAGGCCATTGATGTAATGCGATCTGGTTCCATTGTTATTAGGTAGCCAAACCATTTGATCTTTTGTATGTCTATGTATTCTATGCATGATATTATTTTCATCAGATTTCTTATAGTATCATTGTTTATTCTATCTCTTCTGTTACCCCCCAGTGTTCTCAGGTACTTCATTTCGCGTACAGCGAGCTTTTGTTCTAGTTTCTCTGTTAAGGTTCAGGTCTGGCATTGCCAACACAGTGTCGGCATGAACACTGCGTTTATTAACACTCTGTTGGAGATCATGTGGATGTTCTGGTGTTTCAGCAATGCTGCTAATTGACGAAAGACAGTTCTATATCAATTATGTTTTATCTATATTTCTCTGTACTATTACTTTGGGAGTAAAGTGAGTTTTGATCTTTACTATGTTAGTTAAACCAGAAAGTAAGAGAAGACACCAAACAGCAATATTTTTCTACAAAAATAAGAAAAGAGCTCTGGTTTCGGCCCTATGCACCGTGTTTGGTACCGAAGTAACATAATGTTAGTAGTCAGAATATCGTGGCACTCTGAACACGTCCGTAGATGCTCTGATCTCATATTTGTTCAGATATTCTATTTTAAACCTACAGAAAACTCGTGCACACTACCGGCTGGACGACAATGTGCCCCTGGATGTCAAGTTGAGGAGGAACCAGGAACTTCACGACACTTTCAGGAAGCATACAGAAGCCTTGCATGCCTCTCAAATTGGAGAGCTACATTTAGTTTTAGTGGAAGGGGTATGTATATATATGTCTAATTAATGAAAGATTTATGAGTTTGTTGTCAGTTTGAAAAATATGCTTGAAAAGGCATAGAGAATTGACTCATTGTCATTGGGTTATGCCATATTTACTCTGCTCCACATAACAAAGCAGGCACTTGCAGAGAGTACCACATGTAGCACGTAACTCCATAGCTTCAAGTGATGATCTAATAGTAGCTTTGTATTGTGGGAGCTAGGCAAAATAGTTATAAGCTTATTTAGCTATTGAGAGAATTTGTGTCAATTGGGAAGCCAATCCTGCTTTATAATTGTGCATCAAGTTTGCTTTATAATTGTGCACCAAGTTTGCTTTATAATTGTGGAGCAATTATAAAATTATAACAATTATAAAGCAGGCTTGATACACAATTATAAAACAGGAATAATGCACAATTATAAAGCAGGATTGGTTTCCCAATTGACACAAATTGTCTCAATAGCTAAATAAGTTTATATAATTGGGCATCAAGCCAATACTGTTGCAATAATTCCCAGGGATGTCTGAAAAATCCACTTTGAAATCAATGAATGGAAACAGCGTAGTGGCGTATACAACTTATAATACAGCGTAGTGATGTATACAACTTATAATACAGCGTAGTGATGTATACAACTTATAATACAGCGTATAGTGACGTATACAATTTATAATACAGCGTATAGTGACGTATACAACTTCACCACATACCTGTAATGTACAGAAAGTACATTTGTTAAGTTGATTCATTTTTGAGGAGATTAACAGAACCAAACAATCCAAGAGCTATATGGGTGGAGACAATCAAAGAAACCTTAAAGTGACCCAGGTTAATCATGGACAATGTGACCCAAATGGCCAAAGACATACCACTTCAAATAACACCATGGGCATTACAATAGATAGATAAATAGAAACTTAGAAACTAGCCAAATGACTTGGATAGGAGCCAAAATTTTAATATAATTCTGAAATGAGCACTAAGAACTTTCTGGAAAGTAGCGGTGTTACTATACACTTGCAATGGAACATTGGTGAAGTTTGTCAGTGAGAAACCTGTTACAGACCACAGTGTTATATTAATGATGATGATGAAATAATCTCTTTATCTGTGAGCAGGTAGCTCTTGACACATGATGATGATGAAATAATCTCTTTACCTGTGAGCAGGTAGCTCTTAACAGCCCATAGCCTTTCTGACAAAAGAATAAGTCCTCTTGAGTAAATGAGGTGACACTAAAATGCATACTTTGTGCTGTCTGACAGACATGGTTGTGTTATGAAGTGGCTTATGGATGCAAGTTTAGTCCATGAAGGGACCCATTCTTGGATCATCTCGTTCTTCCAGGAGTGAAACACAAACATCTGGCCCAGTTCTTCCATTCTTCCATCAGATCTGGTGACTCATGCAATGGCACACCTAGCATTCCCTCACCACCTAGGAGTCTGTCACAAAAAGGGCAGAGGTGCAATGTTCACTTGTCAGCACCTCTCTGTCTCATCCATGGGGACTATTTGTCAAAAGTTAAAAATGGAGGCAAGACATGCAATGACAATGATTTTTTCACAGGTTGCTGGTTGTCAGCTCATCCCCCAACTTTCCTTAGTTGGCTCCTACAACATGAAAGAAGACAACCGTGGCCATATTCTTTGCATCTTGAACTATAAAATACCAGGACTCGGTTACCACACAGGCTGTGTTCATAACTGATATAATTTTACAATCTCTATTTACAGGAAAGCAGAAGATCACCGGAGGACCTTGCTGGCAGGAATGATGCAAATACTAAAGTAGTTTTCCCTAACATCCCTCTCCAATATGGATTGGATCAGTCAGGAGAGATAACTGTAGCACAGCCTGGAGACTATGTTGCTGTGGAGGTCAGTCTAATCCAATCTCCATCCTTGCTGATCTCCTTGTCTTATTAATGTTTAATGTTCAATTTTGTTTACATAAAATTGCTGTCTGTTGCCTCGGATCAAATGTGGAGCAAAGAATGGCAATACTGTTATCTTCCATGTATGTTATAAGAGGCGACTAAGGAGATTATGGGGTGAAGTTGGCTGTCCCGTCCCATAGTGTCAAAGTGAGCCAGAAGCTATTCTGAAGTAGGATGTGTCAGACCGAAAGGTTCTTTTTATAAATAGGAAATACCACCATATTGACACAGAAATGAGATCAACCTACTTCCAAGTCAATATATTCTAGTACTTTGAGATCCGAAGTACTTCATAGTCCTACATCATTATATGCAATTAGTTCTTCATTAGACAAAAATGGCATATAGAGCAGTAATCATTTTTGTCCATGTTGAGCGGCACCACATTGCAAGGTGCTGTAGTTCTTGTGAATTGTTTATGTCTAATATTGAACTCTCTCTATTGATTGTTCTTGTGGAGTTTCTTTTGGGAGACATACTGTTCTAGTTGCATCTGCCTTCCACATGATGTTTTGTTTAGAAAGTCTGTTCTCAACCATTATAAGTACACAACGGTTGTGATTGCTATCTCCTCTTCTTGTAATACTGGACACAAATTCTGGCTTGCTTTCTTCTCTCAGTGAGCTTCTTGATTTAAAATCTGTCTGTTTTATGTTCAATATTCTTAGTCACTTGGTTTTAAAGATGATTAATTTAGTATCTATTGCTTGTGTGGATTTCCAGCTTGTGCATGTTCCTTCAGTACTGAATACAGAGCTCTCCAGTTTGTCCGATGTGATGCTACTGTGTGTAATTCTTGCATGTTGTTGAGACATATAGACATACCCTTATTGATAGCAGTTCTGCGAAGAGTCTCTCTTGACCTTCCTCATTTTCTTGTACTATATGGAACCTATTTTAATGCTTGTAGTGGTCAGTGAACCTATTTTAATGCTTGTAGTGGTCAGTCTGTTTTCATGAATTCTCCATCTTGTATCATTTTGCTACCTAAATGGGAAAACTTATCAACTGTCTGATTAGTTTCTCTATTAAGGGTGATTTTAAAATTACAGTTAGTAAAATTCATGGTCTTAGCCTTGGCAATGTTGCTTTGAAGGCCAATTTATTCTGAAAGATGACAAAGTCAATTCAACAGTTTGCCATAGCTGGAGTTGAACATAATAACAACAAGTCATCTGTAATATAAAGATCAATAAGAGTTTTATCGTCTGTCCATTTTATACTAAAGTGTTGATGTTGAGTTTATATAAGATTACTTTATTACTGATGTCAATGTATTGTTATTATATTTTAATTTATATTATTTTTTCTTTTGCTATCGCAACAGATATGCTCAAGTAGTTCTCAAGTCTTAAAAGGGAGAGCATTATATCGAACAACTTTACAAGAGTTTGTCAGAAGGCAGAGTTCAACACCCCTGAACAGCGACATCAAGGCTAATGCATCTTGAACAATTATAACCTGCAGTAACTTGTCAACGAAGTGCACCTCCAGCATGGACTCAACAACAACCTCTGCAACATACTTGGCCCATAAGTGTCTTTTTAGCACTTCACAGTATAAAGGACTATATGAGTAACATGAGAAGTGTCTTTCTGTTAATTTTTTGTGTGAGGATCAATCGAGCAATCAAAATTTAATCTTTGAAATAGAGTAAATCTGCAGAAGATCACCCGATTAACAAATTTCACACGTGTATCGAGACACTACATTTCAATAGAAGTTGAAAAATGCTGACCCATGTAATTTTTCACCTGTGTACACTCTCAATTAACCAACATGATTTCTTGTGTGACCTACGCTGTTGAACATGAATATGATGTGGAATATATGTAATGCTAGTTTACAGCATTGCTGCGATATTTAATCCTTTTGGCTTAGCATATCTGATTTTGACAAGAACAGGACTTCTAATGGGGCATCTACACAATACAATGAAATCTACTGCAGATAAATGGTAAACGGACAAATAACAATGTTGTCATAGAGTGCTGCCAAAAAATCACAAATTACAGCAGCCAGACGGCTGTGACTAAAAGTAACTATAAGATTAGAGGATTGTCCCAAGTCATTCCAGGAGGTTGAGTGTTTGAATCCTGTTTGTCCAAGGTCATTCCAGGAGGTTGATTGTTTGAATCCTGTTTGTCCAAGGTAATTCCAGGAGGTTGATTGTTTGAATCCTGTTTGTGAGGTCTTGTTGAAAAAGTGAATGTTTTAGAGTATCCAGGAATTATCTCTAGAAGTTTCAGAGTTACTTGCCATGAGTGGTACGCTCGACAAGCATTATGCCGCTTCCTTGAGATAGGGACGCATGTGGGGAAAATGGAGTACTTTGAAGTCCGCTGTCAGTTTTCTATGTTTTTTGGGCCCTTTTTTAAAGTCTATGATTGCCAGAGTATCTTAGCAGCATGAAAGTACAGCGCAGAATAGCAACACTTTTCATGCATGTAGTAAGTGGCAATTGTGGAAGTTTTCGGGTCAAATTGGCTGCACCATCATGTAAGGTTAAAGTCATGCTGAAGTCAAATGTGCATGCCAAAAGGCACATATATATCATTTAAAAGCACACTATCAACTTTATTATTTTTATTATTTATTATTATTTTGGTTGAGATTTGGTCATCGTCAATTATGACAGATAAACATCATATTGCAGCTATGCTTTAACCATGACACATAGCATTCCGTTCTCCAGACTGTATCCTGCTAATCTGCAAAATTATGAGAACAGGTGCAGAAGAGTAAGTCTGATAATAGGTAGAACTGCAGTAATACTAAAATCCAACATGTGACAGTTGAAGGATATAGGCTAGTGAATAACAGACAAACTAGCATTTTGACCATAATCTCTTTATCAAGAACACAAAGAAGTATTTGACATAAAGTGTGGCACTGCCACAATATTAGGAAGTGTATTGTAATATAGTTTGTTAGTCATTGGATCTTCATCATTGCACCCTGGACTCATTGATAATTGGTCTGATCTCCACTAGAGTGGACTCACTATTAGATGATGATTGACAGGTCCAGTTCTGTGTTGGTTGACGTACATTATTCTAAGCCCAAAGTAGCATTAATTTCTGAATGTGCCACATTTCAAGCTCAGTTTCTTTATTCTAGGCAAGGAAAAAGGAATCATCACCTTCATTCATTTTATTTTCCCGTGTTGTTTTCGTAAGGAGTTAAATATATCACCACGATCTGTTGCTAAAGTGCCGGACACAGTAGTAGTGCATGCCAGCCGGTCTGCTTTTTCATTGCCGTGAACATCCACATGACCAGACACTGCCACTGTTCTTGAATGCAACACATTTATAATTCTGATCATGTTCGTCTAGTCACTGAGGATGCAGACATGAGTTGCCTTTTCTTACCCATCCAGTTCAAACCATACTGTATATGATCATAGGGTGCACTATCATGTGATGTGTTGTGTCCCTGATAAAGACGGCTGATTGAACATTGATTTATATTTGTATTCCGGAATTTAATTTAATTTGGAAAAGGAATGTCATCATTAGAGTGAAAATCTTGATTTATAACTGACTAGTGATATCTGTTGTGATGTATGGTTGTGAGAATTGGACACTACTACGGACATGGAGAGATGATTATAGGCCATTGAATACAAATGTTACAGACGAATTCTGTGCATCTCCTATAGAGAGCATAATACAAATGTTACAGATGAATTCTGTGCATCTCCTATAGAGAGCATAAGACAAATGTTACAGATGAATTCTGTGCATCTCCTATAGAGAGCATATGACAAATGTGTACGTAGGAAATAAAATAGAGATGTATGTACATGTTCACAAGAATCATTATTTTCAGTGAAACGATGAAAACTTGCATGGTTTGGACATGTATGCAGACATGATTCCTTGTCTAATACAATACTACATGGAACAGTGAAGGATGGAAGAAGCAGAGGAGGACAAAGAAAAGCATGGACAGAAAGGACTAATCAGATCAAGATTTTTCCTTGCTCATCCACATCGCTGAGGATTGCAATTGATTGAGGGCTCTGTGTGTTGATGCATCCAGTGTGATACCCTATGACCCTGACAGGTTACGGTTATATGGATATGGATCACAAGTGCTTCTGGTGATTAACTTCATTACCACATGTCCTCAGATTAACTTCATTACCACATGTCCTCAGATTAACTTCATTACCACATGCCCTAAAGTATCACCAGTAAGTCTCCAAACACATTTAAGATACTTAGTTTGTGTGCAATTTTTTTCAGACAAAATAGTTTGAATGGTGGCACAGAGGAAATGTAAATAAAAAATAACTTGAATTGTGGGTATGAATATATTATAGCAAACAAGATACATTTGTGATTATGATACACCATCCGATACATTTGTGATTATGATACACCATCCGATACATTTGTGATTATGATACACCATCTCGGCACTGGATAATCCCAGACGTAGTTGACTCATCATTTTCGATCACAGCATTGTGCTCACTACCCTACTTTTTACCTGTGAGATACAGTGTACAGCTGATATGGCTTGTATACTTCATCCCCGACGGCAGGTTGCTGCCATGTGATCTACCTTTACTTAGTTCATAAAGTTATCTTCATCCCCGATAGCAGGTTGCTGCCACGGGACATACCTTTACTTAATAGTATTAGATTCAGGTATGCATATGTTAACAGAATACTTCAAAAGTATTAGATTCAGGTATGAATATCATGTTTAAAAAAACATTTTGAAAAGTTGTTATATTCATGTTTCTATGGGTGTGGTACCCATTTCTCAATAATGTTTGGTTTGGAGGAAAGGTTTGTTTTTGTACAAAAACTGAATGCAGAAATAAACTAACGTGGTATCAATACTGAATATTACATTTGAGAAAACTAACTACAGTGAAATGGAATAAGAAAAACATATCTTGAAAAAATGCACAAAATATTTTTATTTGCAGAATATCATACAAAATAATTTCTCATCTTGACAATGTTTGAGATCCATTGAAAATGTTTGGGATCCATTGAAAAAATCATCTGTCTGTAGTTTGTACAGTGAGATAACTCTAACTGGATGAAGTTTGTATTCAAGTTTCCCCATATGAGGCATGAGATTCTTGAGCACATATTGTTTAGATTGCTCAGAATTAACTGTGAGGCAAGACCTGGCCACACTGGACTGGGCAGAACCAAAACCTTTAAGGCTACCGCTCAGACCTGGAGAAGACTAGGAACTTCCGCTGTGTCAATTGAGCTGAAAATCTAACCAGATCAAGCGAATCCTGAATGAGGAACTATTTCTACAATGTTGTGACCGTGTCCAGAGATTGTGGTTTTAAAACACTCATTTTCCAGAATCTGACATTCCTTTTAAGGATATCTTCATAAGTTTTATCCATGTCTTCTTCATATCCATCCACGGATAAATTGTATTGGAACAACTGAGAGGACTTGCAATGTTGAGCTGCAGGTGCAGGAGAATCACATTTGATTGAGTTCACAGATTCTTCTAGTTCGCTGTGTGAGTGCATCTTGCATTCTTCAAGGGAGTTCAGAGAGTCTGAAATATAACAGCAAGTTCACAGCTAATCAATAGTCATTCCAGTAGAATCTCACTATAGCATATCATTTTATAACAGTAGAATCTCACTATATCATTTTATAACAGTAGAATCTCACTATATCATTTTATAACAGTAGAATCTCACTATAGCATATCATTTTATAACAGTAGAATCTCACTATAGCACATCATTTTATAACAGTAGAATCTCACTATATCATTTTATAACAGTAGAATCTCACTATATCATTTTATAACAGTAGAATCTCATTATAGCATATCATTTTATAACAGTAGAATCTCACTATATCATTTTATAACAGTAGAATCTCACTATAGCACATCATTTTATAACAGTAGAATCTCACTATATCATTTTATAACAGTAGAATCTCACTATATCATTTTATAACAGTAGAATCTCACTATATCATTTTATAACAGTAGAATCTCATTATAGCATATCATTTTATAACAGTAGAATCTCACTATATCATTTTATAACAGTAGAATCTCATTATAGCATATCATTTTATAACAGTAGAATCTCACTATATCATTTTATAACAGTAGAATCTCACTATATCATTTTATAACAGTAGAATCTCACTATATCATTTTATAACAGTAGAATCTCACTATAGCATATCATTTTATAACAGTAGAATCTCACTATATCATTTTATAACAGTAGAATCTCACTATATCATTTTATAACAGTAGAATCTCATTATATCATTTTATAACAGTAGAATCTCACTATATCATTTTATAACAGTAGAATCTCACTATATCATTTTATAACAGTAGAATCTCACTATATCATTTTATAACAGTAGAATCTCACTATATCATTTTATAACAGTAGAATCTCACTATATCATTTTATAACAGTAGAATCTCACTATATCATTTTATAACAGTAGAATCTCGCTATATCATTTTATAACAGTAGAATCTCGCTATATCATTTTATAACAGTAGAATCTCACTATATCATTTTATAACAGTAGAATCTCACTATATCATTTTATAACAGTATAATCTCATTATAGCATATCATTTTATAACAGTAGAATTTCACTATAGCATATCATTTTATAACAGTAGAATCTCGCTATATCATTTTATAACAGTAGAATCTCACTATATCATTTTATAACAGTAGAATCTCACTATATCATTTTATAACAGTAGAATCTCATTATAGCATATCATTTTATAACAGTAGAATCTCACTATAGCATATCATTTTATAACAGTAGAATCTCATTATATCATTTTATAACAGTAGAATCTCACTATATCATTTTATAACAGTAGAATCTCATTATATCATTTTATAACAGTAGAATCTCACTATATCATTTTATAACAGTAGAATCTCACTATATCATTTTATAACAGTAGAATCTCATTATAGCATATCATTTTATAACAGTAGAATCTCATTATAGCATATCATTTTATAACAGTAGAATCTCACTATAGCATATCATTTTATAACAGTAGAATCTCACTATATCATTTTATAACAGTAGAATCTCACTATATCATTTTATAACAGTAGAATCTCACTATATCATTTTATAACAGTAGAATCTCATTATATCATTTTATAACAGTAGAATCTCATTATAGCATATCATTGTATAACAGTAGAATCTCATTATATCATTTTATAACAGTAGAATCTCACTATATCATTTTATAACAGTAGAATCTCATTATATCATTTTATAACAGTAGAATCTCACTATATCATTTTATAACAGTAGAATCTCACTATATCATTTTATAACAGTAGAATCTCATTATAGCATATCATTTTATAACAGTAGAATCTCATTATAGCATATCATTTTATAACAGTAGAATCTCACTATACCATATCATTTTATAACAGTAGAATCTCACTATATCATTTTATAACAGTAGAATCTCACTATATCATTTTATAACAGTAGAATCTCACTATATCATTTTATAACAGTAGAATCTCGCTATATCATTTTATAACAGTAGAATCTCACTATATCATTTTATAACAGTAGAATCTCACTATATCATTTTATAACAGTAGAATCTCATTATAGCATATCATTTTATAACAGTAGAATCTCACTATAGCATATCATTTTATAACAGTAGAATCTCACTATATCATTTTATAACAGTAGAATCTCATTATAGCATATCATTTTATAACAGTAGAATCTCATTATAGCATATCATTTTATAACAGTAGAATCTCACTATAGCATATCATTTTATAACAGTAGAATCTCACTATAGCATATCATTTTATAACAGTAGAATCTCACTATAGCATATCATTTTATAACAGTAGAATCTCACTATATCATTTTATAACAGTAGAATCTCACTATATCATTTTATAACAGTAGAATCTCACTATATCATTTTATAACAGTAGAATCTCACTATATCATTTTATAACAGTAGAATCTCATTATAGCATATCATTTTATAACAGTAGAATCTCACTATAGCACATCATTTTATAACAGTAGAATCTCACTATATCATTTTATAACAGTAGAATCTCACTATATCATTTTATAACAGTAGAATCTCACTATATCATTTTATAACAGTAGAATCTCACTATATCATTTTATAACAGTAGAATCTCATTATAGCATATCATTTTATAACAGTAGAATCTCACTATATCATTTTATAACAGTAGAATCTCACTATATCATTTTATAACAGTAGAATCTCATTATATCATTTTATAACAGTAGAATCTCACTATATCATTTTATAACAGTAGAATCTCACTATATCATTTTATAACAGTAGAATCTCACTATATCATTTTATAACAGTAGAATCTCACTATATCATTTTATAACAGTAGAATCTCACTATATCATTTTATAACAGTAGAATCTCACTATATCATTTTATAACAGTAGAATCTCTCTATATCATTTTATAACAGTAGAATCTCGCTATATCATTTTATAACAGTAGAATCTCACTATATCATTTTATAACAGTAGAATCTCACTATATCATTTTATAACAGTATAATCTCATTATAGCATATCATTTTATAACAGTAGAATTTCACTATAGCATATCATTTTATAACAGTAGAATCTCATTATATCATTTTATAACAGTAGAATCTCACTATATCATTTTATAACAGTAGAATCTCATTATATCATTTTATAACAGTAGAATCTCACTATATCATTTTATAACAGTAGAATCTCACTATATCATTTTATAACAGTAGAATCTCATTATAGCATATCATTTTATAACAGTAGAATCTCATTATAGCATATCATTTTATAACAGTAGAATCTCACTATAGCATATCATTTTATAACAGTAGAATCTCACTATATCATTTTATAACAGTAGAATCTCACTATATCATTTTATAACAGTAGAATCTCATTATATCATTTTATAACAGTAGAATCTCATTATATCATTTTATAACAGTAGAATCTCATTATAGCATATCATTGTATAACAGTAGAATCTCATTATATCATTTTATAACAGTAGAATCTCACTATATCATTTTATAACAGTAGAATCTCATTATATCATTTTATAACAGTAGAATCTCACTATATCATTTTATAACAGTAGAATCTCATTATAGCATATCATTTTATAACAGTAGAATCTCATTATAGCATATCATTTTATAACAGTAGAATCTCACTATACCATATCATTTTATAACAGTAGAATCTCACTATATCATTTTATAACAGTAGAATCTCACTATATCATTTTATAACAGTAGAATCTCACTATATCATTTTATAACAGTAGAATCTCGCTATATCATTTTATAACAGTAGAATCTCACTATATCATTTTATAACAGTAGAATCTCACTATATCATTTTATAACAGTAGAATCTCATTATAGCATATCATTTTATAACAGTAGAATCTCACTATAGCATATCATTTTATAACAGTAGAATCTCACTATATCATTTTATAACAGTAGAATCTCATTATAGCATATCATTTTATAACAGTAGAATCTCATTATAGCATATCATTTTATAACAGTAGAATCTCACTATAGCATATCATTTTATAACAGTAGAATCTCACTATAGCATATCATTTTATAACAGTAGAATCTCACTATAGCATATCATTTTATAACAGTAGAATCTCACTATATCATTTTATAACAGTAGAATCTCACTATATCATTTTATAACAGTAGAATCTCACTATATCATTTTATAACAGTAGAATCTCACTATATCATTTTATAACAGTAGAATCTCACTATAGCACATCATTTTATAACAGTAGAATCTCACTATATCATTTTATAACAGTAGAATCTCACTATATCATTTTATAACAGTAGAATCTCACTATATCATTTTATAACAGTAGAATCTCACTATATCATTTTATAACAGTAGAATCTCACTATAGCACATCATTTTATAACAGTAGAATCTCACTATATCATTTTATAACAGTAGAATCTCACTATATCATTTTATAACAGTAGAATCTCACTATATCATTTTATAACAGTAGAATCTCATTATAGCATATCATTTTATAACAGTAGAATCTCACTATATCATTTTATAACAGTAGAATCTCATTATAGCATATCATTTTATAACAGTAGAATCTCACTATATCATTTTATAACAGTAGAATCTCACTATATCATTTTATAACAGTAGAATCTCACTATATCATTTTATAACAGTAGAATCTCACTATAGCATATCATTTTATAACAGTAGAATCTCACTATATCATTTTATAACAGTAGAATCTCACTATATCATTTTATAACAGTAGAATCTCATTATATCATTTTATAACAGTAGAATCTCACTATATCATTTTATAACAGTAGAATCTCACTATATCATTTTATAACAGTAGAATCTCATTATATCATTTTATAACAGTAGAATCTCATATCATTTTATAACAGTAGAATCTCATTATATCATTTTATAACAGTAGAATCTCACTATATCATTTTATAACAGTAGAATCTCACTATATCATTTTATAACAGTAGAATCTCACTATATCATTTTATAACAGTAGAATCTCACTATATCATTTTATAACAGTAGAATCTCACTATATCATTTTATAACAGTAGAATCTCACTATATCATTTTATAACAGTAGAATCTCGCTATATCATTTTATAACAGTAGAATCTCGCTATATCATTTTATAACAGTAGAATCTCACTATATCATTTTATAACAGTAGAATCTCACTATATCATTTTATAACAGTAGAATCTCATTATAGCATATCATTTTATAACAGTAGAATCTCACTATAGCATATCATTTTATAACAGTAGAATCTCATTATATCATTTTATAACAGTAGAATCTCACTATATCATTTTATAACAGTAGAATCTCATTATATCATTTTATAACAGTAGAATCTCACTACATCATTTTATAACAGTAGAATCTCACTATATCATTTTATAACAGTAGAATCTCATTATAGCATATCATTTTATAACAGTAGAATCTCATTATAGCATATCATTTTATAACAGTAGAATCTCACTATAGCATATCATTTTATAACAGTAGAATCTCACTATATCATTTTATAACAGTATAATCTCACTATATCATTTTATAACAGTAGAATCTCACTATATCATTTTATAACAGTAGAATCTCATTATATCATTTTATAACAGTAGAATCTCATTATAGCATATCATTGTATAACAGTAGAATCTCATTATATCATTTTATAACAGTAGAATCTCACTATATCATTTTATAACAGTAGAATCTCACTATATCATTTTATAACAGTAGAATCTCATTATAGCATATCATTTTATAACAGTAGAATCTCATTATAGCATATCATTTTATAACAGTAGAATCTCACTATACCATATCATTTTATAACAGTAGAATCTCACTATATCATTTTATAACAGTAGAATCTCACTATATCATTTTATAACAGTAGAATCTCACTATATCATTTTATAACAGTAGAATCTCGCTATATCATTTTATAACAGTAGAATCTCACTATATCATTTTATAACAGTAGAATCTCACTATATCATTTTATAACAGTAGAATCTCATTATAGCATATCATTTTATAACAGTAGAATCTCACTATAGCATATCATTTTATAACAGTAGAATCTCACTATATCATTTTATAACAGTAGAATCTCATTATAGCATATCATTTTATAACAGTAGAATCTCATTATAGCATATCATTTTATAACAGTAGAATCTCACTATAGCATATCATTTTATAACAGTAGAATCTCACTATAGCATATCATTTTATAACAGTAGAATCTCACTATAGCATATCATTTTATAACAGTAGAATCTCACTATATCATTTTATAACAGTAGAATCTCACTATATCATTTTATAACAGTAGAATCTCACTATATCATTTTATAACAGTAGAATCTCACTATATCTTTTTATAACAGTAGAATCTCATTATAGCATATCATTTTATAACAGTAGAATCTCACTATAGCACATCATTTTATAACAGTAGAATCTCACTATATCATTTTATAACAGTAGAATCTCACTATATCATTTTATAACAGTAGAATCTCACTATATCATTTTATAACAGTAGAATCTCACTATATCATTTTATAACAGTAGAATCTCATTATAGCATATCATTTTATAACAGTAGAATCTCACTATATCATTTTATAACAGTAGAATCTCACTATATCATTTTATAACAGTAGAATCTCATTATATCATTTTATAACAGTAGAATCTCACTATATCGTTTTATAACAGTAGAATCTCACTATATCATTTTATAACAGTAGAATCTCACTATATCATTTTATAACAGTAGAATCTCACTATATCATTTTATAACAGTAGAATCTCACTATATCATTTTATAACAGTAGAATCTCACTATATCATTTTATAACAGTAGAATCTCGCTATATCATTTTATAACAGTAGAATCTCACTATATCATTTTATAACAGTAGAATCTCACTATATCATTTTATAACAGTAGAATCTCACTATATCATTTTATAACAGTAGAATCTCACTATATCATTTTATAACAGTAGAATCTCACTATATCATTTTATAACAGTAGAATCTCGCTATATCATTTTATAACAGTAGAATCTCGCTATATCATTTTATAACAGTAGAATCTCACTATATCATTTTATAACAGTAGAATCTCACTATATCATTTTATAACAGTATAATCTCATTATAGCATATCATTTTATAACAGTAGAATTTCACTATAGCATATCATTTTATAACAGTAGAATCTCATTATATCATTTTATAACAGTAGAATCTCACTATATCATTTTATAACAGTAGAATCTCATTATATCATTTTATAACAGTAGAATCTCACTATATCATTTTATAACAGTAGAATCTCACTATATCATTTTATAACAGTAGAATCTCATTATAGCATATCATTTTATAACAGTAGAATCTCATTATAGCATATCATTTTATAACAGTAGAATCTCACTATAGCATATCATTTTATAACAGTAGAATCTCACTATATCATTTTATAACAGTAGAATCTCACTATATCATTTTATAACAGTAGAATCTCACTATATCATTTTATAACAGTAGAATCTCATTATATCATTTTATAACAGTAGAATCTCATTATAGCATATCATTGTATAACAGTAGAATCTCATTATATCATTTTATAACAGTAGAATCTCACTATATCATTTTATAACAGTAGAATCTCATTATATCATTTTATAACAGTAGAATCTCACTATATCATTTTATAACAGTAGAATCTCATTATAGCATATCATTTTATAACAGTAGAATCTCATTATAGCATATCATTTTATAACAGTAGAATCTCACTATACCATATCATTTTATAACAGTAGAATCTCACTATATCATTTTATAACAGTAGAATCTCACTATATCATTTTATAACAGTAGAATCTCACTATATCATTTTATAACAGTAGAATCTCGCTATATCATTTTATAACAGTAGAATCTCACTATATCATTTTATAACAGTAGAATCTCACTATATCATTTTATAACAGTAGAATCTCATTATAGCATATCATTTTATAACAGTAGAATCTCACTATAGCATATCATTTTATAACAGTAGAATCTCACTATATCATTTTATAACAGTAGAATCTCATTATAGCATATCATTTTATAACAGTAGAATCTCATTATAGCATATCATTTTATAACAGTAGAATCTCACTATAGCATATCATTTTATAACAGTAGAATCTCACTATAGCATATCATTTTATAACAGTAGAATCTCACTATAGCATATCATTTTATAACAGTAGAATCTCACTATATCATTTTATAACAGTAGAATCTCACTATATCATTTTATAACAGTAGAATCTCATTATAGCATATCATTTTATAACAGTAGAATCTCATTATAGCATATCATTTTATAACAGTAGAATCTCATTATATCATTTTATAACAGTAGAATCTCACTATATCATTTTATAACAGTAGAATCTCACTATATCATTTTATAACAGTAGAATCTCATTATAGCATATCATTTTATAACAGTAGAATCTCACTATATCATTTTATAACAGTAGAATCTCACTATATCATTTTATAACAGTAGAATCTCACTATATCATTTTATAACAGTAGAATCTCATTATAGCATATCATTTTATAACAGTAGAATCTCATTATAGCATATCATTTTATAACAGTAGAATCTCACTATATCATTTTATAACAGTAGAATCTCACTATATCATTTTATAACAGTAGAATCTCACTATATCATTTTATAACAGTAGAATCTCATTATAGCATATCATTTTATAACAGTAGAATCTCATTATAGCATATCATTTTATAACAGTAGAATCTTATTATAGCATATCATTTTATAACAGTAGAATCTCACTATATCATTTTATAACAGTAGAATCTCATTATAGCATATCATTTTATAACAGTAGAATCTCACTATATCATTTTATAACAGTAGAATCTCACTATATCATTTTATAACAGTAGAATCTCACTATATCATTTTATAACAGTAGAATCTCACTATAGCATATCATTTTATAACAGTAGAATCTCACTATATCATTTTATAACAGTAGAATCTCACTATATCATTTTATAACAGTAGAATCTCATTATATCATTTTATAACAGTAGAATCTCACTATATCATTTTATAACAGTAGAATCTCACTATATCATTTTATAACAGTAGAATCTCATTATATCATTTTATAACAGTAGAATCTCATATCATTTTATAACAGTAGAATCTCATTATAACATTTTATAACAGTAGAATCTCACTATATCATTTTATAACAGTAGAATCTCACTATATCATTTTATAACAGTAGAATCTCACTATATCATTTTATAACAGTAGAATCTCACTATATCATTTTATAACAGTAGAATCTCACTATATCATTTTATAACAGTAGAATCTCACTATATCATTTTATAACAGTAGAATCTCGCTATATCATTTTATAACAGTAGAATCTCGCTATATCATTTTATAACAGTAGAATCTCACTATATCATTTTATAACAGTAGAATCTCACTATATCATTTTATAACAGTAGAATCTCATTATAGCATATCATTTTATAACAGTAGAATCTCACTATAGCATATCATTTTATAACAGTAGAATCTCATTATATCATTTTATAACAGTAGAATCTCACTATATCATTTTATAACAGTAGAATCTCATTATATCATTTTATAACAGTAGAATCTCACTATATCATTTTATAACAGTAGAATCTCACTATATCATTTTATAACAGTAGAATCTCATTATAGCATATCATTTTATAACAGTAGAATCTCATTATAGCATATCATTTTATAACAGTAGAATCTCACTATAGCATATCATTTTATAACAGTAGAATCTCACTATATCATTTTATAACAGTAGAATCTCACTATATCATTTTATAACAGTAGAATCTCACTATATCATTTTATAACAGTAGAATCTCATTATATCATTTTATAACAGTAGAATCTCATTATAGCATATCATTGTATAACAGTAGAATCTCATTATATCATTTTATAACAGTAGAATCTCACTATATCATTTTATAACAGTAGAATCTCATTATATCATTTTATAACAGTAGAATCTCACTATATCATTTTATAACAGTAGAATCTCACTATATCATTTTATAACAGTAGAATCTCATTATAGCATATCATTTTATAACAGTAGAATCTCATTATAGCATATCATTTTATAACAGTAGAATCTCACTATACCATATCATTTTATAACAGTAGAATCTCACTATATCATTTTATAACAGTAGAATCTCACTATATCATTTTATAACAGTAGAATCTCACTATATCATTTTATAACAGTAGAATCTCGCTATATCATTTTATAACAGTAGAATCTCACTATATCATTTTATAACAGTAGAATCTCACTATATCATTTTATAACAGTAGAATCTCATTATAGCATATCATTTTATAACAGTAGAATCTCACTATAGCATATCATTTTATAACAGTAGAATCTCACTATATCATTTTATAACAGTAGAATCTCATTATAGCATATCATTTTATAACAGTAGAATCTCATTATAGCATATCATTTTATAACAGTAGAATCTCACTATAGCATATCATTTTATAACAGTAGAATCTCACTATAGCATATCATTTTATAACAGTAGAATCTCACTATAGCATATCATTTTATAACAGTAGAATCTCACTATATCATTTTATAACAGTAGAATCTCACTATATCATTTTATAACAGTAGAATCTCACTATATCATTTTATAACAGTAGAATCTCACTATATCATTTTATAACAGTAGAATCTCATTATAGCATATCATTTTATAACAGTAGAATCTCACTATAGCACATCATTTTATAACAGTAGAATCTCACTATATCATTTTATAACAGTAGAATCTCACTATATCATTTTATAACAGTAGAATCTCACTATATCATTTTATAACAGTAGAATCTCACTATATCATTTTATAACAGTAGAATCTCATTATAGCATATCATTTTATAACAGTAGAATCTCACTATATCATTTTATAACAGTAGAATCTCACTATATCATTTTATAACAGTAGAATCTCATTATATCATTTTATAACAGTAGAATCTCACTATATCATTTTATAACAGTAGAATCTCACTATATCATTTTATAACAGTAGAATCTCACTATATCATTTTATAACAGTAGAATCTCACTATATCATTTTATAACAGTAGAATCTCACTATATCATTTTATAACAGTAGAATCTCACTATATCATTTTATAACAGTAGAATCTCGCTATATCATTTTATAACAGTAGAATCTCGCTATATCATTTTATAACAGTAGAATCTCACTATATCATTTTATAACAGTAGAATCTCACTATATCATTTTATAACAGTATAATCTCATTATAGCATATCATTTTATAACAGTAGAATTTCACTATAGCATATCATTTTATAACAGTAGAATCTCATTATATCATTTTATAACAGTAGAATCTCACTATATCATTTTATAACAGTAGAATCTCATTATATCATTTTATAACAGTAGAATCTCACTATATCATTTTATAACAGTAGAATCTCACTATATCATTTTATAACAGTAGAATCTCATTATAGCATATCATTTTATAACAGTAGAATCTCATTATAGCATATCATTTTATAACAGTAGAATCTCACTATAGCATATCATTTTATAACAGTAGAATCTCACTATATCATTTTATAACAGTAGAATCTCACTATATCATTTTATAACAGTAGAATCTCACTATATCATTTTATAACAGTAGAATCTCATTATATCATTTTATAACAGTAGAATCTCATTATAGCATATCATTGTATAACAGTAGAATCTCATTATATCATTTTATAACAGTAGAATCTCACTATATCATTTTATAACAGTAGAATCTCATTATATCATTTTATAACAGTAGAATCTCACTATATCATTTTATAACAGTAGAATCTCATTATAGCATATCATTTTATAACAGTAGAATCTCATTATAGCATATCATTTTATAACAGTAGAATCTCACTATACCATATCATTTTATAACAGTAGAATCTCACTATATCATTTTATAACAGTAGAATCTCACTATATCATTTTATAACAGTAGAATCTCACTATATCATTTTATAACAGTAGAATCTCGCTATATCATTTTATAACAGTAGAATCTCACTATATCATTTTATAACAGTAGAATCTCACTATATCATTTTATAACAGTAGAATCTCATTATAGCATATCATTTTATAACAGTAGAATCTCACTATAGCATATCATTTTATAACAGTAGAATCTCACTATATCATTTTATAACAGTAGAATCTCATTATAGCATATCATTTTATAACAGTAGAATCTCATTATAGCATATCATTTTATAACAGTAGAATCTCACTATAGCATATCATTTTATAACAGTAGAATCTCACTATAGCATATCATTTTATAACAGTAGAATCTCACTATAGCATATCATTTTATAACAGTAGAATCTCACTATATCATTTTATAACAGTAGAATCTCACTATATCATTTTATAACAGTAGAATCTCACTATATCATTTTATAACAGTAGAATCTCACTATATCATTTTATAACAGTAGAATCTCATTATAGCATATCATTTTATAACAGTAGAATCTCACTATAGCACATCATTTTATAACAGTAGAATCTCACTATATCATTTTATAACAGTAGAATCTCACTATATCATTTTATAACAGTAGAATCTCACTATATCATTTTATAACAGTAGAATCTCACTATATCATTTTATAACAGTAGAATCTCATTATAGCATATCATTTTATAACAGTAGAATCTCACTATATCATTTTATAACAGTAGAATCTCACTATATCATTTTATAACAGTAGAATCTCACTATATCATTTTATAACAGTAGAATCTCACTATATCATTTTATAACAGTAGAATCTCACTATATCATTTTATAACAGTAGAATCTCACTATATCATTTTATAACAGTAGAATCTCATTATAGCATATCATTTTATAACAGTAGAATCTCATTATAGCATATCATTTTATAACAGTAGAATCTCATTATATCATTTTATAACAGTAGAATCTCACTATATCATTTTATAACAGTAGAATCTCACTATATCATTTTATAACAGTAGAATCTCACTATATCATTTTATAACAGTAGAATCTCACTATATCATTTTATAACAGTAGAATCTCACTATATCATTTTATAACAGTAGAATCTCACTATATCATTTTATAACAGTAGAATCTCACTATATCATTTTATAACAGTAGAATCTCACAATATCATTTTATAACAGTAGAATCTCATTATAGCATATCATTTTATAACAGTAGAATCTCATTATAGCATATCATTTTATAACAGTAGAATCTCATTATATCATTTATAACAGTAGAATCTCACTATATCATTTTATAACAGTAGAATCTCACTATATCATTTTATAACAGTAGAATCTCACTATATCATTTTATAACAGTAGAATCTCACTATATCATTTTATAACAGTAGAATCTCACTATATCATTTTATAACAGTAGAATCTCACTATATCATTTTATAACAGTAGAATCTCATTATAGCATATCATTTTATAACAGTAGAATCTCACTATATCATTTTATAACAGTAGAATCTCACTATAGCATATCATTTTATAACAGTAGAATCTCACTATAGCATATCATTTTATAACAGTAGAATCTCGCTATATCATTTTATAACAGTAGAATCTCACTATATCATTTTATAACAGTAGAATCTCACTATAGCATATTATATTATAACATAGTAAATCTTTATAGAGCATCCTTTTATAACACATTTTTCTATTTAACACTTTAAACAAATGAATTATATTTCTTCTATATTATTTGTACTGTATATATCGAATGTCTGTTATTACATACATATTTTGTTGGTCCGGATCTAGTTGTTATAATGGAATATGACTGGAATAAAATCATAAGTTCAATCTTCATACCAACATTACGTTATTAATGTCAGACATAAACACTAATAAAAGAAGAAACTTACTAGCTATGAAATGAGATGTCTAAGAAAAGCAGCAAACATAACAAGAAGAGATTGTGAAATGGAAAGATTACAATACCTGTTGAACAACATCAGTGGTCAAATATATTGAAAAACAGAGATTGAAATGGTTCTGCCAATTAATGAGAATGAACTCTTATTGGAAGAACATGCAGCATGATAATGGAAACAGAAAACTACAGAGAAAGCCCAAGGGTGGATTGAAGGAGTTGCAAACATTCTCAAACATCACAATATTATTGTACATCAATCGGCCAAACTTGCCAAGTGCCATAGCCTGGAAACCGATGGTCATTCAATCCTTTGTCACCTTGCAGAAAAATCAGAGAAAAGACCAGAGATAGATGGATAGATAGACAGCATTTAGATATTGACAACCATGTGTAAACGATTACACACTTGTTTGACAGACCACCACCAACATCAATAAATCTATTCATATCTAAGTGGCTACACCCCGGAAACAGCCTTGGCTAACTAGCTAAATTGATTTTTTTTATAATTCCATCATGGCTGAGGCTTCTGCAGTGTGTGTATTGTAAATATGATTTCAATCCCCTGCATAAGTTTGAATGTAAATATGATTTCAATCCCCTGCATAAGTTTGAATGTAAATATGATTTCAATCCCCTGCGTAAGTTTGAATGTAAATATGATTTCAATCCCCTGCATAAGTTTGAAGGTAAATATGATTTCAATCCCCTGCGTAAGTGTTTGAATGTAAATATGATTTCAATCCCCTGCATAAGTTTGAATGTAAATATGATTTCAATCCCCTGCGTAAGTTTGAATGTAAATATGATTTCAATCCCCTGCGTAAGTGTTTGAATGTAAATATGATTTCAATCCCCTGCGTAAGTGTTTGAATGCAAATATGATTTCAATCCCCTGCGTAAGTTTGAATGTAAATATGATTTCAATCCCCTGCGTAAGTTTGAATGTAAATATCATTTCAATCCCCTGCGTAAGTGTTTGAATGCAAATATGATTTCAATCCCCTGCATAAGTTTGAATGCAAATATGATTTCAATCCCCTGCGTAAGTTTGAATGTAAATATGATTTCAATCCCCTGCGTAAGTTTGAATGTAAATATCATTTCAATCCCCTGCGTAAGTGTTTGAATGTAAATATGATTTCAATCCCCTGCGTAAGTTTGAATGTAAATATGATTTCAATCCCCTGCGTAAGTTTGAATGTAAATATCATTTCAATCCCCTGCGTAAGTGTTTGAATGCAAATATGATTTCAATCCCCTGCGTAAGTGTTTGAATGCAAATATGATTTCAATCCCCTGTGTAAGTGTTTGAATGCAAATAAATTACCAGCTAAAGTTACAAAGTTGGTCACTCTAAATTTAGAAGTTGCTCTAGTCGTCAACTTCACTCTTTCGCTGACTTGACACCAACGTCCAGACAAATTTGATAAGACTGAAATTAGTACAGGAGCAAGATGACCATGATGTACTGAATGTCTCACCATGTTCTATACGGTTAGCGCCGCTCTGCTCAGAGACGTCCGCCGTGTCGTCTGATAGTATCATACAGAATAATTCGGGTGGGGGGGGGAGGGGATCTGAACAGTTAACTAGTGTTATTGAATAAGTTAAACATAGAAAATGTAGTCGCTGCAGTATCATGTAACTTTATACAGTCAAATCCCATTATACCAACTTTATACAGTCAAATCCCATTATACCAACTTTATACAGTCAAATTCCATTATACTAACTTTATACAGTCAAATTCCATTATACCATTTTTATACAGTCAAATCCCATTATACTAACTTTATACAGTAAAATCCCATTATACCATCTTTATACAGTCAAATTCCATTATACCAACTTTATACAGTCAAATCCCATTATACTAACATTATACTGTCTTCTTCTTCAGCGTTCATTCTCAATGTCCCACTGGATCATTCTTGTAGCAGGACAATGGTCCACTAGATTTCCAGCAGGATGTAGTCCAGAAAATGGAAATGAGTTGTGTCGCCGTTTTTTTGCGCCAATGGCCCGACACATCCGTCTTCGGCGGTGTTATACTGTCCAACTCCATTATACCAACTTAATACAGTCAGGTCCCTTTATACCAACTTTATACAGTCAAGTCCCATTATATCAACTTTATACTGTCAAATCCCATTATATCAACTTTAATTAAACGGTCAAGTCCCATTATACAAACTTTAGGCAGTCAAATCCCATTATACCAACTCGTTACTTCGTCATGTGGCTCAGGTAGGGGCAAACCTTACTTATCTGATCCCTGGGTTGCGAGTTTTCACTTTCTTATTTGTACCTGAGACCAATGGGAACCGAACTAGTCCGTTCAACGGCACCAAATCGCCTAGCAACTCTCGTACAAGGGTTTTTCCGTACTTGCCTAACCGCATCTCCAAAAAAAAGATGCGATTTTGTCAAGACATTCAAACTGTGCACTCGGGTCACTGAGAACGGACCAATGCAGACAAGGACTACCACAACAACAACAATGAACATCCCGTACAGGCACTGAAGTATCCTCAGTATAACACATAACATCCGTATTAGTTCTATTAAGGGCCGATAGGTCTTCTTGTAAACAGGGATAACATATAGACAGTACAATTTTGCTTCAAAAAATTGCATATACTAGTAAATTCAAGAAGGAAGCCCGAGGATAAATTAAAAATAACTAATACGGATGTTATATGTTTGTTGTTACTGAGGATAGTTCAGTGCCTGTAGGGGATGTTTGTTGTTGTTGTGGTAGTCCTTGTCTGGATTGGTTCGTTCTCAGTGACTTGAGTGCACAGTTTGAATGTCTTGACAAAATCGCATCTTTTTTGGAGATGCCGTTAGGCAAGTACGGAAAAACCCTTGTACGAGAGTTGCTAGGCGATTTGGTGCCGTTGAACGGACTGGTTCGGTTCCCGTTGGTCTCAAGAATTTTTAATTTATCCTCTGGTTTCCTTCTTGAATTTTCGTTGTACCTGGTGGTGGTAGGCGGATAAAGGCTATTGTGATGGAGGGGTTTACTGGTAACAGTTGTTTTCGTAGGTCTTGTAGTGCAGGGCATTCAATACGTTGGTGTTTTACTGTTTCCTCCTCTTGTCTGTTGCAGAATGGTGTATGGTCTGCGGTAATTCTTTGTAGATGTTTGTTAGGGCATACGTTAATGTTTCAAAAAATGACCACTATCCAAAAAAGGGGCAGATCACGGTTGTGACAAGCAGAGGATATCATGGAATAAATATGTAACCCTATCTGCATTTATCCTGGGGAGGTGTGGGTTCACAATCCGTCTGCAGTACCGGGTACATATCTTGTCTGTGGCCATTACACTCGACAAAAGTTGCAGGAACACTAATGGCGGTGGATGCAAAGTCTGTGCGTCATTGACAATAACATTGCAGAGGAAGATGTAGTTTTCTACACTGATCGGTCAGTCATTCGTCATCAACAAAGTGCTTGGACTTTTCCCGCATGGTCCGGTGGGAAAATTGTCAAAGAAACCAGCGGTACCTTTACTACAACCACAAACAATCATACAATGGAGATACAAGCTGTGACAAAAGCACGTCCATGGCTAATGTCGCAGACCTATTCTCATGTGTGAGTGGCGCAGTGACTCGATGAACACGATCCGCGAAAATGAAGCGGAAATCGTCCGCCATCAATACGTGGAGTTATTCACACTGTGTGACCACAAGGATTACCTTTATATTCGTGCCAGATCATGCGGGTGTTGAGGGAAATGGTCGAGCCTGTAAACTGGCGAGCATGGCCACAGTGTGAATATATACATCAATGGAACAATTGTACATAGTTAATGCATAGTAACCTCGTACGATCAGAAGATTTTCATAGTGTGAATCATGATCGCTCTCAAGACAGTATGAGATTTGTGTCTAGATAGCAACAGAATAGATATACGAGAGAGAGAGACTGATACATCAGCATGAAACTGGAACTGTCGGCTGCAGTACTGATGAGTTTATTGAGATTGGGATGGGAGCACTGACGGACTTATCCGAAGTGCAACTGTTGATAATCTCCAATCATAACTCCTATCTCAACATAACTTTAACATCTACTCAACATAACTTTAACATGATCTAAATTAACATCTACTCAACATAACTGTAATATAATCTACAGTAACATCTACTCCACATAATGTTAAAATCTACTCAACATAACGTTAACATCTCCTCAACATAACTGTAATATAATCTACAGTAACATCTACTCAACATAACGTTAACATCTACTCAACATAACTGTAATATAATCTACAGTAACATCTACTCAACATAACGTTAACATCTACTCAACATAACTGTAATATAATCTACAGTAACATCTACTCCACATAATGTTAAAATCTACTCAACATAACGTTAACATCTACTCAACATAACTGTAATATAATCTACAGTAACATCTACTCAACATAACGTTAACATCTACTCAACATAACTGTAATATAATCTACAGTAACATCTACTCAACATAACTGTAATATAATCTACAGTAACATCTACTCAACATACCTTCAAGTGTACTTATGTTGATGGAATCTCGCTGGATACTTGCAGAATGTGGAGCGCTGTTCTGTCTCTCTACAGATCTATTCCACTGTTGTAGATCTTTGGTTGGGCTTGTAACGGACAAGGACCTCATGGTCCTGGGAACATCTGATTTTCGGATGTTCCTGATAATGGTACTTATACCAATTAACTGCTTCAACAGCGCCAAGTCCATGTCTCTCAAAGCCATCTGAGTAATTCATATTTATGTTTAAATCATGCATTCTGAACTTCGTCATCCACAAAATTTGGATAATGTATCTGCAGTGGTAGTTGTAGCTGTAGTGGTAGCTGTGAGTGTTCGTGGTAGATGTAGTGGTAGTGGTTCTGGTAACTGTAGTGCTAGTGTTAGTTGTAGTAGTAGTTGTAATAATAGTTGTAGTAGTAGTGGTAGTTGTAGTAGTAGTGGTACCAGTAGTAGTAGCTACAGTAATAATGGTATCAAATAGCGAATTTCTGTTATTAAATACATATTTTGCCGGTTCATATTATACTGGGATTCCACTGTTTTGGTAAATATTCATTACAATTTTTACAACTTATGCATATTTACATATAGGCCATATATATATATATATGTATGTATGTATATATATATATATATTTTTTTCATTTATTCCTTCATTCATTTTCCTTTTGCGCTGAAGTTAGCGCATAGGGCAGAGGTCAGATCTCTCCAATTATGTCTGTTCAAAGCTATTCTGTGCAGTTCTTGAATAGTATGAATATTGATTGTTTTACTTTCTCTAAATATTGTTCTTCTTTGGTCTACCCCTGGCTGTTTTGCCTGTGTGTATCCATTCAAGAGATTGGTTGTGTATTTTGTTGGTGTCTGCGCATAGGACATGCCCGATGTAGGACCAACGGCGTTTTCTGATAACATCTGTGATGAAATTTTGATGTGTCTCTTCTCTGATTTTATCATTCGATTTGAATTCACTCCAATGGGTGTTAGTTATCCTACGAAGACATTTGTTCTCGAAACTCAGTAGTTTCTTTTCTGAAGATAAAGAGCTTTTCCAGCTCTCACATCCATATGATAGCACCGGAATAACGCAGTAATTAAATAAGCGCATTTTCGTGCGTGTGCTGATTGACTTTGAGTTCCAGATATTAGACAGTCTGTTAAATGCACTTGATGCTAGGGCAATACGAGTTGTAATTTATGTCATGACATCACCGTCGAATGTTAATTTGCTTCCTAGATAAGAGAATTTGTGTACCTTCAAGTTGTAGGCCTATATATTATATATATATATATATATATATATATATATATATATATATTACATAGACTGCTGGCAACTCGGAAAATGACAGCCAAGACTCGAGATGGCAAAAGTTACTATAACAATATTGAATATGATTTGGAAAAGTAAGATCAGATTTACAGTAAAGATCAATCTATTCAGATCGCTAGTGCTAAGTAAACTTTTATACAGATGTGAAAGTTGAACACTCAATGCAAACACGGAATGATGTACTAAGACTTTAGAAAACAAGTGCTACATATGTTTTTTTAAGAATTAATTATATAGAACACAATACAAATATATTTGTTTGGAAGCAAATAAACAAACTTGTAGGTTTTCAAGAACCACTTTTGACAGTGGTGAAACGTCATAAACTTGTTTGGTTTGAGCATGTAACGAGACATGACTCGCTTTCTAAAATTATTTTGTAAGGAACAGTCTACTGTGGAAGAGGAGGGGAGGTCAGAGAAAATACTGGATTGATAACATCAAGGAATGGTCTGGGTGTGATTTTTCTACAATTCTCCGAATGGTTGAGGATAGAGAGTTTTTTGTGCTAATGTCTCCAGTGTGTCATCACAACACCCCTAACCCTAACCCGTTATGGGTCTTATATTTACATATGTAGCCTTTATTACAGCACAGACAAAATAATACAACTGATTAAAATCTTGTGGTTCTAGACCTGGATCGAAATAAGCGCTGGATTATTTCTTTTAGAAGTACCGGTGATCAACATTATTATTGGGGCAATAATGACACGTATTTTTAAGAACAAAAATGTAAACATACACTAAAGTTGCATTATACAAGACTATCATTATTCCATCACCGTGCTACCAGTGCCAAACCTGGACAATGACAGCACAAGACAAAAGAAAAATAGTGACAACAGAAATGACATGTCTACGAAGAATACTCGGAGTGTCATTAAGAGATTGAATTAGAAACGATAACATCAGACAGATAAACATAACAATGCCAGTATTGGAACACATCAAAAGACAACAGATCAAGTGATTTTCACACGCTTCGAGACTACTAACAGATAGCATTCCACAAATGGCTATGACACATAGACATAACGGCTATAAAGCTAGAGGCAGACCATGTAAAAGATGGATCACAGAAATCAAAGAAGCCACAGGAACATGCTTACAAACAACACATAAGAAGGTCATCCCCAGAGAACTCTTCCACCCCTGACGCCGCAAGGCAAACAAGGGCCACAGCGTATAGATAGTTGATCAACAATCATGATTTTTGATTCAGGACTGTCGGGCCTTGTAATGTGGGCCAGCGGGCCGTATGTTGCCGACCTCCGCTCTAGAAGAGATAACAGGATTGTAATTCAATAAATGTAACATTTTGTACTTAAATAAATATAAAATAAATGTGGGTTTGTGTAACGTAGCAAATAAAACTTTCCCAGAAAATAAGTACAATAACTTCTTGTAAAGTAGTCATTAATATTCTTCTTCTTCAGCGTTCATTCTCAAACTCCCGCTGAATTTCTCTTGCAGCAGGACACTGATCCTACTTTTATTTGCCCAAATGGCATGGTACATCTGTCTTCAGCATGTAATTAATTAAAGTCCCGATCTTATTTTCAGGGAAACACGGGTATATTCCAGAAGCGAGAAAACTTACCAGCTCAGATCTCAGTACTTGTAACTTGGCATCGATTATATGACTGTCAGATTCAGTCGCACCATCACATCTTTCATTACAGTGATCATTTATTCTTGCTGACTGTATGTTAGCTTCACTGAATCGAATGTTATTATCGGACTTTGTATTAAGTTGTCGAAGTTTGTCAACAATTACACTGCTACAATCTTGTATGAATTTGTCGGATTGAAATTCATCTAAAAGAGGTCGAGAACTGTCTACCATTGGTTTATTTATATTAACTCTAAGTGTTGAACCGGTGGTTAATTTAACATTTTCAATTACTTCTGCGGATAGTTTAATTTCTTTGTCTTCTTTGATTTTGCTTACAATTATCTGTGGAAATCTCAGTGTAGGCATGGATTGTTCCGTTATGATTTTTGGAAGTGTATCTTCTACACGTTTATTACCAATAAAAAACTGTTTTTCCGAAACAAAATGTTGTAAATCTGTGTACAGAGTATGAGATGTACTATTAATAATAATCTGATCTTGTGCTGCTTCTCTGTCCATTTTCGTGTTTCTAGCTCTATCTTCGTTGATTGTTCTACCTACTTTATCTGTTCTTATGTAGGGTTGACTCTGATATGTGTCACTGTTTATGTTGCTCACCTCCAGACAGGTAGTAAACGTATGTTCATTGCCGTGTCGATTATCTGATTGAGGTTCTGTCGATGATTGTATGAAAACAATCTTTCTTGTTTCATAAATGTCCGGACTATCTTCCACTGTTTGTTGTAATTTCAACATTTTCCCAGTCGAAGAATTAATACTTTATCTTCGTATGTTTTAATATTGTTTCGGTAATATAATTTGTAGTCAGTATATATTTTGGCTCGTTCTCAAACTCCCACTGAATCACTCTTGTAGCAGAAGAAATATTTCCAGAACGATGTAGTTCAGAGATCGGAAATGCGTTGTGTCGTGGTTTTATTTGCAAGAATGACACGACACATACGATTTCGGCAATGGTAACTATAAAATGTAGGATGTATCCACTTACAGACGTGGCTGGTTTGTATAAGTGCTGGTGACAGCGGCTTACTGGAGATGAAGAGTTTTAAGAAACATTTATAGTCGAAACGTCTATTACAGTTTCCGAGACCTTCTTCAGTGATATGCGTATAACAATTTCCCCTCTACATGAACAAATCGGGATGGCATAGTATCAGTGGTCTGGATTTTCTCAGTATTGGAGTATGCTCACTTCTCGTTGCAGTCACCTTTCTTATCCTCTTCAACGGAGCGAATATGAAAGTGCTCTGAAGCCTACATTACTATCCAGGCCTACAAATGATTGATCACCCAAATAGACGCAATGATAAACACAAATGAATTATTCCAGATATTCCAATACCAAAGAATGCAAATATAGCTTTCTTAGAGATATCTGTACATCTTATCTAACTATCTACACAACCGTTATTCAAATAACAAGATTTATATACACACACGAATTGTTAAATAGCGAGGTATATATACGAAACACAATAGGTCAACGTAACATAATGACCCGGATGTTTAAGACAGATCAGTATAAACTGAAATAACAGAAGACAATCCTTAACCTCTTAACGAGATTGTAACAAAATGTTATCTGCTAATTTATGTCCTTGTTGGTCGATCTTAATACGATCAGTGTAGAAATTGTCTCGCGTTGTCTTTTAACGGCCTTGGCATTGTTATCTGATATATGTTCTATTATTTTGAATAATTACTTCAGTTGTTTTTCAATATTGTTATATTATTGCAACAGACAAAACACCCACACACAAAAATGAAAAAAAAGATGAAATAACTTAGGATTCTAGGTTCCGTGAATGGTACTCGTGGCCGGAGATGCGTTGTTCATTTAAGAGGGGAAATTACATATGTGGAAACTCGAGTGTGTCAAGATATTGGGAAAACTCGAGTGAGTCGAGAGATTGGGGGAAACTTATTTGGGTTGGTGGAAGATATTCATTTTTCTTAATGTGGGAAGTGGACCAACGAGGTTTTTAAAACTTTCTTTGAAGACGACGTATTTGTGACCATTAGTCGAAAACTGTATCTAAATTAAATTGTATTTACTGAGTTTTAGTGTTGAAGATTAATGCTGAGTTGCCAGGTGGTAGGAACTGTTTATAAGCCAAATTTGAGATTGACATTGGCAAAACAGGACCAACGTTTTTGCAATGTTTGCAGGACTATGTTTGCAATGTTGTATAAACTACTAAATCCATGAGAAAAATGATCCCAAAATTATATCTATTCGCTAAACCTTTTGTTTCCTTTCAACGTCAGGGGAAGAATAGTTTTCTGGAAATGGACCTAGTGTATGCAGAGTATATTGTGGAGTTTGTCGCGTCTATTTCGGTGGCCCATCGTTTTCGTGGTCAGCCTCTAGGTCTGACTTCACTGTATCTGTGTAGCATAGCTTGCTGTGGTATGCTGTCTGATGATAGTTTGCTGATGTGTGCAAAACATTTTATCTGTTGTCTCTTAATATTTTCCAAGATTGGAGTAGTACCGGTTCTTTGTCTAATGTCTTCATTTCTCACCCTGTCTCTTAGCGATATTCCTAGGATTCTGCGCACACATGCCATTTCAGCTGTTAAAAGTTTACGTTTATCTTGTGCTGTCGCTGTCCATGTTTGGCTCACAGCGTTGATATAATAATTGTTTTAAATAGTGTTATTTTGGTGTTTAAATCTGCATTATTGTTTCTGAAGATTGGTGTCATTTGTCCTAGGGCTTGGTATGCTTTACTACATCTATTGTGTATTTCTATGTTGCTCCTGCTGTCTGTCGTTATATTACTTCCTAGGTATGTGAATTATGTCAGTTCTTTAAGTCTGTTGTTTCCAGTACATATGTTGATGTTTCATTCTGTTCTTCCTATCTTCATTACTTCGGTCTTCTCTATATTTATGTTCATGTTAAATGTATGGCATGTTTGGTGTAATCTGTCTATTTGACTTTGTAGTTGTTCTTCTGATGTTGGAAATTGGTCCCGAAATTGGAGGTATTAAATGGAAAGACCTTTTTATTTCTGTCTCCATATTCAGGTTGTGTTTGACCGAATTTTTGGAGACACAATAAACTTCAAACACTTGCTAATAGAGACAAATATCTAATACTAGATTCGTTCGGATCCAGTCGGGACACGTCCTGAATAAGATCGTCTACAGCAGGGGTGTCTTGTAGATTATGAAATTTGCTTCTCTGTAGGAACAGCGCCGGATTTAGACTCGATAAGGCTCTAAGCTTTCCGGACGTGCAGCATTAGGAAAGATAATGCTGCAATATATTTAAGTATATATGACAATTGTTCAGGAAAGTGGGGGCCCTAAGCTATATCTTGTGTAGCGTATACGTCTATCCTGCACCGTGTAGAACAGTGGATGTCTGTCTTTTCCTTTTGCCTCTCTGTCGGACAGCGCAGTGCATCTATGCTTTTTTTCATTTTGCCTCTCTGTCGGACAATGTATATTTTGGTTGTTTCATATTTCAATAACTATTGAAACTTCTAGACATCATTAATATGTTCCATTAACATCACCGGAAGTCTCACTTGAGCGGCAGGATCTACTCGCTGACATTCTTCGGGACTTAGTACCTAGCCCGGGCGTGTGCAACCTTTAATGAATCCGGTTTATGGGTTCAGCTTTAGACTTATGGGAGAGAACTAAGACCTTTTTATTATTACTTTTTATTATTACTTTGTGACTGCAAGTAATATTTGTATTATCTCTGAGACCAAACCGTTAATATTTTTAGATAGGATCTTACTAACCACAATAATGGCCTGGATGACTGGATTTGGTCCATCACTGAACTAGACTGGATTAATTGGTCCACCACTGAGCTAGACTTTATAATTTGGTCCACCACTGAGCTAGACTGGATAATTTGGTCCACCACTGAGTTAGACTAGATAATTTGGTCCACCACTGAGTTAGACTGGATAATTTGGTCCACCACTGAGTTAGACTGGATAATTTGGTCCACCACTGAGTTAGACTGGATAATTTGGTCCACCACTGAGCTAGACTGGATAATTTGGTCCACCACTGAACTAGACTGGATAATTTGGTCCACCACTGAGCTAGACTGGATAATTTGGTCTACCAATGAGCTAGACTGGATAATTTGGTCCACTACTGACTATCCCTACTCTCAAACATTAGTCTTTTTTTACGCCTTACATAACAAGTCATACTTTTCTTTTCTTCCAAACCTTCTTGACGCTCCCGTATTTAACCCCCTCCCTCCACTGGAATGTTAAAATATTTATTTATAATAAATCCTCCAGTACGATTAACGGCAAACGTGAAAATGACAAAAGATCGAATAAATCACAATCAGTATTGAATATCGATCACCAATTGATTAATGTATGCACTCGATTGTTGTCAATTAATTCTGAAGGTCCAGTTAATCACTGGGAGGTCAGCGATGTTCTAGTGACAGGAAAACACAATCAAATAGTTGCAAATAAAACATCAACGTGTCAGTAAAATGTTTATGTTTATATTCGTACAAGGATATCGTCTATCTACCTTTATTGTATTTTCCCTGCGTTTGGTGTAAGGCGTGGCAAGATTGAATGACAGTCGGTTTTAAGGATATATCACGTGTGGTCGCTTGATATGCATTAATTTTGTGACGTCTCAGAATGTTGGTAACTCCTTCAATCCACCTTCTTCTTGGTCTTCCTCTGTATCTTGATGTTTCCAGCTTCATGTTGTATGCTCTTGCCGGTGGTCAATAATGATTCATTCTCATTAAGTGGCCGAACCATTTCAATCTCTGTTTTTCAATATATTTGACCACAGATGTTGTTCCAACAGTTCTTGTAATCTCATCATTTCTCACATGATCTCTACTGGTTCTGTTTGCTGATTTTCTTAGACATCTCATTTCACATGCAGTAAGCTTTCTCTCTAGTTATTTTGTTAGTGTCCATGTCTGACATTGATAAAACAATGTTGGTATGAAGAGTGAATTTATGATTTACTTTATCCGTTACTGTGACCCCGTTTAGGTATAATGTTCATTCGTTAGCCCCCCTTTCCCCTGCCCAAAATCAGAGGTCATTAACTTTATTTATAGGTCACGAAGACTTTCTAAACTTTATCGCTATAATTCTTGCTGTCTATCTTTGCAGTCGCCGCCCTGGTATGGTGTGTGACCGCCCTGGCATGATCTGTGACCGCCCTGGTGTGATCTTTTGCCTCTCTGGTATAATCTGTGGCGACCCTGGACGGGTCTGTGGCATCCAATTTCAACTTTTTTCACAGTACAATCCTCAAATTCTTAGTGATACCCAAGGATGACCATATGACCCACGTTAAAATTCGCCGGACAAAATAATATATATATATATCGATTTAAGAAAAAGAAAGAGGCCATGTATGTTCATTTTAACATCAAAGTCCAGATTTTGAAAATGTCTATCCCGATATAAATATGGTAGAACACGGTCCACGACTGAAAATTGAGCCTCCGCTGTCTGGTTGATTGGTTCAAGGATATAAATACTTTATGTTGAGACCACCCTTTCAACAATGTAAGCTAAGTTATGTTAAATTTGTAACAATACTTATTCTGTAGAGGAGTTCCGTCTCAAAATATAATATTACTCATTCAAACACGTATTTTTGGTTGTTGTGTGTACTTTCTCACGCTCACGTCATCCTGGTGTTGCGTGTGAACAAGATAATGAAATCTAAAACTAGAAACACATCCGGTGTAAATAACTCAAGACCAGGATGTAAAATGGAATCATCTACCCTCTTGGCTATTAAAGCACTTGTCATGGCCTCGGTTATAGAATCTATTACATGTTGATGTATCTATTTGAAAACGAAGCACACAGATGGCGAGACAGAAAAATGGCGTCCAAGGTGAATATTGAAAGTTATGTAGTGCTTACTATGACGGTTAATACGGTCATGAACTTGGGCTGTAATGTGAACTTTTCAGAATTCCTTCCATCTGAATGATCACACACATAATGGCAACAAAGAAAAAATTGGGCAGTGAAAACCAGATTTTTATCCAGGGCCATAGTAACCCGTATGTGTACAGGTTACAAAAATACAGACTTGTCACAGTAGACACTACCCGAGGCGCCGAAGTGCAAAGAAAACAAACCCGCGAAATGGAGAACAATGGAATAAGACAATAAACTGGAGGAAAGGTAGAACACAGCGAACAGCAACTGATGAGAGTACAGGGGCGTAATGCGAACAACTCAGAGGGAGGGGGTGGTTGGGAGCCATGACTACACCCAAATAGCCATAGAGAAAGATAACAGTGAATGAGAAAAATACAAAGGTGGAAAATAAGAGGAAAAAGAAAATGAAATAGAAAAAGAAAAAATAGAAAAAAAACAGGAAAGTACGTAGTACAGAGGACATTCCCCTGATTTCCCATCTATTACGGCAAGTCTCTAGATATTGTTTTATCTCTTTACAATGACCCTTGACCTGGTAAAGAGAGTATATTGTAGTAATTATGTTACATAAAATGTTACATAATGTATGCACAAGGAAAATTTTCTTTGTCTTTTCGTAGGATTCTTTCAGTATATATGCAGTGGTGAAGTTTGATAACACTGGGAAACATCAAATTTGCTGTTTTTTTTTTTTTTTTTTACAGATTTAGGATAATTTTATTGTGCTGAATTCAAAAATCACATTGGTTTTTCTCAATCAGGTCAGGTTTTTTTTTTATCTAGCACCACATGATTTTTTTTTATAGGTGGGTCAAATCAATTAGTAAAACGACAATTGATTTCAACATATTTGATCAACAGTGTGTTTTCTTTCTATTTAAAAGGACAAATGATATAGAAAGCAATAATTGTATTGCCACATGTATGGGTATCTTAACGACATATGTTGCAAAATTTCTTACTTTATCTTGCAATATACAAATTATGAAGATTTCACATGTTTAAATTTCACATGTTTAAATTTCACATGTTTAAATTTCACATACTTTTTACCAAAACGAGCTTAACGATCTTGTTCGTGATCTCAATTTGTCGAAGTCCTCAGCTGAGCTCTTGGAATCCAGATTTAAAGAAAAGAACCTCTTGTCTGACAGTACACGCATCACTTTTTATCGCAACAGGTATCAAGAGTTCCTCCATTTTTTCTCTGAAGAGAAGGACTTGGTGTACTGTTCATAAATTGTTCACCTTCTGCAGAAGCTTGGAGTGCAACATTATGAACCCAGAGATTGGAGACTGTTCATTGACAGCTGCGAGAGATCACTAAAATATGTTCTGCTTCACAATGACAATCAGTTTGCTTCTGTACCCTTTGCTCACTCGACTACACTGAAGGAGAAGTATGAAGCGGTGAAGTATGTGCTGGATAAAGTTTCTTATTATCAGCACGAGTGGTATATTTGTGTTGACTTGAAGATGGTGAATTTCCTATTGGGACAACAGTCTGGCTTTACAAAGTACCCCTGCTTTCTGTGCTTGTGGGATAGTATGGACAGGTCTCAGAACTATACCAAGAAGGATTGGCCTGCACGAGAAGAATTAGTGCCGAGTATATCGAAGAACATCGTCAACAATCCTCTGGTAGACAGAAACAAAATACTATTTCCACCCGCTGCATATCAAGCGTGATCAGCCTTTCACTCCCAAAGGTTATGTTTATGATATTTTTAGACACCGCAGGGTGAAGGATGAATGGTCCACCATGTTTTATTTTGTATTCGGATTTACACTAGGTAAAGGTAACGGTAGGTCCCATGGCATCTGCCGTCGGGGGTGAAGATAATTCTTCATGTACTAAGCCGCAGCAACTATTAGGTGGGGTGGCCAGTTCCCTTCCTTGCTGTTTTTTACCTTCCCTAACTCATGCGTCAGGTGCTCATTTACAGCTGAGTCGACTGGAGGAGTGGTCGTGTCAAGTAAGAAATCACAACCCGGTTTTTTTTTAATGTTTGGATTTACACTACAATATATTAATTTACACTACAATATATTAATTTACACTACAATATGTTAATTTACACTACAATATATTAATTTACACTACAATATATTAATTTACACTACAATATATTAATTTACACTACAATATATTAATTTACACTACAATATATTATTAATTTGTAGTCTTTGTGTATTTTGTTTTCTTTGTGTATTTTGTTTTCTTTGTGTATTTTGTTTCCTGTGTATATTTTGTTTTCTGTGTGTATTTGTTTGTTGCCTTGGCCCTTAATTCTTGTGTCTGGTAGTCGTAGTAGTACAATTTATCGTTTTCCCATCTCTTCTATTAGATCTACAGCTTTTATTCTTTTATCCTCAGATATTAATGGTTCTAAATTTGATCGTTTTTCGTTTGGTCATCTTTTGAGCACTCGTCATGTTTCTATGAGCAGTGTGTTTCGTCGCCGTCGATTTGCTAGATCTGTCGCATCGTTGTTTCAGAATTTCTAAATGGTTAAACCGTGTTCTAATCTATCACATTCACATGTAGACATCACCTATTCTATCAGAAATAGACGGAAACACCGAAAACTACTACCCGGTTTAGAGGCTGGCCGAAAGATATCCTAAGCGCCCGCCATCTTGACAGGATATGTCTTTTCGGTATGAAATAAAACTCTGGAAAAACCAGAGCCTTGCACATAGGAAGTAAGATGTAATCGGTCATAATTGCAGGAGTTTCAAACAACATCAGAGTAAGAATGTACTCAGTAGAAGAACAAGTCTGCGAATTTCTCTCTTTAAATAAGTACATCTTAGTTGATAGTTCTAAAGACGTTCTATGCTGTGTACACTTCTATAAATTGTACATTGTCTTAGTTGATAGTTTTAAAGAAGTTCTAAGCTGTGTACACTTCTATAAATTGTACATTGTCTTAGTTGACAGTTTTAAAGAAGTTCTAAGCTGTGTACACTTCTATAAATTGTACATTGTCTTAGTTGATAGTTTTAAAGAAGTTCTAAGCTGTGTACACTTCTATAAATTGTATATTGTCTTAGTTGATAGTTCTAAAGAAATTCTAAGCTGTGTACACGTTTATAAATTGTACATTGTCTTAGTTGACAGTTTTAAAGAAGTTCTAAGCTGTGTACACTTCTATAAATTGTACATTGTCTTAGTTGATAGTTCTAAAGAAATTCTAAACTGTGTACACTTCTAAAATTGTACATTTTCCTAGTTGACAGTGGTAAAGAACTACATGTGAACTGTGTACACTGGTATAAATGTGTATACACAGCTAGTAATATTCGCGAACATTTCTAAAACAGGCTATCAAATCACGTGACATGTCAAGTACATGTCAAGCTCCTACTATTATTCCTGTTTATTTCAGGTAGTAATTATCATTTGTTTGTTATTGTTAATCTTCTTTCTATTATTCTTGTTATTATTGTTGGTATTTTCGCTATTGTTTGTGTATTATTGCGGTTATTATTTCTTTTATTATTATTATTATTATTATTATTATTATTATTATTATTATTTTGTCATCACTTTTGGTACCCCGTATCCTCGAATCTATGGAAATTTACGTGTGCCGATGGTATGCAATCATATTCAACGAACATATTCACAAATTATTTGAGCGTGTTTTTCATTACAAGGATCTTCCTGCTGTAAAAAGGAAGTCTTAAGTCTTCGAATAATCATTTACTATTCAATGCTTCTTGTTCTATGTTTCTGTGTCTCTTGTTCAATGTTTATGTGTTTCTTGTTCCATGTTTATATGTTTCTTGTTCAATGTTTATATGTTTCTTGTTCAATGTTTCTGTGTTTCTTGTTCAATGTTTATATGTTTCTTGTTCAATGTTTCTGTGTTTCTTGTTCAATGTTTATATGTTTCTTGTTCAATGTTTATATGTTTCTTGTTCAATGTTTCTGTGTTTCTTGTTCAATGTTTATATGTTTCTTGTTCCATGTTTATATGTTTCTTGTTCTATGTTTCTGTGTTTCTTGTTCAATGTTTATATGTTTCTTGTTCAATGTTTATATGTTTCTTGTTCAATGTTTCTGTGTTTCTTGTTCAATGTTTATATGTTTCTTGTTCAATGTTTATATGTTTCTTGTTCTATGTTTCTGTGTTTCTTGTTCAATGTTAAATGTTTCTTGTTCAATGTTTATGTGTTTCTTGTTCAATGTTTATATGTTTCTTGTTCAATGTTTATTGTTTCCTGTTCAATGTTTTATGTTTTCTTGAGAAAGATCCCAGTTGGACCGGAAAGTGGAAAAAAAGTCTTTGTGCTTTTGTTTATTGCTAATTATTTTTTTTTTCACATTAATATACTTTAATTCTAACTTGTGTACTTTATGTAGTATTTATCACTTTTTCGTTTGCTTACGGCGGCACTCTCCATTTCATCCAATTGATTTAATTTTGCCTCATTGATAGTAATACTGCATTTTGGTGGTTTATATTTCTTTAGCAAAGAAATTCAAATCAGGAAGGCGCTGAAAAGTACAAAAAGACACAGCACAGGACCAGATGGCATTAGATACGATGGCATTAGTCGGAGAACTGATGAGGAGTTGGGAGAGTTGGCGGACATGTTCAATAATAGCTTTCTAAAGGGCACAGCTATTTAGTTCCACTACTCAAACCTGGGAAGGACCACACCAGGATACATGGCTACAGAATAATAACTATGCAGAATACGATTGGCAAGCTTTTGGAAAAAATTGTCGCCCGGAATGTATCGTGTTATCTTGAAAGAAATTAGTGTTTACCAACATTGTTAGGAGGATATTGCCCAGGAAAGAAGACATGGCAGAATGCAGCCATATTTGCGCAGGATGTTTTTGAGGGGTTCGATTCGCGCATGGAGACATGTGTGGGTGCAATAGATCTTGAGGATGCGTACAATAGGGTATCCTTGGATATCTTGATGCACCAGCTGTTAAATCTTGCAGTAAATCCTTTTGTCGTGCGGTGGTTTGGTGCCGCCATGATGCACAGGATGGTAGTTCTTAAGTGTGGTAACTGAATATCGGCACCAACGGTTATTAGCCCTGGCCTGCCACAAGGATCGCCTCTATCTCCTGTACTTTTCAATGTATACACAGTACATATCGCTAGCAATCAAATCACAGCTGTTGGCAGAACGATGTCATACGCCGATGATATCCTGGTGTATAGATAGGGCAGAAATCGAGAAGAGTGCGTCGTGGAACTACAGAAGGAGCTGGACAGACTGACAAATTGGTGTCGAGATACGGGAGCAGTGGTTAATCCCTCTAAGGCATTCGTGACGTGGTTTTCCTTGAACAATCACATGGTATAGACACCCATGCCACAAGTTTCGATGTCCGGGAAATGTTTAGAAAGAACTGGCACAATGAGATATCTGGGTGTTTTTTTTTGGATAGAAGCCTGAGTTTAAGGGAACATGTTGACAACGTTATCATAAGGGCAGGCAAAGGCTTTGCAGCAATGATGGTTATGGCTGCTGCGCAGTGTAAGCAGAGGTTGTTATTTCTTTTGTACCAGGGTTTGGTTGTGGCTCTGGTGGAATTTGCACTGGCTATTCTGACTCTTAGCCAAAGTTAAATCGAAAGACTGGATAGAATCTAGAATGCAGCAATGCGTATCACACTTGGGTGCACAAGAGACACATCGACATGCGATACCTACTTGACTGCCCAACAGCTGAGCATAGATTACAGTATTGCCATGCACGTGCGTACCTTCAAATACATGCAGATCAGGAACACCCGTTGCATTCCGAAATACAGAAAGTTAAAGTCAGCAGACTCAAGAGAGGAAGGTCGTGGATGAGACGTGCTGAGGGTGTCATACAGAGCGTGTGCAGATTGCAGGATGTGACAGCAGGTGAAAAATGGATAAGTCTACCCACAGATTTCGAAACGTGTTTCAGAGTAGTAATATCACTTAGCAGGGAATGCAGATAATGGTGTCCCACAGCTGTGGAGAAAGAAGTGCAGGCTTTGGTCAGTGAAAATACGAAAGAGGGGGATGTGATTATATACACTGATGGATCTGTGATTAGGCATGTTCGCAGTGCTTGGGCCTTCACAGCTCAGTGCGCAGGTAAAACGATCAAGTGGAAGAGTGGTGCCTTTGCGGTCAGTACGAGTAGAATGACCATGGAGACAATGGCGATGACCAGGACATTTGAGTGGCTACGCACACAGAAGGTAACGCAGGTCTGCATCTTGAGTGACTCTATGAATATGATTAAGAAGATACAAGTGGGTCTCGTTCGTGAACAGTGGATTGAGGCCTTGAGAAATGCGAGCTTGAAAGCGGTTACATTTATTTTCGTGCCGGGACATGTGGGTGTTCGAGGCAATGAAAGAGCAGATCATCTGACATCATGCGCGATTGTGGCACATGGCTATGGGGCAATGAATCGCGCTTACGTTTTGTAATCCTTAAGAGATATAACACGCGAGAGTGAGACTAATGTGGTGATGATTCCTTTTCAATGGCCGGGATTAAAGATCAGGGATTGAAAAGCGGTGTTGCTAGAAGTGAACATTTTGGAGGGCGCAGAAGAATGATGGTCAACCAGCATAGGACCGGTATTGTCAGCAGAAGTGAAATGGCGGATACACTCAGAGAGAGATCGGAGCATCTATGGACGTGTCCAGTTTTCAGTGATGATGATCCGACGACTAACTAACTGACTGACTAACTAACTAACTAACTAACTAACTAACTAACTAACTAACTAACTAACTAACTAACTAACTAACTAACTAACTAACTAACTAACTAACTAACTAACTAACTAACTAACTAACTAACTAACTAACTAACTAACTAACTAACTAACTAACTAAGCTAAGCTAAGCTAAGCTAAGCTAAGCTAAGCTAAGCTAAGCTAAGCTAAGCTAAGCTAAGCTAAGCTAAGCTAAGCTAAGCTAAGCTAAACTAAACTAAACTTAACTAACTATACTAATTGACTAACTGGCTGGCTGGGTAACTAAACTAAACTAAACTAAACTAAACTAAACTAAACTAAACTAAACTAAACTAAACTAAACTAAACTAAACTAAACTAAACTAAACTAAACTAACTAACTAACTAACTAACTAAGTAACTAACTAACTATCTAACTATACTAACTGACTAACTGGCTGGCTGGCTGGGTAACTAACTAACTAACTAACTAACTAACTAACTAACTAACTAACTAACTAACTAACTAACTAACTAACTAACTAACTAACTAACTAACTAACTAACTAACTAACTAACTAACTAACTAACTAAACTAACTAACTAACTAACTAACTAACTAACTAACTAACTAACTAACTAACTAACTAACTAACTAACTAAGCAACTAAACTAACTAACTAACTAACTAACTAACTAACTAACTAACTAACTAACCAACCAACCAACCAACCAACCAACCAACCAACCAACCAACCAACCAACCAACCAACCAACCAACCAACCAACCAACCAACCAACCAACCAACCAACCAACCAACCAACCAACCAACCAACCAACCAACCAACCAACCAACCAACCAACCAACCAACCAACCAACCAACCAACCAACCAACCAACCAACCAACCAACCAACCAACCAACCAACCAACCAACCAACCAACCAACCAACCAACCAACCAACCAACCAACCAACCAACCAACCAACTAACCAACTAACCAACTAACTAACTAACTAACTAAACTACCTAACTAACTTAATAACTAACTAACTAACTAACTAACTAACTAACTAACTAACTAACTAACTAACTAACTAACTAACTAACTAAGTAACTAACTAAACTAAACTTAACTAAACTTAACTTCTTAACTTAACTTAACTTAACTTAACTTAACTTAACTTAACTTAACTTAACTTAACTTAACTTAACTTAACTTAACTTAACTTAACTTAACTTAACTTAACTTAACTTAACTTAACTTAACTTAACTTAACTTAACTTAACTTAACTTAACTTAACTTAACTTAACTTAACTTAACTTAACTTAACTTAACTTAACTTAACTTAACTTAACTTAACTTAACTTAACTTAACTTAACTTAACTTAACTTAACTTAACTTAACTTAACTTAACTTAACTTAACTTAACTTAACTTAACTTAACTTAACTTAACTTAACTTAACTTAACTTAACTTAACTTAACTTAACTTAACTTAACTTAACTTAACTTAACTTAACTTAACTTAACTTAACTTAACTTAACTTAACTAACTAACTAACTAACTAACTAACTAACTAACTAACTAACTAACTAACTAACTAACTAACTAACTAAGTAACTAACTAACTAACTAACTAACTAACTAACTAACTAACTAACTAACTAACTAAGTAACTAACTAAACTAAACTAGACTAGACTAGACTAGACTAGACTAGACTAGACTAGACTAGACTAGACTAGACTAGACTAGACTAGACTAGACTAGACTAGACTAGACTAGACTAGACTAGACTAGACTAGACTAGACTAGACTAGACTAAACTAGACGACTAGACTAGACTAGACTAGACTAGACTAGACTAGACTAGACTAGACTAGACTAGACTAGTCTAGACTAGACTAGACTAGACTAGACTATAGACTAGACTAGACTAGACTAGACTAGACTAGACTAGACTAGACTAGACTAGAGTAGACTAGACTAGACTAGACTATAGACTAGACTAGACTAGACTAGACTAGACTAGACGACTAGACTAGACTAGACTAGACTAGACTACACTAGACAAGACTAGACTAGTCTAGACTAGACTAGACTAGACTAGATGCGCTACATGAAATGTCTTTCAGGAAAGTTGCCTGGATCGCCATTGGTATACTGTGATGAAATCTATCTTACCTAAAGCACACATTTTTAAATCAGTTTCACTTAGACACGACGGACTATTACTAAAACTGTTTTATAAATGTTATCCCTTACTTAATATGGTTTTTCCATATTTCCATTGGATACGTTTGTGTTTTGTGATAAATTACATTCGTCGTCTTTTGATGTTATGTCCGTATCTTGATAAAGACCTTTTGGATGAAACGTTGAATATGTTTTGTGTATTTTAATTTGTATGTTTTCTTGTTTGCACATCATTACCCACTAGTTTTAGTGATAGTCCGTTGTGTCTAAGTGAAACTGATTTAAAAACCTGAGTTTTACGTAAGTACAATTATTGTTATGTTTCACGCAGTTACCTTATATTGATTGTCGTATTGAAATCTATCTAAAAAGTGTGCGTTACAATCAGAAAATGTCGATGTGTATAAGCATTAGTGAGTGTTGCATGAAGAGCATGTCTGCAATTATTCAATTAGTTTTAAAGAATGGTCAGAGGACGAACTTTCTCAAGAAATGAGGGATTTAAAATCTAGTGCTGGACAGAAGGTGAACTTCAACAACATGTAAGTAATTCAATGTTACAATGTTACTATATAAGAAACAACATTTACGGTAACAGTTTGTCTACTCTACTTCTCTAAGCCATACCTGCATTTAACTGTACATTCTGCGTGTCATAGTTTGTTACCAAATTTATCACTCTGGCCATTTTTTATCAGCTTTATGATTGGTTTATTTATCTTATCTATCATCTCCTGCTGAAGATGTTGAGTCAATGTGAAGCTAATGTGAAGGTGTTGAGTCAATGTGAAGCTAATGTGAAGGTGTTGAGTCAATGTGAAGCTAATGTGAAGGTGTTGAGTCAATGTGAAGCTAATGTGAAGGAGTCAAATTCAAGATGGTGCTTAATCAATAATATAAGAAAAAGACTATCTTCATTATTTGGCCATGTCATGAGACAAGGTTTGGAGAACATAGTCACAACAGGCAAGATTGAACGCAACAGATACAGATTATGGGATGATGTTGGCTAGGGTCAGTGACCAAAGCCATGCTGAAGTTGAATGTGTCAGGCCGAAATCCGCAGCTATCACAGCAATGCTGTAAACCATGACACAATGCATTCCGTTCCTCGGTATCTATCATATCCTACTATTTATCTTATCTATCATTTCCTGCTATTTATCTTATCTATCATCTCCTACTATTTATCTTATCTATCATCTCCTGCTATTTATCTTATCTATTATCTCCTGCTATTTATCTTATCTATCATCTCCTACTATTTATCTTATCTATCATCTCCTACTATTTATCTTATCTATCATCTCCTACTATTTATCTTATCTATCATCTCCTACTATTTATCTTATCTATCACCTCCTGCTATTTATCTTATCTATCATCTCCTACTATTTATCTTATCTATCATCTCCTACTATTTATCTTATCTATCATCTCCTACTATTTATCTTATCTATCATCTCCTGCTATTTATCTTATCTATCATCTCCTACTATTTATCTTATCTATCATCTCCTACTATTTATCTTATCTATCATCTCCTACTATTTATCTTATCTATCATCTCCCGCTATTTATCATAATAAATAATCAACTCATCTTCTTTAGTCGTGAATGTAGGAGAATATACGAAGTTCAATTCACTAGCTCATTGTCGTGTCTCGGGTTGGGGGAAGTGGCTATCACTCACCGTGAGACGCTGTACCTCACACTCTTTCCATTACCCCCTTCTTCAATCTCAATACATTTTCAAAACTCGTTACATTCTGTCATACGTATTCTTATTCTTCTTCTTCTGCGTCTGTTCTCAAACTCCTGCAGATTAGCAGGATGCAGACTGGAGAACGGAACACGTGACTTCAGCATGGTACACATTATAACCCAATTCTTGCATACCCTGATTCCTTACATGACCATTTACGACGTCACCTCTATGTTTAACATTTGTTATTCTTCGAATTAATTTCTGCTATTTCAGTGTGTCTGTTATTTTGATGCTAGTTTTTAAATTTGACACTGGTAGTATAACGGTGTAAAAAATAACCAATTAAAAACCCACTACAGCAACTACATGATCGGTTGCTGCCTACCTCCTTACTACAGTATTGAACTGTGATCTCTTTGATTGATTTGTGACACATTTCTTCTTCAGTGTTACCAACATCTGCATAGAAATCTGATTTGACTCATTAAATCTATGATATGTTTCCTACTCCACTATTATATTGGACGATGTTATTGTCGAAACGAAATGTCAATATCTCACTTGTTTGAATGATTCATTTTACATACGTATCTTTGATGTTGTTTCAACTCCAGCAGTGGCCATGCGTCCTGTTTGTGTTCTCATTAATGTCGCTATCGTTCTATTGAATAGCAGTGTTCAATTTGTCTAAAAACTCATCATATGTAGCGGGTCATGATGTTCTGATCATCAGCCAAGAAAGCTGCATTATTCTGTTAGTCCACATTATTGTCCATGTGGCAACCGGTGCCTGGACTTCTGGTTCAGGTTGAAACGGATAGGGCTACTACCTTTTTTTCTAGTTATATCGTAGGAGGCGACCAAGGAAAGTTGGGGGAATAAGCTAACAATCTGCCACCTATGAAAAAACAACATTGTCGTTGCATGTCTTGTCTCCATTTCTTACTGTTTTGTCATATGTCTTATTTATTCACACGTTGTCTTAATGGTTAGCGCGGAAGTACCTTAGGCTAAGGGAGTCAATCCAATAGAGAAAACCCGGAGGGAAGACCCTAATACATACACATGTATATTAAACCATGTCCTAGCTTGTCCTGAATTTCCAACCTTATTGACATTGCCTTTACATTGGAACTAATCGACAGAGACGAGAAGGGGTTAGTGCAAATATGGCAAAGAACTTTCTCCATAAATCTTGTACGGGCAATCAATCTTGCGTGAAATGTTCTATGTATCTGGGACATGTTCCTGTAGTTTTGGGGATCCAGGGATCTCATTAATATAATCTTTTCTTCAAAATCTCAACACATTTGGTTTTAAAAAAAATTATATTAAAAAGGACGAATTTTTGATCCCATAAAAGTTACCGTTACTAATGGGTACCTCACTACCCTTCGGTTTATGAAAAAAACAACAACATAAAAGGCGATTTCTTAATCCCCTAAAAGAACTACTACTAATGATAATACTTTTTATTATTAATAAGAAATAAATTCGCGTAATTATAATTTCCTATAAAAAGCGAATTAACATATATATATACACATTATTCCTATTGAAAATGAGTAAATCTTACAAATTATGTTTGTTTTTTTTTATCATAAAAAATCTGAATATAAAAATCAATACTTAATAAAATGGAAAAAAAATGTTTAATGTGTTTTGTTAATAAACCTCTAACTAACTATGTAAAAAAATAAATTAGGAAAAAATGGTCTCAGAGCAAATGGTAAAGAATGTGATAATGAACGAAAACAAAAACCATTATCAAGAAAATAAAGAGAAATAGAAAAAAACCATATGACGAGATTTTAAAAACAAAGTCTCATTATTTAAAAAATTTTTAAATAGCATATTAAAAATGTCTCCTAATAAAATGATAAAAAAAAAATTTCAAAAAGAATTTCAGTAGATGTTCAAAATTATATTGTCCAATTTGCAAAAGCAATGAAACATTTTATACAATAAATGAACTAACAAAACATGAAAAATCACAAACACACAAAGAGAAATAATTAGAAAGCAGAATTTCTAAACCACAAAAAGATATTTAAAGATGTTTTAATAACTTATAGAAGTGAAAAAAGAGTACAAATTATAAATACTTATTTTAATAAAATATAAAGTCGAGTAGAGAGTATTCTTAAAGAATATACCTCATCGTTAAAAACTTTTTCTTTTTCTTTTTCCAATATTATTACTATTTTCAAAGACTATACATGAATTAAATTGAAGTTCCCTATTGATTGTTTGTTCACTCACCCAATAACGTATACAGACATACTGGTATAAATACTGTCAAACTTGAACAATGACAGCACAAGACAAAAGAAAAATAGTGACAGCAGAAATGATATGTCTACGAAGAATACGCGGAGTGTCATTAAGAGATAGAATTAGAAACGATAACATCAGACAGATAACCAAAACAATACCAGTATTGGAACACATCAAGATAAATAGATTGGCCACAGCGTATAGATAAATAGATAAATAGACATACTTGTATACTTTAATTCAGGTGTTAATAATTTAAATACAATGAATTAATTTGATCAAAACTTTAATACAATAGAACAAAAATGTATTACTTGGATAGTTTTCAACAAAAAGGAAGTGGGTATAGTTTTGATCACATAAATCTAACAGAATTAATCATAGTAAAAAGTAAAACCATTTTCAGGATCAACTTATTGTAAACTTCATTTTACAGATAATTACATTCTAAATATACAAAACACGGATCTTCTTCTTCTGCGTTCGTTCTCAAACTCCAGCAGATTAGCAGGATGTAGTCAGGAGAACGGAATGCGTTGTGTCATGGTTTACAGCATTGCTGCGATATCTGCGCCTTTCGGCCTGACACATCCGACTTCAGCATGGCTTTGGGTCACTGACCCTATATGGGATGGGACAGCCAACTCCATCCCATAACCTCCTTAGTCGCCTTTTACGACATGCGTGGAAGGTAAACAGTGTTGCTATTCTTTGCTTCCCTTTCAGGCCCGGCAACACATAGGCTTATATTGATTTAAAAACATATTGAAAAAAGAAATTTCATTTGGTATGTGCACTATTGCTTTTGAAAGTACTGTATAAATATATATTCATTTACTGTTCGCAGACTGTTTATTGTTTTATTTTATTATATTTTTTTAAAGGATTTTAAATTAAAATTTTTTTTTTGCAGTATTTCTTTTTCCTAAATGTTTGTTCAGATGCAGAGATTTGATAGAAACATCAATCGTTTTCGTCCAGATTTATTTTATTATCATTGTTTTTATCTATCATCTCAGATGTTAGAGCATTGGTCTTACATCTGTGAGGCCAGGTTTCAACTCCCAGTAAACGGTGAAGACAGATGTGCCAGGCCACATGCACAAATTAAAATGGTGGCACATTGCGTTTCAATACTCTGGACGGACTATGTCTTGTGGAAATCTAGCAAGACCACTGTTCTGCAACAAGAGAGATCCACCAGTAGGCTTTTGATAATGAACACAAACAAACAATCTCCTGGTAAGGACTGGGTTTTTTTGCTGTCAGAAGGTAAATTTAAAAACTCACCCTGTACAAGATACTACGACTACAAGAGTATGCTGTCTTTTTCACACAGCCACAAAATCCCTCCCTGTAACTCTCACAACTACAAAACTCCTCACTGTTACTTCCTAACGGGAAACAATGCAGTATTTGTTACACATATTTACGTACTCACTATTACCACATAGTATATAACGATGAGGAGCGCGGCAGCCTAGTGGATAGTGAACTTGCATGCTATCATCTGGTTACAGCGTGTCAGGTTCGAAACTACGTCCGGACATAAAAAATTTAAAAATCAGAATTGTGATTTCTCACTTGACACGACCACTCCTCCAGTCAAACTCAGCTGTAAATGAGTACCTGACGCCTGAGTTATGGAAGGTAAAAAACAGCAAGGAAAGGAACTGGCCACCCTACCTAATAGTTGCTACAGCTTAGTACATGAAGAGTTCAGACGGCAGATGCCATGGGACCTACCTTACATAATGATATTCAGTAGTTGTCAAAAGTCAACTAAGAACTTTGAAAAAAATGTACCAGTTTATGTAAGTTAACAAGAGTTTTTTTAAAAGCAACATAAATATCTACCATTACATGCAACAATAAAAACAAAAAAGGAACATACATATCTACTATTACATGTAACAATCTAAACAAAAATAAATGTACAATGGAATCCTTCTATAGCACATCCTTTTATAACAAATGTCCCTATATAACAACACTTCAAAATCCCCAATTAGATTTACCCTTTATTGTTTGTACTGTATAAAGCGGATTTCTTCTATTACACAAATATTTCATCAGTCCGGCCCAAGATGTTATAATAGAATTTGACCGTAGAAGCATGAAGGAATCTAACACAAATAAAATCTACCAGATAGTGTGAGGAATTTTATCTTTCGTGTGACTGGAAATGCTTAAGAAAAGTAATTAAAAAACATGAGGAGACTGATAAAGATAAAAATATGTAGATACTTTCATATTTATAGAAGTATAAAGGAATGGTTCAGCATCTCAACAGGATGAAACCAGCACTCACAGCTGCAAGAGCTTATTCAGGTAATATATTTTTCAATAATGCTTCTACCCCTGATGCCGAAAGGCAACAAAGGGTTTCAGCGAATAGATAGAATAATGCTGTCTTCATTATGCATGTTCTGAACTCCTCACGATTCTGAGCGAGTTGATCTACCACAACCAAGGGCATGTTTAAAGGATGCCAATTATCCATCGTTGTCTTGGGTAGCCATTACCAGCAACCATATATTCCATTACTAAGTTTTCCATGATGTTATATATCTTTATATGGCCAAAAATTTCAGCCTTCTTTTTATAATGTTTAGGTGCTTACTCTTTTTAAAACTTAATATTTTTTTCACTTCCTGATTCGCCTTTTTTGGTGTCTGTGCTGCTTCAAGACTTCCTGTAGAATCTCATTCAAAGGCAACAATTCTCTATGCTAGTGATTTATTTACATCACAAAAATGGAAGCTAGCAGAGACAGACAATGAAAATACAGATTAAGCATGTGACTGACATCCTGAAATTCAGTACCAAAGTATATTAAGGAACATAACTAATATCTAGCACTGCACTTGGTGTTATTCACTATTAAGGCTACAATGTGTCTGCAAGACAAATGAGACATGGGACAAAAGTCAAAAACATGGGACAACAGGAATCTAACAAAACAATAACATACTAGCATGCACAAGGAAGAAACCTAACTTAAAAACAATATAAGATACCAATTAATACTTTAAAATAAATACAAGTGGTAATTTTTTTTTTTTAAAACCCTATGTATTTCTAACATAACACCCGAATTTGAAAAGTTTATACACAGACTTACATAGCATTTAAATTGTAAGTTGGCAAAGACTAGATAATATTTTTCTGTGAAGTTTTAATTTTATTTTGTGGAACGCAAATTATTCAAGGAACGCCAGATTTATTAATATGAAAAAAATGAACTTGGATAGAATTTTTAAAAAATCAATGTTTAACACTAACATTTCTCTTTCATTTAAAACAGTTTGCAATAGTTTGTCATAATTCATGATGATGGGATATAATTAGAATTAGAAGATGTTTTTACAATTTTAAATGGAACTGGTTACAATGACACAGAAAATAATGACATAGGCCCTATACATATTATGAACACTCACATTTTTTTCTAATCACTTGAACCACAACTTTTTCTATGGAAACCCACGCAGGCACATTTTCAAAGTTATGTGTTATTTTAAGACTAAGTACCACCTGTTGTTTGCAATCAGACATAAAAGTAAAGACTGCTTGCATATTAGTAAAGTATACAAATAAATCAATGCAAAGCACATGTTAAAACACATGTGGCATCTCATGCTGATAACTGTGGAGAAAAATTCTGGGAATCACTGCATTTATCAGGTATCCATCATCCTATCCCATGATCTTTCAGGAGTTGAAGAAAAAAAAACCACAAAAAATATGAAATCTCTCCTTTGGTTTAGGCCTACTCATGTCCCAAGTATGTCTCAATGGCAAGGAAAAGGGAGATTTTATTTACTACACTTGGTTCAGGAATTATGAAAAATCATTACACCTCTTTGTTTACTCATGAAAAAAATATTATTTCCCTTGCTTTACTAAAAAAAAAAACAACAACACTTGGTTTACTCATGAAATTTATTTTATTTCTCTTGATTTACTCATTAAAAAAAGCAATAATTTTCTTGGTTTACTTCTATTTGTGAAGAATACACATTATCTGCTTTGGTTTACTTAATGATGAAAACAAAATGACCTCACTTGGCTTACTGATGAAAACAAAATACACTGTATCTAAATTGTTTACAAACTCTTAAACATATGTGCTATACTGAAAGATAAAAATTAGAGATTATATACATGCAATAAGTATTGCAGTGGAACACATAACAGTGACATGCATTAGATATTGTTTGAAAAATTTCAAAACATAAGCTGAAACAAACCTTTTGGTATTGCACATGTCCTGTGAAGGAGTGCGGGGAGATTTTTATGGAAATAACAACCGCTTTGCTAAAGCAGTCGCCATTATGTGTACAGCTTGGATTTTAAATTTTACTCACAAAAGAGCAAAATAAATTCCATAATGTGATTTGAATGAGAGATTGTGAGACCAATGTTCTAAATTAATCTACCATTAACAAAGTTGTATGATAGGTCTGTAACTAGATATCAAAGTGGCTGTTTATAACAAATCAAAACATGTGCTCTTCACATGCAAATATTTGTGCTTATTCCACTTTGGTAGCAAAAATGTGTATAAACTATGGTGTCTCTCCCTTGATAAAAAATGCATGATCAAAGGATAACACTTTCAAAGTAGCTTCAGCAACAATTACATTTACTGCCATCCATGAAAGTCCAGATACCAATTTTTAGATATGTTATTGGAGAATAAACTTTATCTGGAACAGAACACCATAAATTGGTGTGCAAAAGCAGATCTGAACTAAAATGACTACCAACTTGAAGTGTTATTTTCATAAAACAAGCTTTAATAATTTAAGGGCGTATACCACAATTTAACAAAGAAAGAAATAAAATGAAGAGAAGCACAATCAAGACAAAGAAAGAAATTGCCTGATTAATATTTTGTGAGGTGCCATACAATATTTTTCTCAAAATACACATGACATAGAAATTTATGCAAAAATGAGAGCCACAGTCAAGGTCACATTTTATAACTACTATTTTAGCCCTTTACTGACCAGCAATTCAGAGCATACTTACTTCCCTTTACAAAAGGGTGTTTACAACAAATTTGTTGAGACATCAAGAGTGTAGTCTTTAAAATCTGTATAAAAATCGAACTCACAACATAGAACTGTCATAATTAATATCTGTGTTTTCTGAATGAATTCGAAAGCAACCGAGTTATTTTAGGAGCAAAATCCTACCGGCCTGGCACCTGATGAATGAATGAGTTTCCTTGTTTGTCTCTGCAATTATCTTTACATTTCATTTTAATAGTAATGCTGAAGATTCTAGAAAATACAGATCAACTAAATTCCTGAGCAGCTATCATATTTTGAGGATAACCAGGTTTCCAAGGATCCAGAAATGATAAGTTCAATTAAGGGCAATTAGAACTGAGAGGCAATATACACAGGCAGAGTAAATGAAGATAAAACTGAAGTAGTAACAAGCCTATCAGACTGAATAAAACAGGATATTATCCACTGTTCTGTCCATTGTCTACTTCTGGGTTCATTCTAAAATTCCTGCAGACAAGAACGATGTAACCCAGAGAACAGAAAGTGTAATGTCATGGTTTACAGTTTGGCTGTGATATCTGAGCCTATCACAGACACGTTAAACTTCAGAATGTTTTCTGGTGTTTTTTTTACCATCTATCAGATGAGACAGCCAATTTCACCTACTAAACCTCCTTAGTCGCTTGTTATGATATACATGCCATGTAACGGCATCACTATTCTTTGCTCTCTTATTTGGCAGCGGAAACAATGTTTGCCTGCACACAGATTACACTTTGAGAAATTTAGACATGACAGATTTTGTCATTATTTTTGAAATAATTACAATAAATAAATTTTGTCTAAAGGCACAAGACATTGATTTTAATTAAAGATATATTGTTAGAACATTCTATAGTATAGCAGTCCACAGAGTTTTAACGCTTTACTTATCAAATTCGACAGTTGTTGAATTTCTGTTATATATCTTGGTGACTAACTTCAGATTGTCAAAACCGCTGATACTCCAGAAATATGATAATCATTGTGGTAGTGTTACTAAAAATAGCTCCATAGTGACAGTACATTATTCCAAAATGGCTGTATAGATGAAGTCTATTGACGTTATTTATGAATATCAATCATGAAGAAACCAAATTTCTGGAAGGCGAGATTTTATTATATAATAGGAGGTAATGTAAATCCACGCCTAGCCTTAAATTAAGTAGGATCTCGCTCACGAAACAATCTTGTGGTTTTCAAATTCATTCAGAAAATGCAAACATTCATTATGACCCATAGAAAGTTTCAAAGATCTCTCATGTTCGTTCGACTTTATACACATCTTTAAAGAGTGTGTTGTCAATATCTAAAAAAAAATGTGCAAACATGCCTGGTAAAGGAAGATACTTGGATTGCTGGTAAGTAAAGTGTTATGGTAGAGAGGCTATAAAATAGAAAGAAACTATAACGCCTGAGAAAAATGATGTCATTGACAAGAATGGTGCAGAAATTATCATCAATAACACATTTTTTTTCACTAGTTAAGAATCACAATGTCAGAACAATGACAAAATATATCACAAAGTTAAACGTTCCCTTTTTATTAAAATCACAACTAATTCCAGTCAGAGAGGGAGGGATAAGTACAGTTTGCCTTTAAACAGTTGTTGGAAGTCACAAGCACCAAGACAACATGCGTAACAGCAACAATAATAACATTCAGGCAGCTAATTTTATTCTGGTCTAAACAAAGATTAAATAAACCTACAAACATCTACATAGAGTAAGACTAGATCCATCGTATGTGTATCCATATGGAGATCATTGCCAAGTGCCATATCTACAATGAAGGTTAGCTGCAATGGATCTCTAACACCCCCTATCTCTTGTATTGGTGATGTGACTGACTGTATCCATCTTGTGATGTTTTCCTTGTACTTGTACATCTACTTCTTGTTCATCTCCTCTCAATCTAACTTCAAGAAAGGTCTTCAACAAATTTTGTTATGGATCTTTTAATACCAAACATGTTTTTTAATATGTCCAAAACATTTGTATTTAGTTTACTATTTCCTTTAGTAATTCTTTTTGCTACATAGTATTATCAGAACCTCTTTGTTTTCTTCTATTTCCACAAAGTTCGCCCAATTCTTCTATATATCCACATATAAAAGGTATACATTCTGTCTTCTAGTTGTTTGTTGATTATTCATGTTTCTGAGGCATACATACATTTAGAACAGATGTAGCATTTCATAATTCTCATTTTTAGTTTGTGATTTATTTGGATGTTAATAGTTTCCATGGGATACAAAACAAGAACTTCAAGCCCTGTTAAAGACATGGTAGTACAAGCAAGTGAAAACAAAGGTCTCAGTCTAAATAAGAAGAAAACAGAAGTAATGGTTGTTACAAATAAATACACACTGCCAAAATGTAGTATTACTATCAATGATGCAAAATTAAATCAAGCGGATAAAGTCAAGTATCTGGGCACTATTTTAACATCAGATGGCAGGTGCTCCAATGAGATCAAGAACAGGACAGCACAAGCCAAATCAACATTTCAAAACATGTTAAAAATTCCATGCAATGTATCAAAACATACACGAGTGAGAGTACAAGGATGTTATATTGAGCCAATCCATCTTTATGGAAGTGAAGCATGGACAGTAAACAAAAGTGCCCAAGATAAGCTGCAGACAACTGAGATGTGGTTTAAGAAGAATGATGAAAATTCCATGGACAGCCAAGAAAACTAATGTAGAAGTACTCAGAGACGTTGGAGTAAAACAAGAAATTATAGTGAAAATTAGAAACAGATATCAAGATTTTAGGTCATGTGATGAGAAAAGTAAAACTTTAACATTTAGAAACAACTGGAAAGATCAAGGGAAGGAGAGACAGAGGAAGATAAAGAAAGACATTTCTGGATGGGTTGTCACAAAAAGAAGTCACCAACTGAACTTATTAACAACACAAGAGACAGAGAGTTGTGGAAAAGCATGATCACCTATGTCACTCGGCATGGCACTTGATTGATTGAATGTCATTGAAAGAACTTCCAGCTATTTACATCTACCATTATTTATAATTATGTGTCCAAGATACAGGTAATGATCTACTTGTTGCAGTAACTCTCCATATGGAAAATACAATGCATAAAAATTAACACATACTACAGAATTGACCCCTAACTACACAAACTAACTCACAGTTGTAAGGAAATGGGAATGCATATTCAGAAAACATGTGGACTCAAATTGTGTGGTGAATCTGTGTCAGGTGAACAGACCTCAGCAAATCTTGTCTGTTTCCTTCGAAGGGAAGTTTCTACTATAGCTGTGTATGTTAAAAATCTTGTTAAGATATTATAAATTACATCGAACAAAGAAAATGTAGATCGACTCCACTAAAATATTTTAAAAAGACAGGACTCATCTAATGTTTTAAAGATCAGTATTATAATCTGTAAAGTTCAGAAATACAGCCAAACATTAGACACCAAAAATTAACAAACTATTCTAAGCCCACGGAGAGAGGACATAGTTATGTCCTAAAGTTCTTGAGAAAGACAGTTTGCACTAAATAAACATTGCAGTTTGGATATGATAATAGTTTGTAGTCTTAATATATTTTAGAGTGTTAGATTTAATGATGAAAGAATTATCAGAAAACTAGCAGGAAGAACAGTCTCAACAAATCTAATTTATTCCTCACAAAACTGTGCACTCTCTCTTCGGCTTAAATGGATTGACTTTGTCTGGGTAAATAAGCAAATCACTTTTCATTTTGCTGTTGACAAAAGAAATAAGATCTTTAATTGTGTCTGAGGTTTTGTGCCTTCTCATGGCGGCATGAGTCTGAAGACTGTGAAGCTCCATTTTGACCCTTCGAACAGCCTCAACGTCACGTGCACTAGTTGAAGCCGGCATGCTTCACGTATCTCAGTATCAACGTGTTCGCTTGACTGTCTCACTTCAATGTCAACATGCACTTTACCTTGTTGTGGACAAATCTTAAGTCTTCAAACAAGATAAATTAAAAATATTGTGACTTTTTTTAGAAGTACCCCTGATCTACGTCGAACTTATGGTGATCACAAAACACGGATAATAAATGTTTTCTATGGTGTATTATTGCTAATGTCCTAAAAATTAAATCTCACCCAGAAATAGTATTTAATTATAAAAAAATACACAGAAGATATTGATATGGAAGGAATTAAATAACCAAAAGAAATAAAAGATATTCCATTGTTTGAAAATATGAATGATAATATAAGTGTAAATATTTATTTCCTCAAAAGATCCAAAAACAATAAAATCCTTTTATTCAACATGTGTTAGAAACTAATCTAGGGTTGCCATCCGTCCCGCTTTTTCCGGATTGTCCCACTTTTTCATCAAAAATTAATTGTCCCACCTAAGGGTCTGGGGGACAGCAATTTGTCCCGCTTTTTAATCCAGCCAAATTTTTCACCTACAAATTTTAATATTTTTTTAAATTATTTATTATTGGTTTGAGTTTTGTTACAAATGAAGCTTCTTAGTCCGAAACGTCTATTTGTAGAGTCCTGCGCTATCGCTGTTTAATAATAAAGTTTGAAGATACAACTCATAAATTTGAGAATATCCAGCACAAAATTGTTAGTGCGGAAGGCGGTATTATTTAAAAATTTACAAAAGATGACGTCTTCGGCTTCGCGAGGCGCCGAGCCTTACTCTACCCATCTCACCGCCGCTCACGTGATCTGTGCCTACGTGACAATCTGCATGCTTTTGTCCTTGTCGTATTCCTGTAGGCGCTAATAATTCATTCAACAACATCGCGCCATCCTCACCAGCAGCAAGAAGAAATTTTGGCTTCATTCTTTCTTTATGTGTTGGAGGCTGGAGGTTGCTTCCAGGAATCCAGTCTGTTGTTACCGGTGGTTGTGAAATATTAAATTTGTTCATTTTTAATTGAGCATTCTAATTTTGTGAATTCTGTTTTTGGATTTATTTTTATTTGGAAATGCCGAAGAGAAAGTGTTTTTTCCAAGAAAACTATTAATTAATTACTGGTACAGGTATTAGAATTATAATGTAATAATAATTAGTCTATGTGTGTGCTATCTCTGACTTTTCCTATGGCTATTATGCTTTACATGATGTGTCCCGCTTTCGCGTCTAAAAAAGTACCATTTGTCCCGCTTTCTGCTTCGAAGGTTCTGGCAACCCTAAACTAATCACATACAGTCATGTTATTCAACATGTGTTAGAAACTAATCACATACAGTCATGTTATTCAACATGTGTTAGAACCTAATCACATACAGTCATGTTATTCAACATGTGTTAGAAACTAATCACATACAGTCATGATATTCAACATGTGTTAGAAACTAATCACATACAGTCATGCTATTCAACATGTGTTAGAAACTAATCACATACAGTCATGTTATTCAACATGTGTTAGAAACTAATCACATACAGTCATGATATTCAACATGTGTTAGAAACTAATCACATACAGTCATGCTATTCAACATGTGTTAGAAACTAATCACATACAGTCATGTTATTCAACATGTGTTAGAAACTAATCACATACAGTCATGTTATTCAACATGTGTTAGAAACTAATCACATAGTCATGTTATTCAACATGTGTTAGAAACTAATCACATACAGTCATGTTATTCAACATGTGTTAGAAACTAATCACATACAGTCATGTTATTCAACATGTGTTAGAAACTAATCACATACAGTCATGTTATTCAACATGTGTTAGAAACTAATCACATACAGTCATGATATTCAACATGTGTTAGAAACTAATCACATACAGTCATGCTATTCAACATGTGTTAGAAACTAATCACATACAGTCATGTTATTCAACATGTGTTAGAAACTAATCACATACAGTCATGCTATTCAACATGTGTTAGAAACTAATCACATACAGTCATGCTATTCAACATGTGTTAGAAACTAATCACATACAGTTATGTTATTCAACATGTGTTAGAAACTAATCACATACAGTAATGTTATTCAACATGTGTTAGAAACTAATCACATACAGTCATGCTATTCAACATGTGTTAGAAACTAATCACATACAGTCATGTTATTCAACATGTGTTAGAAACTAATCACATACAGTAATGTTATTCAACATGTGTTAGAAACTAATCACATACAGTCATGCTATTCAACATGTGTTAGAAACTAATCACATACAGTCATGTTATTCAACATGTGTTAGAAACTAATCACATACAGTAATGTTATTCAACATGTGTTAGAAACTAATCACATACAGTCATGTTATTCAACATGTGTTAGAAACTAATCACATACAGTCATGTTATTGATGTATCACATGTCGAAGATAAAGCTCATTGTTTAGTTAAAAATCTTGAAGCAGTTTTAAGGCCTATCTACTAACCACAATAAAACACATTTTATATAGAATATGTCCTCAATCTTATTCTTCTCTTCAATTTTTATCCACCCATCACAAAGATTGTGAAAATCAACCATTAGCAAAACCAATTTTGCCAGATAAGGGAACTAACTTAAAATTTTAAAATCATCATTTAAAAACAAGATTACCTGTCGCTTTATATGCAGATTCTGTAACATGAAATATTCCAATATCTTCTTGTCAACCAAATCGTAATAAATCATATACAGAGAAAAAATGTCAACAAGCAGTTTGTTCATTTCTTCTATATTGCAGTATTTGACTATTCAGATGTATATATTTGTCGTTATTATATTTTTGTCGTTATTATATTTTGTCGTTATTATATTTTGTCGTTATTATATTTTGTCGTTATTATATTTTGTCGTTATTATATTTTGTCGTTATTATATTTTGTCGTTATTATATTTTTGTCGTTATTATATTTTTGTCGTTATTATATTTTTGTCGTTATTATATTTTGTCGTTATTATATTTTGTCGTTATTATATTTTTGTCGTTATTATATTTTGTCGTTATTATATTTTGTCGTTATTATATTTTGTCGTTATTATATTTTGTCGTTATTATATTTTGTCGTTATTATATTTTGTCGTTATTATATTTTGTCGTTATTATATTTTGTCGTTATTATATTTTGTCGTTATTATATTTTGTCTTTATTATATTTTGTCGTTATTATATTTATACAGGATTAGATGCTAAAGAAAAGTGTGTTCAAGACATTATAAAGGAATTTTATCATTTCAATTAAAAAAAATAGATTATTATAAGAAATCACAACACAAACTCACTCATCAAGAAATAGATTGTGAAAATACTACTAAGTATTTGATGTGTAAAACAGAAAGATACTTAGAATATCATGGAAAGATAAAATCAGAAACTCAGATATTATAAACACACTGAATATTCCAGAGTGTTGGTTACTAAACACAATAACAAAAAGAAAACTACGCCTGTTTGGTCATATAAAGAGACATAACTGTTTAGAAAGACAAATATTGGAGGGAAGAGTACCTGGGAAGAGGAGAAGGGGCAGACCAAGAAGACGATGGACTGACGACATTAAAGATAACATGAATACATCGCTAGAAAATGCAAGCCACATCGCCCAAGACAGAGAGAGGTTCAGAGAGTTTATTGGGAAGACAACGTTCTGGAAGGAATACGTCACATGACACAATAAAGAGTTGGATAATGGTGACGAAAGAGTAAAAGAACATGCTGATTTGAAAGTAGAATATAGAGGAGCTACCTGTCAGTTCTGTAATACACAAGAATAAATAGCATCAAAAATTATATCTGTTTTCTTTCACAATGATAGTAAATATGATTTTCATTTTATAATTACTGAACTAATAAAATATGAAACTAAATATAATAAAGTCTGAGTATTAGCTACAAATTCAGAAAATTATATTTCAAGTAAATTTGGTAATTGTTATAGATAACTGAGATTGTGATATAGTTATAGATAACTGAGATTGTGATATAGTTATAGATTCTTGTCTGCTTCTCTTGACAATGTTTCAAAAGAAATGCTGGATTAAGATTTTATAGATGTACACAATATTTTAATAGTTAATATGAATTTAAAACATTAAAATATTATTCTTTTACCAAAGAGAAGAACAAATATGAAAGAAGATTTGAATGTATTTATTCCTATGAATATATGGATTCATTAGTTCGATTTGAAGAAACTAGTTCACCTCCAATTGAAAAATCTATTCAACTTTACAACAAGAAGAGATATCAAAAAGAGAATATAAACATGCAGAAACATAGATTCATAGAACATAGAACAATTCAAGATTATCATGAATTATATCTTCTTCTTCTTCAGCGTTCATTCTCAAACTCCTGCTTAATTCTCTTGTAGCAGGACCATTGTCCTACTAAATTTCCAGCAGGATGTAGTCCAGAGAATAGAAATGCGTTGTTTCGCCGTTTTATTTCCACCAATGGCCCGACACACCCGTCTTCGGTGGGGAATTATATATAAAAATAGATGTTTTAATATTAGCAGATACCTATGACAAGTTTAGAAATGTATTGTTTAAAACATCTAAAACATGAAATTGATGAAATTGAAATTGATCCATGTTTTACTGTTTTTCAGCTCCTGGATTAGCTTGGGAATGTGGAATAAAATATACAAAATAGAATTGGATTTGTTAACAGATGATGACACGTTACTTGTGTTTGAAGAAGGAACAAGACGATGAGATTCTGGTGCTTTAGGAAGCAGATATGCCCACATATATAATAAGCAAACACCAAATTATCATAGTGATGGAAATAAAATAATGAATACGTTAGAAAGTGATGGAATATTAAAACTCTTGAAGAAACAAAAAGAAACTGGTCAAAAGTGAGATATTAATAGATTCCTGGCACAATGATATATATATATATATCTTGATACTAAACATTTATATAGCTGGTCAATGTCACACAAACTTCCTCAAGGAGATTTGAAATGGGAAGAAAATCCTAACTATTACAAATATATTCCAAAAAGAAGAAGATGTAGAACTGAATGTGATTTAGAATATACAGAAAAAGCACACAAAAATACAATGAAATATTTATTAGCTCCTGAAACTTTATTTTATTAAAACAGGTGTAAGTACATATAAATAAAGTTTATTAGGAGATAAATTAGAAGTTCCTAAATTAGTATTAAAATAAAAAATAAATACAAATATGTTATTAACCATAAAATATTATAATTTGACTATCTCTTGGAATAAAAGTGACTAAATCTCATATAACTATTTCGTTTAAAGAAGAATCTTGGCTACAACCATACATAGATTTGAATACAGAACAAAGAATTAAAAAAACATCTGATTGTGAACAAGATCTATGGAAACTAATGAATAATTCATTCTATGGTAAAGATTTAGAAGAAATAAGAGGAAAAGTTGATGTAACATTAGATACAACAGAAAAAGAAGCTGAAAAATATTTTTCGAAACCATTATTCAAGGATGTTATTCATTTCAATGATAATTTAATTGGAATACAGATTAGTAAACCTACAGTAAAACTTAATAAACCAACTTATACAGATTAGTAAACCTACAGTTAAACTGAATAAACCAACTTATACAGATTAGTCAACCTACAGTAAAACTGAATAAACCAACTTGTACAGATTAGTCAACCTACAGTAAAACTGAATAAACCAACTTGTACAGATTAGTCAACCTACAGTAAAACTGAATAAACCAACTTGTACAGATTAGTCAACCTACAGTAAAACTGAATAAACCAACTTGTACAGATTAGTCAACCTACAGTAAAACTGAATAAACCAACTTGTACAGATTAGTCAACCTACAGTAAAACTGAATAAACCAACTTATACAGATTAGTCAACCTACAGTAAAACTGAATAAACCAACTTATACAGATTAGTCAACCTACAGTAAAACTGAATAAACCAACTTATACAGATTAGTCAACCTACAGTAAAACTGAATAAACCAACTTATACAGATTAGTCAACCTACAGTAAAACTGAATAAACCAACTTATACAGATTAGTCAACCTACAGTAAAACTGAATAAACCAACTTATACAGATTAGTCAACCTACAGTAAAACTGAATAAACCAACTTATACAGATTAGTCAACCTACAGTAAAACTGAATAAACCAACTTATACAGATTAGTCAACCTACAGTAAAACTGAATAAACCAACTTATACAGATTAGTCAACCTACAGTAAAACTGAATAAACCAACTTATACAGATTAGTCAACCTACAGTAAAACTGAATAAACCAACTTATACAGATTAGTCAACCTACAGTAAAACTGAATAAACCAACTTATACAGATTAGTCAACCTACAGTAAAACTGAATAAACCAACTTATACAGATTAGTCAACCTACAGTAAAACTGAATAAACCAACTTATACAGATTAGTCAACCTACAGTAAAACTGAATAAACCAACTTATACAGATTAGTCAACCTACAGTAAAACTGAATAAACCAACTTATACAGATTAGTCAACCTACAGTAAAACTGAATAAACCAACTTATACAGATTAGTCAACCTACAGTAAAACTGAATAAACCAACTTATACAGATTAGTCAACCTACAGTAAAACTGAATAAACCAACTTATACAGATTAGTCAACCTACAGTAAAACTGAATAAACCAACTTATACAGATTAGTCAACCTACAGTAAAACTGAATAAACCAACTTATACAGATTAGTCAACCTACAGTAAAACTGAATAAACCAACTTATACAGATTAGTCAACCTACAGTAAAACTGAATAAACCAACTTATACAGATTAGTCAACCTACAGTAAAACTGAATAAACCAACTTATACAGATTAGTCAACCTACAGTAAAACTGAATAAACCAACTTATACAGATTAGTCAACCTACAGTAAAACTGAATAAACCAACTTATACAGATTAGTCAACCTACAGTAAAACTGAAAAAACCAACTTATACAGATTAGTCAACCTACAGTAAAACTGAATAAACCAACTTATACAGATTAGTCAACCTACAGTAAAACTGAATAAACCAACTTATACAGATTAGTCAACCTACAGTAAAACTGAATAAACCAACTTATACAGATTAGTCAACCTACAGTAAAACTGAATAAACCAACTTATACAGATTAGTCAACCTACAGTAAAACTTAATAAACCAACTTATACAGATTAGTAAACCTACAGTAAAACTTAATAAACCAACTTATACAGATTAGTAAACCTACAGTAAAACTTAATAAACCAACTTATACAGATTAGTAAACCTACAGTAAAACTTAATAAACCAACTTATACAGATTAGTCAACCTACAGTAAAACTTAATAAACCAACTTATACAGATTAGTCAACCTACAGTAAAACTTAATAAACCAACTTATACAGATTAGTCAACCTACAGTAAAACGTAATAAACCAACTTATACAGATTAGTAAACCTACAGTAAAACTTAATAAACCAACTTATACAGATTAGCAAACCTACAGTAAAACTTAATAAACCAACTTATACAGGTTAGTAAACCTACAGTAAAACTTAATAAACCAACTTATACAGATTAGTAAACCTACAGTAAAACTTAATAAACCAACTTATACAGATTAGTCAACCTACAGTAAAACTTAATAAACCAACTTATACAGATTAGTAAACCTACAGTAAAACTTAATAAACCAACTTATACAGATTAGTAAACCTACAGTAAAACTTAATAAACCAACTTATACAGATTAGTAAACGTACAGTAAAACTTAATAAACCAACTTATACAGATTAGTAAACGTACAGTAAAACTTAATAAACCAACTTATACAGGCATTTGTGTGTTAGAATATAGTAAATTAATAATGTACAGCTTTTATTATAACACTTTCAATAAACAATTTCCTGATAATGAAATATTATATTCTAATACTGATTCTGTAATCACAAATGTTGTTTACTAAAGATTTATATAACGAATTAGAAAGTATTCAAGATGAATTAGAAAGTATTCAAGATGATTTAGAAAGTATTCAAGATGAATTAGAAAGTATTCAAGATGAATTAGAAAGTATTCAATTTGAATTAGAAAGTATTCAAGATGATTTAGAAATGAGTGATTATCCAAAAGAACATTTTCGATATTCAGATAAAAATAAAAATGTACTAGGAAAATATAAAGATGAATGAAATGGAAATATTATAACTCAGATTAGTTTGCTTAAGAAAGTACAACACATAGTTTTAAATTTTAAAGATCCAATAAGTCATCAAATTATATCATATGTGATATATGTCATCATCAAGTTATCTAAGATCTGATGTAGGTCATCATCAAGTTATCTAAGATCTGATGTAGGTCATCATCAAGTTATCTATGATCTGATGTAGGTCATCATCAAGTTATCTAAGATCTGATGTAGGTCATCATCAAGTTATCTATGATCTGATGTAGGTCATCATCAAGTTATCTATGATCTGATGTAGGTCATCATCAAGTTATCTAAGATCTGATGTAGGTCATCATCAAGTTATCTATGATCTGATGTAGGTGATCATCAAGTTATCTAAGATCTGATGTAGGTCATCATCAAGTTATCTAAGATCTGATGTAGGTCATCATCAAGTTATCTAAGATCTGATGTAGGTCATCATCAAGTTATCTAAGATCTGATGTAGGTGATCATCAAGATAAAGAAGGTCGCATGTAGGTGACCATCAAGTTATCTAAGATCTGATGTAGGTCATAATCAAGTTATCCAATGTCTGACGTAGGCCATCATCAATTTATCTAAGGTCTGATATAGATTGTCATCTGCAGTGGTCATTATGTTCTGATCAGCAGCAAAAAAAAGATGCGATTTTGTCAAGACATTCAAACTATATACTCAAGTCACTGAGAACGGACCAATCGAGACAAGGACTATTACAGTACAACAAACACGAACATCCCGTACAAGTATTGAAGTATCCTCAGAAACACAAACATAGTGACTTGAGTACATAGATTGAATGCCTTGGGGAGATGACACATTTTTATGGGGATGTGATTAGTCAAGAACGGAAACCCTGTTTACGTGAGTTGCAAGGCGATTTGGTGCCGCTATATCGGGCCTGGCTTAATTCACTTCAGCTGTAATAATTCTGTTGTGGTTGGTTGTGTTGACTTCCCTAGGTATGGCGTATGTTGGATGGAACAACATATAAAACAGATGTTACAACTAATATAACAGAAGGGACAACATATATAACAGATGGGATAACATATATAACAGATGGCACAACATATATAACAGATGGGACAACACATATGACAGATGGGACAACATATATAACAGATGGGACAACACATATGACAGATGGGACAAAATATATAACAGATGGGACAACACATATGACAGATGGGACAACATATATAACAGATGGGACAACACATATGACAGATGGGACAACATATATAACAGATGGGACAACATATAAGACAGATGGGACAACATATATAACAGATTGGACAACATATATAACAGATGGGACAACATATATATCAGATGGGACAACACATATGACAGATGGAACAACATATATAACAGATGGGACAACATATATAACAGATGGGACAACACATATAACAGATGGGACAACACATATAACAGATGGGACAACACATATAACAGCCGAATTATGAGGTTTTATGGCCAAGACATGCGAACTGCTCCCTTGGAAGGAGGAAATGTACTGCCGCATTGTACTGCTATACCCGTCTTCGTGGATTGCACATACATCACAAACGCTTCATAAAGTAACCATGACTTTTAGACAACCTTATATGTCGTCTCGATTAGTCAACTAAGAAAGTCATGTGCAATTGATAGAAAGGTTACCAACACAATAATACAAATCTTCCTTGAGGAATTATAGACAACATCAATAGGCAGTATACTGGATTTGAACCAGGTCCGTTCAGGTGCGATATACTCATCTCACATCTCAATGTAACAAGTACGTACCTTATGTGACTGTACATTCGTTCATCTGATATTCAGAATATTCAATTCTCACTTGTCTTAGAACCACTGGTTCGTTATCAATTCTCACTTGTCTTAGAACCACTGGTTTGTTATCAATCCTCCCAAGTCTTAGAACCAATGGTTTGTTATCAATCCTCCCATGTCTTAGAACCAATGGTTTGTTATCAATTCTCGCAAGTCTTAGAACCACTTGTTTGTTGTCCATGTGAAGTGATTATCTTCGATATTTCGCCAGCTGTTGGAAGCTAATACAAATGCATTCATTGTTTATATGCATACACCTATGTACCGCAATTTAGTTCTGCCTCTTCTTCTAGCACCCTGTGAGTGTCTCCCCGTACATTATGTGTTTTGGGATCCAGCTGTTGTTCATTCTAAGGATGCACCCAAACAACATGCGTACCTGTCTATGTGTGGAGAATATATTTGCAATATTGGACTTTTTGCAAGAACTTATTGTTGGTAACCTGTCATATACTCGTAATAATCACAGCTTTTCCAGAGACATCGAAGCTGGAAGATGGTAAATGTACTGTATTTGTGTATGTTGTCCATGTTTCAGAGCTATAAAGGAGAACACTGAGCACAAATGTTCGGTAGATCGATATCTGTTTTTCCATTGTCAACTTTCTTGTTGCTACTGGCTTTGCATGATATCTGACCGAAATTGGTGGCAGTGTATTCTATTTGATTACCTATTTCTTAGTCAAGGAGGATGTATGTATTTACTGTGGATCCCATGTTGTTCGAGCGATCTACTGACTGAAGTTGTGCAGTTACTGTGGATCCCATGTTGTTCGAGCGATCTACTGACTGAAGTTGTGCAGTTACTGTGGATCCCATGTTGTTCGAGCGATGTACTGAATGAAGTTGCAGATTGTTCAGCGTTATGTTTGGTACTGTGACATTATTTTGATAATTAGCACAATTTTCTTGACGTTTTTTTATAACGAAGCACATCCTTGTCAGGTTGTTAATTAGATGTATGTTGTTTATTTTGCGTTCGTTCTATTGTAACCAGCATGGATATCCATGCGATTTCCGCCGGGAGCGCGATTACGTTGTGCCACCGTTATGCCCCTTGTAGGCCTAGCACATCCGATTTCGGCATGCCTTGACAATTCGGGTGGGCTACCCTAGCCTGCGACATCCTCCCTATCTGTCTCCAGGCACGCATGTGTGTGGTGACTCTTCGCCCAGACGATTTTTGCTCACGTCTGTCTCGCACGAGGTGTTCCACTGTCTATGAACTTGCCTCGTGTAATTGGACGTACTGTTCCTGTGCCCATTCGGTACTGAACCGTTTCTCATCCGTGAGCCTGGTTCCTTAAGAGGAAGAACTCAACATAAGAGTTGGACCCTGGCTCTTTCGCCCTCTTAGCCGAGGTGTCATTCACCGACATCATGAACCCCTTGCCCAAGTTCGAGTCTCACACCACGCGTTTGAGAGCAAGGCGTTCTCGAACTGAGCGACCCTGTCCCAATAGTGCCTGAGCCCATCAGGTACTGAACCCTTTCTCTCTGCAAGTGTGTTTCCGGTATAGGAAAGCTTGACAGTAGAGTTGGGCCAGGGCTAAAATCGTTGTTCCTTTTTTGCCTAACCCCATCGGGTACGACAGCCTTTCTCTTCGCGAGCATATTTCCGGTTTAGGAAGGCTCGACATTAGAGTTGGGTTAGGTCTTCTTGCTTTTCCGAACGCCCGTGATTGGGTCTGGGTCTCTACCTATAAGGAGTACAGGTAACTAGAAGCTCGTCTCGTGCTAACAGAGCTTGTAGTTCCCCTTTCCTTGGAACTTTTCACTTTCTATTTGCAGTTCGCGCTGCCTTATCGCGCTGTTCTGCCCTTTCGTTGTGTCATTGTACTCATTATGACATATATTTGTTTCTACCATGCATCTTCCTTTACGTACCTTTTATGTTGGCCGCCGCTCCAATGTTTTGACTAGACTAACAGGCGTAACTGTATGTCGACAGTGTCGCTGTATTTGGTGATGCTAATGGTGTCAGAGATATTGTCTGTCTTTTTTTCAGTCAAATCTCTTTCCATCTGCTACCTCCACACTCTCGGACACGATCACCAAATGATGTGGCCAGAATCAGCTCGAGCTGCTGTTTTTCTGTTAACAGGGTGCACCGCGAGGAGGTACATTTGGGATCTTGGTTATCTGCTAACCCTGTGTCCGCCTAGAGCAATGCATTCTCTTTGCACCCTTGTTAATTAGATAATGCAATATAGCTTCATTCTGAGGGTTGCTACGTCAACCTACGCAATCTCCATAAGGTGAACCTCAGTTGTCTTAGTTTTCGGTTTCAGAGTTAGGGTTATGTGAAATATGAAACCATCAAGTCTTAGACAAATGAATACACCACCCAGCGAGTTTTCAAAGACAAAATGTAAAACGGCAGAGAAGGAAATCCAAAAGAAGGTTGGATCAAGAACGTATCCTTGTCTAACTCAGTTCCTAATATCAAAGCTGTCAGAAACACAGCCATAAAATCGGTCTACCACCGTCATATTTTCATGGAATAATGTAATTAGTTGTAACATTATCAGAGGGAATCTAATGGACTCAAGTACCCAACGAATCAAATACGGAAGCTCTGCTAACAGTGTCAAAACATTATGTTAGGTCGAGGGCTCTAGGAGTTTCAACTTCAAAGTTGCCAATATCGTTCCTACCGCAGTGAATAATGATATTCCTCTATATTTGTGTCATAAATCATTTATTTCAGTCACCATTGTTGCATTTTCTCTTACATACTGTAATACTTCTTAAAAGTATTTGAATCTCTTATATCTTGAGGGCATTTACCCTATGTCCAGCAGTAGTTCTTAAATCACTAATTTATTGAGGGCGTTCACCCTCTGTCCAGCACTAGTTCTTAAATCACTAATTTCTTGGGGTGCAAAGGGAACGCATTGCTCTAGGCGGACCCAGGGTTAGCAGATAACCAAGATCCCAAATGTACCTCCACGCGGTGCACCCTGGAAACAGAAATACAGCAGCTCAAGCTGATTCTGGCCAAATCATTTGGGGATCGTGTCCGAGAATGTGGAGGTAGCAGATGGAAAGAGATTTGACTGCACAAGAGACAGATAATATCTCCGACACCACCAGCATCACCACATATAGCGACACTGTCGACATACAGTAAAGCTAGTCAGTCCAGTCCGAACATTGGAGGGGCGGCCAATGTAAATGCACGTAAAGGTAGATGCGTGGGGAGACAAAAAGATTTCATACCGAGTACAATGAAACAATGAAAGGGCAGAACAGCGCTAGAGGGCAGCGCGAACTGCAAATAGAAAGTGAAAAGTCTCTAGGAAAGGTGAACTAAAAGCTCCGTCAGCTCGAGACGAGCATCTAGTTACCTGTGTTCCTTACAGACAGAGACCCAGACCTATCCATTGGTGGCTGGTAAAGCAAGAAGACCTAATCCAACTCTAATGTCGAGCCTTCCTAAACCGGAAATGTGCTTGCGAAGAGAAAGGGTTCTGTTCCCGATGGGCTTAGGCAAGAAAGGGACAACGATGGTAGTCCTGGTCCAACTCTACTGTCAAGGTTTCCTATACCGGAAGAACACTTGCAGAGAGAAAGGGTACCGTACCCGATGGGCTCAGGCACAAAAGGGACAACGATTTAGCCCTGGCCCAACTCTACTGTCGGGTTTTCCTACACCGGAAATACACTTGAAGAGAGAAAAGGTTCAGTACCTGATGTGTTCAGGCGCTATTGGGACAAGGACGCTCAGATCTGGAACGCCTTGCTCTCAAACGCGTGGTGTGAGACTCGAACTCGGACAAGGGGTACACGATGTCAGTGAATGACACCTCGGCTAAGAGGGCGAAAGAGCCAGGGTCCAACTCCTCTGTTGAGTTCTTCCCCTTAAGGAACCAGGCTCACGGATGAGAAACGGTTCAGTACCCTATGGGCACAGGCACAGCACGTCCAATTACACGAGGCGAGTTCATAGACAGTGGAACACCTCGTGCGAGTCAGACGAGAGCAAAAATCGTCTGGGCGAAGAGTCGCCACTACGCGTGCCTGGAGACAGATATAGAGGCTGTCACAGGCAAAGGGTAGCCCACCCGAATTGTCAAGGCATGCCGAAATCGGATGTTCTAGGCCTACAAGGCGCATAGAGGTGGCACAACGTAATCACGCTCCCGGCGGAAATCACACGGATATCCGTGATGGTTTCAATGGAGTGAACGCAAAACAAACAAACAAACTCATTTCTTGAAGGCGTTCACCCTCTGTCCAACACTAGTTCTTAAATCACTCATTTCTTGAGGGCGTTCACCCTCTGTCCAGCACTAGTTCTTAAATCACTCATTTCTTGAGGGCGTTCACCCTCTGTCCAGCACTAGTTCTTAAATCACTCATTTCTTGAGATCGTTCTCCCTCTGTCCAGCACTAGTTTTTGAATATATTATTGTTAATAAGTTAATACCTAGAAACTAGAACATATCAAAGTCATAGCTCCATTATATGAAAAATATTCGCATCTAATATATGTCATTGTTATTGTCGCCGGCTAACGCCGAGTATTGCTTAAACATGTGATGCATTGTACATACTGTGGAAGACTCTTTGTGGCTCATATTGTCTTGTGAGTTACATTCATCATCGCAATGTATTATGTATTATATTTTTTATACCACAACAATAATACTATCGGCTAGAATGGCAGAAAGGTGCATACTACGTAAGATGTGTGTTGACGTCATCATCGCCATGGATCGTATACGATATTTCGTAAAGTACAACAATACTATCCTCTGGAAAGACGGAAAAATGCATAACATATATTGTTTCTGTAAGTACATTGAGACACGTCTGTCAACTAAGACAGTGTTTGTCTAGATTAGTGAAAGCATCGTGAACTTTGAGTGATTATTTCATTGTGACTTGGTTCCAAGTTTCTTCCTCTGATTTCTGACAATTTTCTACTTATATTCTTTGAATTTTCTCCGTGTACATTGTATTTCTGCACTTATTTTCAGTGTATTGTTTTTACATTTTGTCTTGGTATGAAAGTGTAGACATTCTACTCCGTGAAATTGTTTAAACAATTATGAAACCTTGTACATAATATACTGTCTGTGTGATAGCCAGTCTAGCTATGTGGTTAGTTGTGTGCACTAATGTGGTTAGTTTACAATGATAAGTATTCCTCCTTTTCTTCGATCTTGTCTGTCAGATCTGAAACACTGATAGTCTCTTATTTTAAAGTGTTGCTCTGGTTTCTTGAACACAGCATACACTGACTTGTTTTTTGAACACAGCATACACTGACTTGTTTCTTGAACACAGCATACACTGACTTGTTTCTTGAACACAGCATACACTGACTTGTTTCTTGAACACAGCATACACTGACTTGTTTCTTGAACACAGCATACACTGACTTGTTTCTGAAGCAAGATGTTGTCCAGCTCTGTCTGTTTATTGTATCCAGGTTGCATGCTGCTAACCCCATCTGCGTTCCAGTGTATTATGTATTGTAACCAGGTTGCATGCTGCTAACCCCATCTGCGTTCCAGTGTATTATGTTCCAGTGTATTATGTTCCAGTGTATTATGTTCCAGTGTATTATGTTCCAGTGTATTATGTTCAAGTGTATTATGATATTATGTATTATGTATTATGATATTATGTTCCAGTGTATTATGATAAGAGGAACTGTGGTTTACCTCGACCGTCTTTTGGCTCTAGTGGACAGTCGAGAGGGTCTTTCAGTAGCTGTTATTGGACTCTGTCGACGTTTAGATCCCGTCACTACACCTCCTGGGAGCTCCACAAGACGAGTATCATATCGATTTTTAAATAACAGAGCATGTATGTTGCATTTCGTGTGATACCATTGTTGCTGCTGTGCCTCACGGTCTAGTATCTCCGACTTCAACACCTGTACTTGCTTTTGCAGGACTATGGTCCTGTTCGATGTCATGGATGTCCCGACCAATCTTAGTTTCCAGTCTCTCTTTGACTGCAAATATTTTTACTATTCTTTCACTATTTGTCTTATGTTTTCTTGAAAAAGACCTTAAGGTTGAAACGCTGAAATTCTCTTGTATACTGTTATATTTTGGTATTATTTGTTTATACCCATACCCTATAGTCTGATAAACTGTGCAGTCATTGTAAAACTAGACGACCTTGTGTTTTTCGTTAGCAATATTCCTTTAAAGGGACATGATGGCATCGAAAGGAAGGCAAGAAAGCAAGAGAAGAAGCGGTAGAAACAGAAGACGATGAACGAGCGACATTGAGAAATATATGAGCATATCTCTGACCAATGCAGGCCTGCTTGCTCGGGACAGAGAGGCGCTCAGAGTATCCACGATGAAGACAACGTTTTGGAAAGAATATATCACTTGATATATAACTATTCATTCAGAACATGTCAGCTGACATTTCCAGTTGTGCCTTGGTTTTGATCACTACTCACTTGATTCATTTCTACCGCTCACTTCTAGCAACTACACTTTTCACTCAGTCCTTGTATTTTGTGATTATTCTGTTATTATACGAAGGTCAGTGTTAAAACACAATAAAATTTAAAAAAATCAGAAAATGACACTCTGGGATAGATGGACACTCGAAACGTGGAAAAAGTAAAATGATATTTTTGTAAATCACTTGTTAACACACCTGATAACACAAAAATCTACGTTTCGACCAAAATGACTTTATCAATAGCACAAAATAACACGCGACGAGTAAAGACCAGCACTGTGTACGTTCACATTCATCATCAGGTGCCATGCCGGCTGGCGTAGACGGTCATGGCTCCCCACAGCTCTCTGTCCACAGTATTATGTATCAAAGTCGTTGTATTTTCCTTGCCGTGCCAGGTTGTCAAACTGTCTAATATTTTCTCCTGTTGTCGCCATCTGTCTCTGTTGCCTTCAATTTTTCTTGTTGTGACTATGTTATCTAAACCTGCCTGTTTCATGAAGTGGCCAAAAAAAAAGAAGATTGCCTTTTTCTTATATTATTGATTAAGATCCGTTTCGCATTTGACTCTTTCAACACTTCTAAATTAGTTTTTCTGGCAGTCTATGGTATTCTCAGTATTCTTCTATAGAACCACATCTATGTTGCCTCCAATCTCCCACTTTCCAGTTTGTTTAATGTCCAGGACTCGCACCCATATGTTAGTATAGGGGTTATATAGCACTGCAGAACTCTCTTTCTCACCTCTAATGACAAGGTAATTTTACACAGTATATTTTTCATTTTTCTGAATGCTGTTTTTTGTCTGTTCTATTCTGCATCTTATTTCTGTTGGTCTTCTTCCATCTGCTGTAATCATTGTACCTAAATATTTGAATTAGTGGACCTGTTTTAATATTATATCAATCACTTTGATCTTGCAAGGTGTGTTATTTTGTTTCTTTGAAATAACCATTACTTCTGTTTTCTTGATATTTAGGAAGAGGCCTTTCTCTTTACTTTCTGTGACTACTACATTAATTAAATCATGAAGGTCTTCCTCACTTTTTGCAATCAGAACAGTGTCATCTGCATATCTCAAATAGTGTATGTTATGTCCTCCCACTGATATTCCTGGGATATCTACTATTGCACGCAATATATTTTAACTGTATAAATAAAACAGATCTGGTGAAAGCACGCATCCCTGTCTGACTCCTTGTAACGTTTACATTGCAACGGCTATATCGGAAAAGTCCCTGAAGTCCAGAAAAGTATGGATGGTGTAAAAACTAGAAGGATAGAGATGAAACAAACCATACCTATTATTAATATATGGGCACAAGACGAGCAGAGTAAAGTGTTTTTTTGTATGTACAGTTCTGTAAAAGATGGGAGGAAAATATATAAATCTATTCCAAGCGTGAAATGTTCCTCCAATTTTAGAGCAGAAACAGTTATACTCCTACATGCGTATAACTTCTAAGAATTCTCACAGAATCAGAGCTGCAAATGCCATCGAAGATAAACTATAATATCTGACAACAGATCCCTACTGGTATCAATAGTAATAGGCTAGAAATAAAAGTCTTCTGCAAAACAATGGACATTAGCTCAAGCACATCCGACATCCTCATTTATTACACTCCATCGGATACAATCACACTATGGAATCACGGGAAATATGCAAATCTCTGATGTTCTATCCAGGACAGATGATAACATGGAACAGCCCTCGCACCCACCCACTATTCTACCTATAATCAACAATCATACTACACAACACATACACACAACACATACACACAACACATACACACAACACATACACATACAAGCGGAAAAATGGAAGTGGAATACAACCCCCGATACAATACAGTACATTCAGGGGCATCAACAGATCACACTATCTCGCCCATGAACAGGACACTGCAGACTGCCAGTTCACCTCCACTATCTCGCCCATGAAGAGGACACTGCAGACTGCCAGTTCACCTCCACTATCTCGCCCATGAACAGGACACTACAGACTGTCAGTTTACCTCCACTATCTCGCCCATGAATAGGACACTGCAGACTGTCAGTTTACCTCCACTATCTCGCCCATGAAGAGGACACTACAGACTGTCAGTTTACCTCCACTATCTCGCCCATGAAGAGGACACTGCAGACTGTCAGTTCACCTCCACTATCTCGCCCATGAAGAGGACACTACAGACTGTCAGTTTACCTCCACTATCTCGCCCATGAAGAGGACACTACAGACTGTCAGTTTACCTCCACTATCTCGCCCATGAAGAGGACACTACAGACTGTCAGTTTACCTCCACTATCTCGCCCATGAACAGGACACTACAGACTGTCAGTTTACCTCCACTATCTCGCCCATGAATAGGACACTGCAGACTGTCAGTTTACCTCCACTATCTCGCCCATGAACAGGACACTACAGACTGTCAGTTTACCTCCACTATCTCGCCCATGAAGAGGACACTACAGACTGTCAGTTTACCTCCACTATCTCGCCCATGAAGAGGACACTGCAGACTGTCAGTTCACCTCCACTATCTCGCCCATGAAGAGGACACTGCAGACTGTCAGTTCACCTCCACTATCTCGCCCATGAAGAGGACACTACAGACTGTCAGTTTACCTCCACTATCTCGCCCATGAACAGGACACTACAGACTGTCAGTTTACCTCCACTATCTCGCCCATGAATAGGACACTGCAGACTGTCAGCTTACCTCCACTATCTCGCCCATGAACAGGACACTACAGACTGTCAGTTCACCTCCACTATCTCGCCCATGAACAGGACACTGCAGACTGTCAGTTTACCTCCACTATCTCGCCCATGAAGAGGACACTACAGACTGTCAGTTTACCTCCACTATCTCGCCCATGAAGAGGACACTACAGACTGTCAGTTTACCTCCACTATCTCGCCCATGAACAGGACACTACAGACTGTCAGTTTACCTCCACTATCTCGCCCATGAAGAGGACACTACAGACTGTCAGTTTACCTCCACTATCTCGCCCATGAACAGGACACTACAGACTGTCAGTTTACCTCCACTATCTCGCCCATGAACAGGACACTACAGACTGTCAGTTTACCTCCACTATCTCGCCCATGAAGAGGACACTACAGACTGTCAGTTTACCTCCACTATCTCGCCCATGAACAGGACACTACAGACTGTCAGTTTACCTCCACTATCTCGCCCATGAATAGGACACTGCAGACTGTCAGTTCACCTCCACTATCTCGCCCATGAAGAGGACACTACAGACTGTCAGTTTACCTCCACTATCTCGCCCATGAACAGGACACTACAGACTGTCAGTTTACCTCCACTATCTCGCCCATGAACAGGACACTACAGACTGTCAGTTTACCTCCACTATCTCGCCCATGAACAGGACACTACAGACTGTCAGTTTACCTTCACTATCTCGCCCATGAACAGGACACTACAGACTGTCAGTTTACCTCCACTATCTCGCCCATGAACAGGACACTACAGACTGTCAGTTTACCTCCACTATCTCGCCCATGAATAGGACACTGCACTTCCAGTTCACCTCCACTATCTCGCCCATGAATAGGACACTGCACTTCCAGTTCACCTCCACTATCTCGCCCATGAATAGGACACTGCACTTCCAGTTCACCTCCACTATCTCGCCCATGAATAGGACACTGCACTTCCAGTTCACCTCCACTATCTCGCCCATGAATAGGACACTGCATTTCCAGTTCACCTCCACTATCTCGCCCATGAATAGGACACTGCACTTCCAGTTCACCTCCACTATCTCGCCCATGAATAGGACACTGCACTTCCAGTTCACCTCCACTATCTCGCCCATGAATAGGACACTGCACTTCCAGTTCACCTCCACTATCTCGCCCATGAATAGGACACTGCACTTCCAGTTCACCTCCACTATCTCGCCCATGAATAGGACACTGCACTTCCAGTTCACCTCCACTATCTCGCCCATGAACAGGACACTACAGACTGTCAGTTTACCTCCACTATCTCGCCCATGAACAGGACACTACAGACTGTCAGTTTACCTCCACTATCTCGCCCATGAACAGGACACTACAGACTGTCAGTTTACCTCCACTATCTCGCCCATGAACAGGACACTACAGACTGTCAGTTTACCTCCACTATCTCGCCCATGAACAGGACACTACAGACTGTCAGTTTACCTCCACTATCTCGCCCATGAATAGGACACTGCACTTCCAGTTCACCTCCACTATCTCGCCCATGAATAGGACACTGCACTTCCAGTTCACCTCCACTATCTCGCCCATGAATAGGACACTGCACTTCCAGTTCACCTCCACTATCTCGCCCATGAATAGGACACTGCATTTCCAGTTCACCTCCACTATCTCGCCCATGAATAGGACACTGCACTTCCAGTTCACCTCCACTATCTCGCCCATGAATAGGACACTGCACTTCCAGTTCACCTCCACTATCTCGCCCATGAATAGGACACTGCACTTCCAGTTCACCTCCACTATCTCGCCCATGAATAGGACACTGCACTTCCAGTTCACCTCCACTATCTCGCCCATGAACAGGACACTACAGACTGTCAGTTTACCTCCACTATCTCGCCCATGAACAGGACACTACAGACTGTCAGTTTACCTCCACTATCTCGCCCATGAACAGGACACTACAGACTGTCAGTTTACCTCCACTATCTCGCCCATGAACAGGACACTACAGACTGTCAGTTTACCTCCACTATCTCGCCCATGAAGAGGACACTACAGACTGTCAGTTTACCTCCACTATCTCGCCCATGAACAGGACACTACAGACTGTCAGTTTACCTCCACTATCTCGCCCATGAATAGGACACTGCACTTCCAGTTCACCTCCACTATCTCGCCCATGAATAGGACACTGCACTTCCAGTTCACCTCCACTATCTCGCCCATGAATAGGACACTGCACTTCCAGTTCACCTCCACTATCTCGCCCATGAATAGGACACTACAGACTGTCAGTTTACCTCCACTATCTCGCCCATGAACAGGACACTACAGACTGTCAGTTTACCTCCACTATCTCGCCCATGAACAGGACACTGCAGACTGTCAGTTTACCTCCACTATCTCGCCCATGAACAGGACACTACAGACTGTCAGTTTACCTCCACTATCTCGCCCATGAACAGGACACTACAGACTGTCAGTTTACCTCCACTATCTCGCCCATGAATAGGACACTGCACTTCCAGTTCACCTCCACTATCTCGCCCATGAATAGGACACTGCACTTCCAGTTCACCTCCACTATCTCGCCCATGAATAGGACACTGCACTTCCAGTTCACCTCCACTATCTCGCCCATGAACAGGACACTACAGACTGTCAGTTTACCTCCACTATCTCGCCCATGAACAGGACACTGCAGACTGTCAGTTTACCTCCACTATCTCGCCCATGAACAGGACATTGCAGACTGTCAGTTTACCTCCACTATCTCGCCCATGAACAGGACACTACAGACTGTCAGTTTACCTCCACTATCTCGCCCATGAACAGGACACTACAGACTGTCAGTTTACCTCCACTATCTCGCCCATGAATAGGACACTGCACTTCCAGTTCACCTCCACTATCTCGCCCATGAATAGGACACTGCACTTCCAGTTCACCTCCACTATCTCGCCCATGAATAGGACACTGCAGACTGTCAGTTTACCTCCACTATCTCGCCCATGAACAGGACACTGCAGACTGTCAGTTTACCTCCACTATCTCGCCCATGAACAGGACACTGCAGACTGTCAGTTTACCTCCACTATCTCGCCCATGAACAGGACACTGCAGACTGTCAGTTTACCTCCACTATCTCGCCCATGAACAGGACACTGCAGACTGTCAGTTTACCTCCACTATCTCGCCCATGAACAGGACACTGCAGACTGCCAGTTCATCTCCACTGTCTCGCCCATGAACAGGACACTGCAGACTGTCAGTTTACCTCCACTATCTCGCCCATGAACAGGACACTGCAGACTGCCAGTTCATCTCCACTATCTCGCCCATGAACAGGACACTGCAGACTGCCAGTTCATATCCACTATCTCGCCCATGAACAGGACACTGCAGACTGTCAGTTTACCTCCACTATCTCGCCCATGAACAGGACACTGCAGACTGTCAGTTTACCTCCACTATCTCGCCCATGAACAGGACACTGCAGACTGCCAGTTCACCTCCACTATCTCGCCCATGAAAAGGACACTGCAGACTGCCAGTTCATCTCCACTATCTCGCCCATGAACAGGACACTGCAGACTGCCAGTTCACCTCCACTATCTCGCCCATGAACAGGACACTGCAGACTGCCAGTTCACCTCCACTGCTTAAGGATCTCACACTCAAGCGAATGTCCATGTCGATCAAGAATCCATATTCTTTAGCACATACTTCAACATACAAAAAACGGCTGGTCTGGCCAATGGTTACACATGCGAGGCACAATCTACGAACCTACCGCTTTAGCTTAGTGAAGGCAGTGGACTTTGCCTTGGCGTCGGGTTTGATAATTTAGCGTGAACACAGATTTGAGACACATAAGATAAGGAATAAATGAAGTATGATACCTGCTGATTGATTTGTGTGCGTGTAACTGATTCCTGACGTTATATCACAGGACAATAACATTTTGTGTAACTCTTTCCGACTTACAATTCTGTTCCGCTTGTAAGCTCTGTCATTCAATCCACCAGTGGATACGGGATTAAGGCCTAATTTTGATGAGGCAAATCCCTTTTCAACCTAGGCTGGTACCTAGGCTAGGCTATATTTGGTGATATTAGTGCGTTCCGCAGTAAATATATCGCAGATCTCGGATAAGATAAGTAGGCGACCACGACGTCTGTGATCTTGTGGGCCATCTAATAGAGTTTAATCTAGTAAAGTTTTATCTAGTAGAGCTTTATCTAGTAAAGTTTTATCGAGTAGAGTATTATTTCATCATCATCATCATCATCAAGTTCCGTCTCCGCAACGAAGGTTAGCTGCAACAAATCTCCAATATCCCCTGTCTCTTGTTTTAGTGGTGCACTCTGTTAGACTGTAACTTGTCCATCTTGTGATGTTACTCTTCTACTTGTATCTCTGCCTACCTCTTACTCGCTTCCCTTTGACTTTACCCTCAGTTAAGGTCTTCAATAAAGTTTTTTTTTTTATTTAATGTGTCCAAAATATTTTATTTGCATGATCTTTATTTCTCTGTAATTCTTTCTTCCCATTAAGTGTTTTTAGAACTTTTTTATTTATTTTCTTATCCTTCCATCATGTTCTCACTGCTCTTCTATATATCCACATCTCAAAGGCATCAATTCTGTCTTCTAATTGTTTGTTTATTGTTCATGTTTCTGAGCCATACATTAATATAGAATAGATATAACATTTTATAATTCTCATTTTTTAACTTGTTTGTAATTATTTTAGACGTTAATATTTTCCTCTTGTTATTGAAGGTACTTTTAGCCATTTCTATTCTCCATTTAATTTAGATGAAAGTAGCAAAATAACCAAAATACTTCTCAGAATTATCACGAAGAGAGTGAGAAACAAAATAAAATCAGAAATAAGTCCCGAACAATGTGGCTTTGTAGAAGGCAAAGGTACAAACAATGCTATATATATTTTGAGAACAATAATAGAGAGGCCTATAGAGGTAAAACAGATCTGTAACTCTGTTTTATAGACTACACGAAAGCATTTGATAAAGTTAAACATAGCGAAGTTATATACATGCTAGAGAATTTGAACATCGACGGTAAGGATTTAGCAATCATGAAGAACATGTACTGGCAAAAAAACAGCAGCAATAAGAGTAGGAAATAAATTTGTTTTTTTTTTTCAACAAATAAAACAAGGAGTCAGACAGGGATGCGTCCTTTCACCAGACCTGTTTTCCTTATACAGTTAAAACATATTGCGTGCAATAGTAGATATTCCAGGAATATCAGTAGGAGGACATAACATAAATAATTTGAGATATGCGGATGGCACTGTTCTGATTGCAAAAAGTGAGGAAGACCTTCAAGATTTAATTAATGTAGTAGTCACAGAAAGTAAAGAGAAAGATCTCTTCCTAAATATCAAGAAAATAGAAGTAATGGTTATTTTAGTGAAACAAATAACACACCTTGGACTTCTATATATTTCCTATCACTATTCGGATATACTAACTATACCTCTGGTTCCTTTGTTTTTCCTAAAACCGAATTGCTTTTCACCGACCTCAGTGACTATCTTGTTTTTAATTCTTTCATGTATTATCTTGAGAAGTATAATCTGGTAGTTTTATTTCGTAGATTTTACCAGTTTTATTTCGTAGATTTTATCAGTTTTATTTCGTAGATTTTATCAGTTTTATTTCGTAGATTTTATCAGTTTTATTTCGTAGATTTTATCATTTTTAATTCGTAGTTTTTATCAATTTTTGTTATGTAGAATTTTATTTATTAGAATTTTATATACTAGATTTTTACTTAGTAAAGTTGTATCTTGCAGAGTTTCAGTTTGTAGATTTAGATTTTATTTATTTAGTGTATTTTATTTAGTAGAATATTTTCTAGTAGAATTTTATCTAGAAGAGTATTATCGAGTAGGGTTTTATTTAGTAATTTTATCTATTAGTTTTTTTTATCTAATACAGTTTTATCTAGTAGAATCTTATCTTTTAGAGTTTTATTTAGTAGAGTTTTGTCTAGCAGAGTTTTAATTAGTAGAGTTTTATTTAGTAGAGTTTTGTCTAGCAGAGTTTTAATTAGTAGAGTTTTATTTAGTAGAGTTTTGTTAGTAAAGTTTTGACTAGTAGCATGTCTATTATTAGTTAAACCTTGTACGAGTTTTGATGTTATCACAGGCTGCTCAGCTGAGTTGGGAATATACTGTTTTCAGAAACGCTATGTGCTACTTGCGCACATCTAAAGGGATTGTGTGCGGTCAAGAGCTACTTGCGCACATCTAAAGGGAATGCTTTCTCAACATAATCTTCATCGTCATCATTGCCTAATTTATTTATGCCTTCCATTTATTTGTTTGTCGAAACATGAATATTTGTTTTTCATGAACATTATATTTACCTAGTTAAGTTACATTCAAAAGTGTCCAAACGGTTCAAAAGACACAGATATATACTCCCATATGTACTCCGTCACTAAATGAAGAAGCACGTAACTCCGTAACTCCGTTTCCATAGGGATCTCAGAAAAAATCTACATTGTAATCAAGACGGCCGAAGTCGAACCCATGGCCTCTTGAACACAAAGAGGTCGACCCGAAAATCTCAGTTCACTTATATGTGGATAATCCCATATAATGATTCATTCGCATCCTTTATTTTCTTCGTTAAAATATGAACTTCAGATATCAACTTCAGAAATGAGTTTCAGATATCAACTTCAGAAATGAGTTTCAGATATCAACTTCAGAAATGAGTTTCAGATATCAACTTCATAAATGAGTTTCAGATATCAACTTCAGAAATGAGTTTCAGATATCAACTTCAGAAATGAGCTTCAGATATCTCCAATCCATGCAATGGAAAAACATGTAAACATCCGCCCACTGGATGACAGAAGAGAAGAAAGAGTGCTTGTTCAAAGGGAAAAAAATTAAGCGTATGCCAAACCATCCGATGCATGCGCAAATTTCTAGATCAACCACAAGCAGGTTGAAGAGAACCAGCTTCTGTCACATCTCTAAAGATATCCATGAACAACATAAAGAAATCCCCACAAACCTCCCAAATAAAATTGAAACACTAACGGACTTTGAAGAGCCAGGCAAAGTCTCCAGAATGTCTCCATAATAACACAGGTTCCTGGAATAATTAATAAGGAATACCAAACTCCACCTCAACTAAAAGCATTGACACTGGTGATGATAGAAATAAAATACAATCCCATGGACTGGACACATGTCTACACAGATGGATCGGCAGAAGGAGCAGTAATGAATGGAGGAGGTGGAATTTTTATAAGATTCAAAGATGGGAAGACAATATCAAAAGCTTTTACAACCGGAAAATACTCCTCTAACTTTAGAGCAGAATCAGTTGCACTCCATCAAGCACTGAAATCCTTCACTGAACCAGGACTGCCAAGACCAAAGAAGATAGCCATATTCACAGATTGCAGATCCCTACTGGAATCAATCCAGAACAACAGAAACGAAAGCCTTCTGCACAACAGCAGACATGAGCTAAGACAGATCCAAAAATCAACAGCTATTGCCCGTCAGTGGATACCATCACACTGTGGAATCATGGGAAATGAGAAAGCGGATGCTCTGTCAAAGGCAGGAAGCGAAATGGAGCAACACAGACACTCACTGTCTTACGGAGAAGTAAAAACAATAATCCGCAACACATACACAGCAAAGTGTAAGAAACAAATGGAAGGGGAATACGAACATGATGCAATATATCTCCTCCAAAGATATCAACAGACCACAATATTTCGCCTTAGAACAGGCCACTGCAGACTGTTGGGTCACCTTTACTGATTAAGGCTCATACACAGATGAATGTCCATGTGGATCCGGAACCCAGACCCCGGAACACATACTTCAGGACTGCCCAATATACAAAGAGCAGAGACAGCAGACCTGACCAGAGGATACAGACTTGAGGCAAAAGCTATGGGGCAGCCGCTCTGACCTGGAGAAGACAGTGGACTTCGTCTTGACGACAGGTCTGATGGTATAGCATGACCACAGATGCTGAACGCAGAAGAAGAAGTTTCAGATATCAACTTCAGATATCAACTTCAGATATCAACTTCAGATATAAACTTTAGAAATGAACTTGAGATGTAAATTTCAGAAATCAACTTCAGAAATCAACTTCAGAAATCAACTTCAGAAATCAACTTCAGATATCAACTTCAGATATCAACTTCAGAAGCTTGTGAATGTAAAACATATCATCTCATAACTAAATTAAAAAAATTACAACAACCTCAAACTATCAAACACAAGCCTAAATGATGTTATCAAACACAAGCCTAAATGATGTTGTCTAACACAAGCCTAAATGATGTTATCTAACACAAGCCTAATTGATGTTATCTACGATTAAAAAACCCTGAGATAAAAGAACTACTCATATTTAAAACTATTGCTGTTACACGAATCTTGAAACCAAATTAATATGTAGAGTAAAAACAGGAAGAGAGTGTTATCTTTGACAACAAATGAAACACAATAACAAGATTACTTGTAATAAAAGCGTTCCTTTTTTATTATTTTATTACTTTTTAATATATTTTCACTAAAGAAGATTAGTTTTGTAAAGTATACAAAACAGGGCAAAAAAAGTGTGAGATTAGAATTCGTTTAATTTTTCGAGTTTAGACACAAGGGTGGTAACAATGTTTTATTGTTATTTTGAGTTACGTAATATGACAGTATTTTTCTTAGAAATAATTAACTTCTGGTTAACTTTATTTCAGCAGTTTTGTCAAGGGAAAGAAAGACATGATAGTTTAAAGTATTTTGACTATTGATAAGAAAGGGGTGGTAGACAAAGAGGTTTCATAAAGTTTTGTTGGTGTAAAAATTATATGTCTGAAGATTATATTAAAGATAACTTGAACATAAAATTGACATCACTTCCGCTGTTAAATATTGATGGCTGCTGGTCACGTGAACAGCTTCTGTACACAGGAAAAATGGCTGGAATCTATCAGCCAAGGGTCGCCTCACATCTGCAGTTATTTCCCCACAAGTTACATCTGTAAGAGGAGAAACAAATATGAATACATTAATTACATTGATCGAGTTTTGCAGTATATTATATCATTTTCATAGACTTAACCTCTCTTTCAAGAGCGTAGTTAAAGGGGACGGAGATTGGGGGTGTTCAAAGGAAATGAGAACATGACTTGACATGTTGAGTACTTGACATGTTGAGTACATGACATGTTGAGTAAACGCCCCCCGCCTTTTAGGTATCAGGTATGTTGATCACCTTCATCGCACGCTGGACATGCCCATAGATGCTCATATCTCCGCTTCAGTAAATCTCGCAGGGAATAACGGCTGATGGTTCAGGTTCCATGTTGTTACACTGATCTTTTTAAACATCTTTGTTAGGTGTTCTATGCGGGCCACGCCCATCCTCACCCCCAATTCGTGTATTCTCAATATTGACCCATGCTCATTCATCTCAAAATCATCTGATCGTACGGACTCACGAAGAGCAATAAGTACGTATGATATTTCGCGAAAAAGTCATGTAATTTCTCTTGAACGAGAACGAATGGAACATGGGAGAATGACCTTTTTTAAGGTAAACTCCCATCACTCTACATAAGACGTATCTACGGCCCTGATCGCTTTTCATATGCTATTTGCTAAGTGTAATTAAATGTATGATGGTGGCGAGTATTATATATCTTCGAATACAAATATTGCAGAGGATTACATGCCTTCAAATACAAATGTCACAGGCGATTACATGCCTTCAAATACAAATGTCACAGGCGATTACATGCCTTCAAATACAAATGTCACAGGCGATTACATGCCTTCAAATACAAATGTCACAGGCGATTACATGCCTACGAATACAAATGTTACAGACGAATTCTACCAATATCCTATAGAGAACATAAGATAAATGTGTATGTACGAAAGAAATATAAGATGTATAGAGGTCCACAAGAATTATTTCTTTCAATAGTGAAATGACAACTTTCACGGTTTGAACATGGATGTAGACATGATTCCCTGTAAAAATCAATAATGCGGGGAACCGTCGAAGGTGGAAGAAGCAGAGAAGTCAAAATAAAATTATAGACAGGAAGCATCCATTAATGGATAATATAATATTTTTCTTCACTCGTCCGCATTTTTGAAGCCAGAAATCGCTTGAGGACTCTGTATGTTGATGCATCCAATTCGGTACCCCTGTACGCTCCCCTGCAGAAATAACACGATATATTCCCTGGGGGGGGGAGGGCTACCGACCCCTACCAGGCGCGTCCACAGGTGGCGGATGGTGGAGGGCACTCCATATAGGTCTATATATGGAGTGCATGCTGCAATTATGCAGCCGCGGACCACACCGGTGTTGCTGCCCACCAGGACGGGGCGAGATATCAGTCGGTGCTGATATCCCCATTGAAATACCAAATGTGTCCAGTGATGGGCAGTTTCAAGCGAGTATTTATTTTTTTTTAAATTGCTGCCTTGCAATCACCATCGGGATATGGAAAGACTAGGGGAGACAACCCAGACAGAAAAATCACAACCCAGCCTGCCGAAGACGGAGTGTGTTAGCCAGCGATGGCGCAGATACTGGGATAAATTAGGGCACACGCGATTTTACAGAAATGTGGTCATGCGACGATATATTCGTTGTGGTTACAACAGAGCGTACGCAGAAGAAGTACCCCTACGACCATGACGAGGAATGAGTTAATAGATAGACAGATAGTTGGCAGGTTAGAAATATTGAGACGTTTCAAGTACCAATCACTGTCATAACCGACAAGCATTTTATAACCATCTCGGCAGATACGTGTGTGCCAAGAAGATGGACAATTCAAACATAAAGAAGTTTGTAATTGAGTTGTAGGATCTTGTTTTTAAAAAAGCCACTAAATTGTAATTCAGTTGTAGGAGCCCTTTTTCATTAAGTAGTTTGTGCATGTCTGTTAGTTTTCCAGACTTTAGAGCCTGAAGCACTGACCTTGCATCTGTCAGGAATACCACAGGCTGTAGGCCAGTGTTGGAGTTCAACAGTTTTTCAGTTGCCGCCCTAATTGCTGGATTTCTGCATCATAATTATTGCAGAGTTTCCCTGTTGGTGTTCTGATTGTATCTCTAGGTTTGTATGCATATTCTATATATATATACCAAGAAGTATGGAGACCAGCGTGCAGTATGGGAACAGGTTGCAATGTACGGCTACCCTACTAGCGAGTAGACGTACAAATACTTAAGATATTAGCTATATCAGCTGAAGTTGGATGTGTCGTACCATTAACGCAAATATTAGAACAGTAGTGCAAGGTATTTTATTATCTGGATTACATCCTGCTTGAAATTTGGTGGCACCATCCTGCTACAATCAAGTTACAGGAATTACACACAGTAGCATCACATCGCTCAAACTGGAGAGCTCTGGTTTCTGCCCTATGCACCGTGTTCGGAACTGAAGGAACATAGATGGATGGATGGGTATATGGATAGAAAGATAAATATATAGAGATCTTTCTAGAAGAGAAATCTAATAAAAGTTTCAGAATGTACGCTAAAAGAAATGCTTAGCCTAGAAGAATGTAATTCAGAGAACAATGGAGATGTATTGCGTCTCAAATTTTATTTGTGAATATTGCCTTGCACATGCGACATCGGTAAGTCCAGTTTTAAATATAATGAAGAATTTGTCCCTTGTATCGTCGGGCCATCATCAGTGAACTTCAGACCGAGAGCTACATAGGTGCTGCGATATCTGTACCAATAAATAAAAGTGACATTTTAATGAGAAATTGTAAAGTTTAAAAAAATGATGTATCAAACTTACTTGCATGCACCTTCGTTGCAACATTTCAGAAAGTTGTATTTGTTTATCAGTGTAGCGTCATGTGTGCATGGTGACCTCCAGGGGATACATAGTTTTCGTGTCTGAGGTATGCTGGATATTGTCCTGGGTGGGGATGCCAGAAAGAACATGATCATTGCTATAACTTTATATCTAAGTCTGAGTAGATGCAATTAGAGTGTGATTATTACTAGTTTATATTGGGGTCCAGTTAATGTGATGAAAGTAAGTACATAGTATACCGATTGTGGTGAGGTATATATGTATATAGAGAGAGACAGGTACATATATAGATATGTTCATACGTATACACACTGATATATATATCAATCAATCAATCAATAAACCCGTAACCCTTCAGGGTCGTAGCGGTACCACATTGGATACTTCAGCACACATAGTCCTCTAGCGTATTATGTCCTCAGCGATGCGGATCGGTGTATAAATATCTTGTCCTGTCCATTCCCTGATGTTGTCTATCCATGCCTTTATTTGCTATCCTCTGCATCTTCCGACTTCGACAGTTATATTTTTACAGTATTAATTTTGGCTAGTGTTCGTCGTTTAACTATTGAAAGCAGTGGTTCTTGCACACTTGCATACATTTTTATTTTATTTCTTACAAAGAAAATATATCTGGATATATATATATATATATATACAAAGATATAGACAGACAGACAGACAGCTACAAATGTGTAGACATTAAAGACCCAATCCTGATTGCTGAAGTGAATTATTAATGAACAATGAATAGAATAGTTCGAGATTTGACAATGTCTTCATGAAATCATTACACAATGAAAATAATGATTTGATATCAAAGTCATAGCACATTGTTTGTTTTCCCATACGTGTTCAACTGCCTAGTCAGTGGCTGACCAGCTGACCATCCACGGACTCTATGCCCCTGCCTTCTCAGTTTCTAGTTTAAGTGTTTATAACACTAATAAACATTGAAATCAGTACAAACATAACAAGGCATTAATCGGAAGTATCTAGATGTGTATACAAATATAACAATAACATATTTTTATTCGCTCTGTTTTTGGAAGATATTTCATGGAGTTCAATGTCTAAGTTTTACCGTGTCAATGTATCCAGTATGAATGCAACGTTATCGTTAATAAGCCTAGAATGTTGTAATATATATTGCAGTACATTTTGATGCAATGCGATAACACTACCAGGCGGCTGCTGAAGTAAGCTAGCGTCAGCAGTGACTATATAAAGCCCATTCGGAAAGGTTGAAGATTTAAAATATTTCAGACTTTGTGTGAGACAGTTTAAGCTGTTATTACAGAAAACTTATTATTTTATCCATTTACGTACAATACAGCACAGTAATGCCTAGACAGTGCGTTAATTTCGTGGGCAATTTCTGCTATATCTGTGGGGAAGCGACATTTGCAAGACACAAGAAAAGTCTCAGTTCTCAAGTGAATAAAGTATATTATCTTTACTTCCGATGCAAGGTTGGTGACCCAGACAAGCTTAGTAACCTTGTGTTTAGTAACCAACACTCTGGAATATTCAGTGTGTTTATAATATCTGAGTTTCTTATTTTATCCTTCCATGATATTCTAAGTATCTTCTGTAGCATTTCAGCTCGAAGACGTTGATCCTCTTTGCCGCTGTTTTTCTTAGGGTCCATGTTTCACAGCCGTATGTTGCAACCGGAAAAATAAAAGTTCGTAACATTAGCACTTTCGTTTCTATTTTATTGTTTTTCCATATGTTTTTCAGCCGTGTTATTTTGCAATATGCCATTGCCAATCTCTTCCTTATTTCTGCCATGCAGTCTCCTGCACCGTTGATGTTTGCTCCTAAGTATTCAAATTTATCCACACATTCTATCTTGGTATTGTCTATTCTGATTTTTGGTTGTTGTGTTGTTATATCTGTTGACATGATTTTTGTTTTCTGCGTGTTTAAATACAAATTTTGTGCTTCGCTATATTTCTTTGTGTTTTTGATTAGTTCTTCCAATCCCTTTATATCGTTTGAAAGAAGCACTGTGTCGTCTGCGTAGCGTAGTTTCGGGATTAGGAATCCACCTATGTTTAAAGCGTGGTAGTCAGTGTTGTGTATGTTTTCTCTCACGTTCCTCATTATACTTTCAGCGTAGATGTTGAACAGGTATGGGGAAAGTGTGCACCCTTGCCTTACTCCACTCTGTACCCCAAACCACTCTGAGAGATCGTCCTCTAACTTCACTGCAGCCTTTTGATCTTGGTAAAGTTCCTCTATTAGATGAATCAGATGTCTTGGGAAACCCATGCTGTTCATTATCTCCGATAGTTGCTGGTGTTGGACGCAGTCGAACGCTTTTGAGTAATCTATGAAACACATGTGCAGGTCAGTTGAAAATTCCCTACACTTTTCTATGATCAATCTCATGTTAAGAATGTGATCTCTTGTTCCTCTGCCCGATCTGAAACCAGGCTGTGTTTCGTTTATCTCCATCTCTAATTTCTGTTTGATTCTTTGCATTATGATGTTTAGCATTATTTTACTTGCTTGACTTATAAGGGCTTTAGTTCGGTAGTTAGAGCAAATCTGAAGGTCGCCTTTTTTTGGGAGGGGTATATATAATGATTTTTTCCATTCATCCGGCCATGTACCGCTTTTCCATATTTTGCAGCAGAGTTTGTGGTAAATCTTGATTCCGGCCTCGCCGCCTGCGTGTATCATTTCTGTTGTTAAGCCATCATTGCCCGGGGCTTTACCTTTCATTAAACTTTCTATTGCGTATCTTATTTCTTCCTTTGTGGGTTCTGGCTCCTTTTCATATTCGTTTATTGTTCTGTTTTTGGTTTTTCTTGGGTCATTATACATCTCACTGCAGTATTCCTTCCATCTATGTAAGATATGCTTCCCTTCTGTTAGTATGTTTCCTTGTTTATCTTTCAGCACTTTTAATGATGGTTGAGGTTTGCTGTCTCTTAGGTGTAGTACATTTTCGAACATCGTTTTACTGTTACCTTGGCTTTTCTGCCCTTCTATTTCCAGGCATATTTTGTTTATGTAGTTTTGCTTGTCTTGTCTAATTCTTCTTTGTATATCTCTTGACAGGATTCTATATTTTGTTCTGTTTTTACAACTATTTTTGATGTGTCTTCTTTCTTGGATAATGCTCATAGTTTCTTCTGATATATACTCTTTCTTCTTCCTGCTCTTTTTGTGTAGCATGTTTTTTGCACAGTCATTGAAAATGTCACTTATTTTGTTTTCAAGTTTCTTATATTTCTAGTAATTTTTCGAATGTTTGTTTTCCATCTTTGATCTATTAATATGTAATCTATTTGGTTTCTGGTCTTTCCGTCCGGCGACGTCCAGGTGTATAGTCTTCTATGGTGTTGTCTGAAAAATGTATTCATTACAGCTAGTCTGTTCTCCGCACAAAAGACTAGCAGACGCTCTCCACTATTGTTCCTAATGCCTAGGCCGTGTGTACCTTGACACGGGTCATGTTGATCTCTGACTTGACCTACTTTTGCTTTGAAGTCGCCCAAAACTATTTTTATGTCGTGTTTGTTTATGTTTTCAAGCGCGAATTGTAGTTGCTCATAAAATCATCAATTTCTGTTTCGTCTGCCGCTGATGTTGGGGCATATATCTGTGTAATAGAGATGTGTCGTCTGCTGCTGATGTTGGGGCATATATCTGTGTAATAGAGATGTTTCGTCTGCCGCTGATGTTGGGGCATATATCTGTGTAATAGATATGAGAAAAATGAGAAAATGCATGTTGTGTGATGTAGCCTAGCAAGGGAAGTGCAATAACTATGGAAGGAATGGATTTGCAGACAAAATGTACCAGTTGAATAGAAGAATATCCTGCACCTAGCTCTGGCCGAGTCTCACAAAATTCTGCTACCACTCCTTCATGTCAAACTAGGTTTGATGAAGAATTTCGTGAAAGCCATGTGCCAAACTTCGCGTGATTTCCGATACCTGCATGAAAAATTCACTGGTCTCGGTGAAGCAAAGGTTAAAGTGTGAATTTTTGTGTGGGTTCTTAGATTCGATAGATTTTAACATGACCGGTTCAACAACTTGCTGCAGTTGGATGCGAAACAAGAATAGAATGCTTTTCGCCTGCTGTCCACCAACTTTCTCGGGAATGTTAGGGAACAAAACTACAAGGAACTAGTAGAAGACATGCTTGGTTGCGATATGTCTTTAACACTTCCTTCGTACCCATCTGGATTTCTTTCCTGAGAACTGTGGCATGGTTAGTGATGAACTGTGCCAACGTTTAAATCAAGATATCGCAACAATGAAACAAAGATACCAGGGAAAATGGTCAACTACATTACTGGCTGATTAATGCTGGACACTCCCTAGATATACTCCCACATAGCTGCACAATAAACCGGCGAAGAGATCTAAGACCTAATCTATGAGTTGTTTTTTTACAGGTATTAACCGTTGTATTATTACTCGTGTTGAAACATCTTAACATTGACGTAGGTGCTTGGGAGAGCCTCGCTCAGGATAGAACGGCTTGGCGTTACAGCATTAGAACGGGAGCACTAGCGGCAGAAGAATTCAGACAAGAAACTGCAAGACAGAAGCGGACACGTAGAAAAGAAGAAACATCTCAACCTCACACAGATACATTCTATTGTTGTCAATTCTGTAAAAGAACATTTTGTGCGCGCATTGGACTTGCTAGTCATTTAAAAACGCACTATTAACTTTATTATTTTATTATTTATTGTTATTATTATTATGGTTGAGTTTTTGGTCATCGTCGATCACGACGGACGAACATCATCATCATTACTCGTGGCATTAGGTATTAGGTCTGTTGTCTATCTTCTTCGCACATCGGGCAAGCTCATATGTACTTCGATGCCCGCTTCAGTAAATCTCTCAGGGTATAACGGCTGATGGTTCCGGTTCTATGTTGGTTCACTGCTCTTTTTGAAATCTTTGTCAGGGGTTCTCTACGGGACACGTACATCCTCACTTCCACTTCTCGCGTATTGTTATGGGTTTAGATATCCAACAACCGCAGCTGAGAGCCGCGTTCCTGTCGAGCAACACCGCTGATATCCGTCCAGCGTCGAAAGGGTTAACATTAAAGAGCAAGAGCTTGTTGATGAAGTATGACAGACAAGACAAACGGTAATGACTGACTCGTACTAGAATAATACTCCAACGTGAAAACACTTATATATGTATCACTTATATATATGTAACATTATTACCGATTAATAAGTCCACAATATATGTATCGAGGTACACCATCCAGCAATTATACTTCAAGTTCCGACATCCATATGAACTTCAAGTGCTTAGTTCTACTTCAGCAATAAATATAAACTTCAAGTGCTTAGTTCTACTTCAGCAATAAATATAAACTTCAAGTGCTTAGTTCTACTTCAGCAATAAATATAAACTTCAAGTGCTTAGTTCTACTTCAGCAATAAATATAAATGTCAAGTGCTTAGTTCTACTTCAGCAATAAATATAAACTTCAACTGCTTAGCAAGTAATGTAGTATGTGAGTGTTTAATTAAACTTCAACAAACACTGTCATCTTCAACTTCAGCGAGATAGTTCTTCCAGCTACTTTTTAACCTGTGGACTGCTCGATTTCCAAACTCTTGTCCACCTAACTGTAATCAACTTCTCAACTGTTTTGCAATGTCTAGCGTTTCACCGGGGAAACTTCTAGACTCTGACTACCACGGTCTAAACTAACTGTCGACCATCCAGTGAGTAAGTTCTAACTTCTAGACTTCTGACGTCTCGAAGTCTGCTAGTCTCCGGCTGAAGTGGTTTCTCTTTCACTGCTTGGGTCCGCAACTCCAGACCCTAACTCTCCGAAAACTCAAATAGGAACCCGACCACATCCCTCCGAAAACTCAAGTGGAACCTCGAAAAAAAAAGAGAACAGCTCTTTTTCTAGCTCAATAACGTCCTTCCCCCGTTTTGTGTGTCGAAGCAATTCATTGGTCTTTCAGAGACAGTCCTCTCACACAAGCCAACAACTATTTTGTCTTGTGTTAATCTTACTCATAAGACGTCGCCTTCTCTATCTTAAGACTCCCATCAGAGGTTTCCCCAAAAAGACCTACATGAAGCCCTCGAATACATCGTAGGCGAAAACATCAGCATTGTGCCATGTTTCTTTCTGGCGTCTGTAGCCTCCGAGCTTGCCCGGAAAAATGAGACCCTCTTCCAGGTCTCGAGCGAGATGCTGTGCTACAATCTTCTCAGTCAGTTTGCCTGTGGTGTTCTGCATCTGTATGATTCGGTAGCCGTTGATCTGAGCGTGGTTTTTATTGACCTTCTTTAGTGGCAATAGGTAGTTGTGCAGTCATGCTTCCTTGATGGTACCATTCTTGATGTTTCCGCTAAACTCGCCAACCAGGTCGTTTGTCACTCTCCTTAAGGATGGCGAAGTCCTTGTATTGTATACCGTCAGGGTCTGCGACAGTGTTCCGCGACCATTTCAGAAGTCTGGACATTCTCCGCAGTGATCTGTATGCTGTCATTCTACTTAGCCTCTGTACACAGACCAGACAACGTAGTGATAATCCTCCGCCTGGCACCTAGACTGTTTTTGTTTGGATTGTTTTGTTCCCTTGATTGTGTGTACTCTTGACGTGCATTTCATGTTGTAAACATTTATTTTTACATATTTAAAAAAAATAGAGTCAATTTTGAAATGTGACTGTCATATTTTTGCTCAGCACTTCAAATTTGATAAGACATGACTAACATCATTTCAGTAACATAACTTGTGTACAGATGTGTTGACCTAATTCTCATCCTGTCCAGTTACTACAAGATGTTAACAATCCTTAATTTCTTATGATCTCTTCCTGTGATCTCTTCCTGTGATCTCTTCCTGGGATCTCTTCCTGTGATCTCTTCCTGTGATGTCTTCCTGTGATCTCATTTTATGATCTCTTCTTATGATCTCTTCCTGTGATCTCTTCCAGTGATATCATCTTATGATCTCTTCCTGTGATCTCTTCCTGTGATTTCTTCCTGTGATCTCTTCCTGTGATCTCATCTTATGATCTCTTCCTGTGATCTCTTCCTGTGATTTCTTCCTGTGATCTCTTCCTGTGATCTCTTCCTGTGATCTCTTCCTGTGATCTCTTCTTATGATCTCTTCCTGTGATCTCTTCCTGTGATCTCATCTTATGATCTCTTCCTGTGATCTCATCTTATGATCTCTTCCTGTGATCTCTTCCTGTGATTTCTTCCTGTGATCTCTTCCTGTGATCTCTTCCTGTGATCTCTTCCTGTGATCTCATCTTATGATCTCTTCCTGTGATCTCTTCCTGTGATCTCATCTTATGATCTCTTCCTGTGATCTCTTCCTGTGATGTCTTCCTGTGATCTCTTCCTGTGATCTCTCCCTGTGATGTCTTCCTGTGATCTCTTCCTGTGATCTCTTCCTGTGATCTCTTCTTATGATCTCTTCCTGTGATCTCTTCCTGTGATCTCATCTTATGATCTCTTCCTGTGATCTCATCTTATGATCTCTTCCTGTGATCTCTTCCTGTGATTTCTTCCTGTGATCTCTCCCTGTGATCTCTTCCTGTGATCTCTTCCTGTGATCTCTTCCTGTGATCTCTTCCTGTGACCTCTCCCTGTGATCTCTTCCTGTGATCTCTTCCTGTGATCTCTTCTTATGATCTCTTCCTGTGATCTCATCTTATGATCTCTTCCTGTGATCTCTTCCTGTGATTTCTTCCTGTGATCTCTCCCTGTGATCTCTTCCTGTGATCTCTTCCTGTGATCTCTTCCTGTGATCTCTTCCTGTGATCTCTTCCTGTGATCTCATCTTATGATCTCTTCCTGTGATCTCATCTTATGATCTCTTCCTGTGATCTCTTCCTGTGATTTCTTCCTGTGATCTCTCCCTGTGATCTCTTCCTGTGATCTCTTCCTGTGATCTCTTCCTGTGATCTCTCTCTGTGATCTCTTCCTGTGATCTCTTCCTGTGATCTCTTCCTGTGATCTCTTCTTATGATCTCTTCCTGTGATCTCTTCCTGTGATCTCATCTTATGATCTCTTCCTGTGATCTCATCTTATGATCTCTTCCTGTGATCTCTTCCTGTGATTTCTTCCTGTGATTTCTTCCTGTGATCTCTTCCTGTGATCTCTTCCTGTGATCTCTTCCTGTGATCTCTTCCTGTGATCTCTTCCTGTGATCTCTTCCTGTGATCTCTTTCTTTCATCTCTATTGGCCCCTGCTTTTCTAGGACATGAGGGTAAACAACACCAAATGCTTTGGAAAATGAGGCCATATTACCACCACAACAACACCACACACGTTAAAAGAACTCCAGGCTATTTCGGAAAAATCAACCAAGATAACTATTTTCAATTAAATATACATAAAAGTACATGAACGACGACACGAAGTGGACCAGATTCGTTTATTTGAATTTGAAACACACAAATACATTAACTGCACAAAAGTGCGTTCAAAATACAAGAAGAAATCATCAAGAGAACGGCGTAACAACCCACGCAGACAGAAAAAAATCTTATAATATTTGATGCAACTGGAATTGCAATATGGGAAAACGTGGGTATATGCAAAATGATTGATTTCCAAAACTGGATGATTACTTTGTGATAGGTATACACGTGGTCACAGAACGGAAAACAGACAAGATTAAAACTGGCGAGAATAGAGCAAGCGGTAGTGAAGTATGTATCGACTAATCTGAACCATGAGATGAGAAGACACTAAAAGACCGCCTACTGCATAATGACCGGGCAATCGATGTGCATGTTATTAAGAAATTTGTTGGAATTCTTGAAAGGAAATTAATGTAGAATTAAAACAAAAGTAAGAGAAGTGAGTTTTGTTACGATGAGTGTGTATAAGTGTGTGTGCTTGAGTGCGTACAAGAGCTGATACTTCAGTGAGTACAGGAGTGGGTTTCTGAGTATGTTCAGAGTAGATAGGTTGGATGTTTATACGAGTTAGTACTTGAGTGTGCTGATGAGCGGGTGCTTGAGTACGTAATGGAGTGTTTGTTTGAGTGGTTAATGGAGTGGATGCTTGAGTGTGTAATGGAGTGGGTGTTTGAGTATGTTCAGAGTGGGTAGCTTAGATGGGTACATGTCATGGTGTTTGAATGTTTATATACTTGGCGTAATGGATTGCCGCGTGAATGTGTACACGAGTGGGTGCTTCAGAGTGTAATGGTATCGGTGTACGGGTATGTGCATGGGCGGGTGCTTGAGTGTCTGCAAAAGTGAGAGCTTGAGCTTAGAGAGGAGAGGGTGCTTTAGTGCCTACATAAGTGGGTGCTTCAGTGCGTACATAAGTGGGTGCTTCAGTTTGTAAATGAGTTGGTGCTTGAGAGTGTAGGTGATTGGGTGCTGCTTTAATGTGTGAATGCGTGCGTTCAGGAGTGGGTGCTCGAGTGTGTACAGGAGTTGATGCTTGAGTGTGAACAGTGTGGGTGAATTAATGTACATGAGTGTGTGCTTGAGTGTGTACATGAGTGAGTGTTTGAGTGTGTACATGCACTGATGTCTGAATGTGCGCTTGAGTGGGTACTTGAATGTATACATAAGCGGATGCATAAGTGTGAAACATGAGTGGGTGCTTGAGTTTATACCAAACAGGATTCTTGAGTGTGCACAGGGGCGGGTGCTTTAGTCTGTACATGCGTAGGAGTATGTATGAGCGTTAATGCTTGAGTGTGCACAGGGGCGGATGCATGAGTATGTTATGAGTGTGGGTGCTTGATTGTGTACAGATGTGGGTGCTTGAGTGTGTACAGATGTGGGTGCTTGAGTGTGTACAGATGTGGGTGCTTGAGTGTGTGGAAAAGGAGTTATGCTTTTGTGCAAGAGTGGGTGTAATAAGGGGTGCATGAGTGTGCACCAGTAGGTGCACAAGTTGGTGCAAGGGTGCGTGCGTGAGTGCATGATTGTGAAAGAGTGATAGCGTGAGCGTGTACATGAATGGGAGCGTGAGTGTGTGCAATCGATCGTGCATAAGCGTATGCAAGAGTGGGTACATGAGTGTGAATTTGTGCACTGGTGTATACTAGTGTATTTTTGGTTTCAAACACTTATTCATCAGTCAAGCGTTGTATAACACCCCCGCTGCTATGCTAGTAAATAAGACAGACGAAAGGTCTATCCTACTCTGTTCATACATCATCATCATCAAGTGCCATCTCCGCAACGAAGGTTGGCTGCAACGTATCTCCAACATCTCCTGTCTCTTATCTTGGTGGTGCATTCTGCTAGACTGTAACCTGTCCATCGTGTAATGTTACTCTCCCACTTGTATCTCTGCCTACCTCTTGCTCGCTTCCCTTTGACTTTACCCTCAAGTAAGGTCTTCAATAGGGTGTCATGTCTTTTAATGTGTCCAAAGTATTTTATTTGCCTGATCTTTATTTCTCTTAGTAGTTCTTTCTTCATATTAAGTGTCTTTAGCACCTCTTTATTTGTTTTCTTCTCTTTCCATGATGTTCTCCCTATTCTTCTATATACCCAAATCTCAAAGGCATCAGTTTTGTCTTCTAATTGTTTATTTAGTGTCCATGTTTCTGAGCCATACATTAATATGGAATAGATGTAGCATTTTATAATTCTCATTTTTAACTTGTTTGTAATTTGTTTAGATATTAATAATTTCCTCATGTCATTGAAGGTACTTTTAGCCATTCCTATTCTCCTTTTAACTTCTGTTTCACATCTGCCATCATTTGTGACTATGTGTCCAAGATATTGATACTGTTTTACTTGTTGTAGTTTCTCTCCCTGTATGTTTATGTTTACCTCCTGTTCTTCTGTGTCTTTGCTGATTATCATGGTTTTTGTTTTTTGAATGTTTATATCCAGTCCATATTCATTACTTGATTTATTGACTTGATCTATTAGTCTTTGTAGTTCATGTTCACTTTCTGCCAAAAGAATAGTGTCATCTGCATATCTAACGTTGTTTATTATTTTCCCATTGATCTTGAGTCTTGGCATTTCTTCTATATTTTTAAAGATATTCTCTGTGTAGATATTAAATAGGCTTGGTGATAAAATGCATCCTTGTCTTACAGTTCCTTGTTCATACAGTTCCATGTAAAAGATACTAGTTCAACTGTCACTATCAATGGTGTCATACATTTCAGTACTCAAATACGAATTTTACGTATAGTAGTGGCGTTAATACCCGTATGAAGGATCCATGGACCGCCATGCCTAATTATGTCAAATAATATTAAACACTCAAAATAATTTTGGTGCACAAGAAATGTGACAAAACTACACGATGTATTTCAAATTTTTCTAAATAATTGCAAAATTCAAACAGTGTAATTGTTAAGAAATGTGTTGTTGATGTCAACTTGTGTCAGCTACCCCCTTCTATGTCGATAACTGTCAAATTTCTTTTCAGATCCCCTCTCTGGTAATTATTAATATAATTTATGAACAGTCCCTAATGACTGAAACCTCACACTATAACACATGAGAATATACATTTCGACCAAAAGGCCTTTATCACAACCATATTTAACTCTTTCATGTGAACGTGGACAGAGCCATTTTTAATCGTCTTTTTGTCATTTTCTGAATTTGTTCTTGATGAAGGTAGTTTGGTCGAAACGTCGAATTTCGTGTGTTATCGTGCGTTTATTAGCAGAACTTCATCACCCTGTTTTCTAGTTTCGCTCTGTGAACAGTGAAATCGGACAGTCCTGCGGTTTATGATCTGGTGTTTGTGTTGTTCCTCTGCAGATGCAGGCTGAATTTATTGACCATTTCATTCCGGATACTTCAGCGCTAGGCTTGTAGTCCTTGTCGTGCTATGGCTGCCGCGGGTAATCGGTGATAGCTTTGCCCTACCATTTCTTACGTATGCGAGACAAAAATATCACCGCTTGCACGCGGTGCTCTGTGTCTGATGTCACGGACAGATCATCATCTTTGGTGAACAGCATCACAATGCAGATTCCACATGTTATGTTTTCAGTGTTGAAACACATCAAATCTATCTATACGCTGTGTCCCTTGTTTGCCTTGCAGCGTCAGGGGTGGAAGAGTTCTCTGGAGATGGCCTTCTTGTGCGCTGTTTGTAAGCTTGTTCCTGTGACTTCTTTGATTTCTGTGATCCATCTTGTACATGGTCTGCCTCTGGCTTTATAACCGTTATGTCTATGTGTCATGGCCATCTGTGGCATGATATGTCGGTAGTCTGGAATCGTGTGAACACCACTTCTAATAGAAGAGATGGAAAAACGAAAGATAATACTACTAGGATTATCAGACACACGAATAAAAGGCCAAGGAAACAAAAAACTACACAAGGACTACACATTAATATACTGTGGTGTACACAAGAATGCGAAAGCTAAACATGGTGTAGCTTTCCTCCTTGACCCCGCGCTGTCCAAACTTGTCATTAACGTGACCTTTGAGAGCGAAAGTCTGATAGCGATAACAGTAACAATAGACAACGAGAACACATCAAATCGCTTGTTGTATATGTGTGTTAGGTCACACTACAGACAAACTGTAATTCGACATGTTTTTTTGTGGGAAATTGGAAACATTGGAAACATTAATGAGGTTACGTTATTCGCTGGAAACAAGTAAGAAAACTGAACCAAACTTAGGAGCTGTAATTTAACTCTTGTGTTATTTTTTTAAATCGATGACAGTGCCGTTTTTTACTCGTCTTGTGCAATATTATGTTTGCAATAAAGGCATATTTATCGAAACATCGATTTGTTTGTGTTTAACTGTACGTTATCTATTACGCATGTTATTGCCCAAGTTTCTCAACTATATGTCGCCACTTGGTTAATGTGTTGGTAATGATTCATCGGTACCTGTGTGTTGTAATACTTTAAATGGTTTGTATATGCTGCGAGTAAGTATCCAATGAAGAAATTGTTACTTCTCCGGTATTAGCTCTTAATGATTACTCCTGAGGTCGGAGTTGGACCACAACCTTTATGATTTCATATAGGGATAACTCTTACACAACCACATGGAAATAACAAGCCGTTCATTCATTACGAAAGCAATCTTCTTTTTTTTTGGTTGCAAATTTGTCTCCTCCCCCCCCCCACCACAACACCCTTGTCAGCAACTGCCAAATATTCAGAGATCCACAGGTTTACGTCTGACATAACATTTTAACTCCCACCCTTTCTAAAAACATATTTAACAAAGAAAAGTACGAAAAAATAACTACAATTCTTTCCGACTCTGTAAAATATGTTTAAAAATCACACACATGTACAAGACGTACATTTGTATGATTACTCATTCTGATTTTTCTTGGTGATGGCGAAGTTATTTCTATTTGATGTTGAAGTTTTCTATCTTGGCTAGTGTAGTTTGTCTCTTTGATGTTGAAGTTTTCTATCTTGGCTACTGTAGTTTGTCTCTTTGATGTTGAAGTTTTCTATCTTGGCTAGTGTAGTTTGTCTCTTTGATGTTGAAGTTTTCTATCTTGGCTACTGTAGTTTGTCTCTTTGATGTTGAAGTTTTCTATCTTGGCTACTGTAGTTTGTCTCTTTGATGTTGAAGTTTTCTATCTTGGCTAGTGTAATTTGTCTCTTTGATGTTGAAGTTTTCTATCTTGGCTAGTGTAGTTTGTCTCTTTGATGTTGAAGTTTTCTATCTTGGCTAGTGTAGTTTGTCTCTTTGATGTTGAAGTTTTCTATCTTGGCTACTGTAGTTTGTCTCTTTGATGATGACAATTTTCTCTGTGTTGTTGAAGTTTTTATCATTGATAGTGAGGTTTGTTATAAAGATTTGTAAGTACCAGACAACTGTTTAACTCAATGTGGCTATGGGGATACAGCGCCAAGATGTTAGCATTCAACCACTCCCGATGAGAATGTGCAAGACATACAAATAAATGAAACAACATGACAATATAAAGAAGCATACAAGGAGCTTCTTAAAAATGAGTTGCACAGGAAAATGATACACAGGGAGATAATACACAGGTAGAAGATACACATAGAAATGATACACATGGATATTACACACAGGAAGATGATACACATGGAGGTGATACACAGGGAGATGATAAACAGAAAGATGATACAAAGGAAGATCATACACAGGGAGATTATACACAGGGAGATTATACACAGGTAGAAGATACACATAGATATGATACACATGGATATTACACACAGGGAGATGGTAAACAGAAAGATGATAAACAGAAAGATGATACACAGGAAGATCATACACAGGGAGATCATACACAGGGAGATAATACACAGGTAGAAGATACACATAGAAATGATACACATGGATATTACACACAGGAAGATGATACACATGGAGGTGATACACAGGGAGATGATAAACAGAAAGATGATACACAGGAAGATCATACACAGGGAGATTATACACAGGGAGATTATACACAGGGAGATTATACACAGGGAGATGATAAACAGAAAGATGATACACAGGAAGAGCATACATAGGGAGATTATACACAGGGAGATTATACACAGGGAGATTATACGCAGCGAGATAATACACAGGGAGATTATACACAGGAAGATAATACACAGGGAGATTATACACAGGGAGATTATACACAGGGAGATGATACACAGGGAGATGATACGCATGCCATGACAAATTACCTTTTAAAGGCGTCCAAAATATCGTTGACGTCCTCTTCTTCGGCGTAACCAGCTGGTCCTTCCAATCGATCAGCATCTGAAATGTGATTGAAATCAATTAAAATAATTAATCGATCACAGGAACGACTGCAGTAAAACGTAGAGGTGGCTTAATACTCCGATACGTGAAAAGTTAAAACACAGGGTTGTAAGTTAGCGGAGTCACCTTTTCATATTCATTGGTCCAAAACATGTCAGTGTTGTGGGTTGCCATACTTGGTGCGTCAACACACAGAGTCACTGTCGTGGGGTTGCCACACTTGGTGCGTCAATAGACATAGTCATAGGTGTAGGGTTGACACAAGTGGTACATCAATAGACAGAGTTGCAAGGATGCCACAATGGATGCGTCAAGAGACATAGTCACGGTCTTCGATATGTCACACTGGGCGGCTATCGCACACATCGTTCCATCGATTTCTATCTTCGGTGATGGGGATAAGTAAGATACAAATTATGATGAAGTAATCAATGTAGCTGTGGTTAGGTAGCTCGCCTCATCAGATAACCTTTATGACTCGGTCCTCCTCAACTGAACAACCTAGGCAGCACTCAACCGCATATGGTTTGTTGTCTGTTGGGTTACGTGGGGGTGGGGTGAGGTTACGGATACATGTTTAGTCCCCAAAGGGAAGTACCCCAGTACAGCATTATTTTAGAATCATCACATCTTGAAAGGAATGCAGCATATACGTCAGATCCAACTAGTTCCTCAAACGTAGGACATATACGTCAGATCCAACTAGTTCATCAAACTTAGGACATATACGTCAGATCCAACTAGTTCATCAAACGTAGGACATATACGTCAGATCCAACTAGTTCATCAAACTTAGGACATATACGTCAGATCCAACTAGTTCATCAAACGTAGGACATATACGTCAGATCTAACTAGTTCATCAAACGTAGGACATATACGTCTGATCCAACTAGTTCATCAAACTTAGGAAATATACGTCTGATTCAACTAGTTCATCAAACTTAGGACATATACGTCTGATCCAACTAGTTCGTCAAACTTAGGACATATACGTCTGATTCAACTAGTTCATCAAACTAGGAAATATACGTCTGATTCAACTAGTTCATCAAACTAGGAAATATACGTCTGATCCAACTAGTTCATCAAACTTAGGACATATACGTCTGATCCAACTAGTTCCTCAAACATAGGACATATACGTCTGATCCAACTAGTTCATCAAACTTAGGACATATACGTCTGATCCAACTAGTTCGTCAAACTTAGGACATATACGTCTGATTCAACTAGTTCATCAAACTTAGGAAATATACGTCTGATTCAACTAGTTCATCAAACTAGGAAATATACGTCTGATCCAACTAGTTCATCAAACTTAGGACATATACGTCTGATCCAACTAGTTCCTCAAACATAGGACATATACGTCTGATCCAACTAGTTCATCAAACTTAGGACATATACGTCTGATCCAACTAGTTCATCAAACTTAGGACATATACGTCTGATCCAACTAGTTCCTCAAACATAGGACATATACGTCTGATCCAACTAGTTCCTCAAACATAGGACATATACGTCTGATCGAACTAGTTCCTCAAACATATGACACATCTGTTGACTCGTCTGCAGTGAGGCACAGGTAGCATTCCGAACCACCTATTGGTCTGCTAAACAAAGGTAAAGTGCAATGTTCGAGGTCCTGTATCTCTCCGTCATCCATGGGACCATGTACTGGATATCTATCATCCATGGGACCATGTCCTGGATATCTCCGTCATCCATGGGACCATGTCCTGTATCTCTCTGTCATCCATAGGACCATGTCCTGGATCTCTCCGTCATCCATGTGACCATGTCCTGTATCTCTCCGTCATCCATGGGACCATGTCCTGTATCTCTGTCATCTATGGGACCATGTCCTGTATCTCTCCGTCATCCATGGGACCATGTCCTGTATCTCTGTCATCCATTGGACCATGTCCTGGATCTCTCCGTCATCCATGGGACCATGTCCTGTATCTCTGTCATCCATGGGACCATGTCCTGTATCTCTCCGTCATCCATGGGACCATGTCCTGTATCTCTGTCATCCATTGGACCATGTCCTGGATCTCTCCGTCATCCATGAGGACCATGTCCTAGATCTCTCCATCATCCATCGGAGCCTATTAATTCCCTTTCTTTAAGAATGGTGTTTTTAAGGGTGATTTAGGTCTTCCTCTTTTTCTTTATCCTCAGTTGACCACATAAGGGCTTGTTGGTTTATTCTGTTTACATCTACATACGGTCCTGATACAGATCTTAAATGTTGAAGACAACGTAGTGAACCACTTTCAACTAACAGTTGACACTGAATTTAACCAGAAACCATGTGCAGACATCTTCACTTTAACCAGGGACCATGTGCAGACATGTTCACTTTAACCAGGGACCATGAGCAGACATCTTCACATTAACCAGGGACCATGTGCAGACATGTTCACTTTAACCAGGGACCATGTGCAGACATGTTCACATTAACCAGGAACCATGTGCAGACATCTTCACATTAACCAGAGACCATGTGCAGACATGTTCACATTAACCAGGGACCATGTGCAGACATCTTCACATTAACCAGGGACCATGTGCAGACATCTTCACTTTAACCAGGGACCATGTGCAGACATGTTCACTTTAACCAGTGGCCATGTGCAGCAGACATCTTCACTTTAATCAGGTGCCATGTGCAGCAGACATCTTCACTTTAATCAGGTGCCATGTGCAGCAGACATCTTCACTTTAATCAGGTGCCATGTGCAGCAGACATCTTCACTTTAATCAGGTGCCATGTGCAGCAGACATCTTCACTTTAATCCGTAATAATATACAAACAATAAAAACATTTACGGTTTCTTAGGTCAACAATCTTCACAGATTCTATCTTTGACTTTCTATTTCAACATTTGTTTATGTTATTCTTCTGTTCTCCTTTGTCTGTATGCAAGTAAAACATCTAATTTGTCGGGGTTTTTTTGGATCAAAGTTAACGTTACGTTATAGCCAATGATTTGATACTGCGTACAATTGCTGTCAGAATGATTGTTTGTTCACGTTCTAGCATATTAAAGATAACATTTCACTACTGGTTGTTTGTCTGTTTCGTTGTGCTGTATACAATTTTAATCTTTTCAATCTTTGGAGACATCACACATATTAGGTAGTCGTGCAGTGCAGTAGTTAGCGCAATGTCTGTGGATATGTGTGGTCCTGGGTTCACTCCCAAGATGAGGCGGAAATGTTTTTCAGACCACAAATGTTCTTAGGGGAACTCAGCCTGAATTGGGTACCGGATCAGTCCGGGAAGTAAAGACTGCGAGGGATGAAAGATGGCTATCGCCCTCATATAGCAGAGCCACAGAATTGTGGGATCGCTATCTTCTCACACCCCTACGGTAACTAAATTGTTAACTTTAATTTATATTTATCTAAAAATAAACATAACATATACACACGTGTACTCATAAAACACACATTCACAAGGGCACACATACACAGACATTATACATATATTGTATATAATAATATATATTTGGAGATTGATGTGTCGCCTCATTTGCGCAAATAAAACGGTATACAATGAATTTCCATTTTGTGGATTACTCAGTACATTCTACTTTAAATCTAGTAGGATCATTGTCCAGCTACAAGACAGATACAGCGGGAGTTTGAGAATGAAATCTAGTAGGATCATTGTCCAGCTACAAGACAGATACAGCGGGAGTTTGAGAATGAAATCTAGTAGGATCATTGTCCAGCTACAAGACAGATACAGCGGGAGTTTGAGAATGAAATCTAGTAGGATCATTGTCCAGCTACAAGAGAGATACAGCAGGAGTTTGAGAATAAGCAATGTAGAAGAAGACATAGAATATCAGGCGACTTTGACGTTCGTAAAGTACGTCATAAAATAATGGTCTGAATAAGATTGAAAGTTGTTGACAAGGGACAGGGTGGTGGTGGTGGAGTGACAAAAACATCGATGTTAATCACACTGTTTTTATAAACAGTAATTCTTTATTTTTAGAAAATAATTGTTTATGAATTATGAATTATTCAGCAAATAATTGTTTGTAGAAACTGTGAAGATTGCTCTGAAAACACGAAAACAGTCCGTGAGTTTTCTCGTACTCATTATGTGACTTTTTTGGGAATGGGGAATTAGGAGAGGGGGTGTCATGTTTGTCACAATTAAGCAGAACTGGGAGGTCCTCGAATTATTGATAGCTTCTTGTTTGTAATCGTGGGGGGGGGGGGGTAAAAAAATATCGTTGTCGTAATATATGTACAGCCTCCCCCTCCAAAGGTGAGGTATGTGTTAGATTAACACACAGTACCCACACCCAATTTCATTTAAAATTAAAATTCTCAACAAAAAAAAAACAACACTATGAAGACGAGTGTGTTTGACAAAAAGGACACATGACCAATTTCAAATTAATGAAACTTGAGACCCAACAATGCACAAATTCTGAAATGATGATTAATGGCGTGCAAATATCAGATAATCAACGGGGATTGTGAAGATAGCCAAACTATAAATACTAAAATAAAAACCACTCAAATATCAAAGACGATATGATAACACTTTGAAAGGGAAATGAAACATGGATGTATGTTTTTGTTGTCAATTTTTTCCATCCAAACAAGACAAATTCTTGTGATATCTTTTCATGAACTAATTTCACGGTGTATTGAGAGAAACATTCACGAATCTGGCTGTGATCTTACTAGGTTGCTGCTAGAAGGAAGCTTGTGCCAGAACGTAGAATTTGTTTTTAAAAAATGTCTTATTTAGGCGTATAATCAATGTTGACAAAAATTATGTTGCTTCCGGGAATTGCTCGGCGTTATACAAGAAGTAGTAATTGCTGTTGTCGTGACAGGAGATGTTGCCAGCGTGTACCACCACGTTAAAAGGGACACACATTCTGTCAGAATAAAGAATAATAAATGCAGTGGAGTCTGCAGTTGCTAAAATGTGACAGAATCAGAAAATTATAGAGCAAGAAATATTTCTCTGAGAATTGTTGATGAACTGGTGGGATCCTTTCTTGTGATATTTTCAGCAGTTGTCCTGCTACAAGACAGATTATTCTCTATAATACATCCTACTTGAAATCTAGTAGGACAATTGTTCTCTGGAATACATCCTTCTTGAAATACTGTAGGACAATTGTCCTGCAACAAGAAAAATCCAGTGAAATTATGAGAGAGAGAACGTAAAAATGCATCATCTTTTGGGCACTGATTTCTACTGGAAAGACAGAGTGACGTCCAGTTGGTCTACCTGGAGTGATTTAAGAAAAAAATGTGGAGATGGCGACCGTGGCTTTATAGGTTGGGGAGCGATTATTATGATAATGAACTGGAATCTGAACCAGTGATTATGTGCGTACTTCACGTGACAGCCAATATTGATGACGTGTACAAATATACTTTGGCGAAGATCTCCGTATGTAAACACAATGTAGGATCAACCGTAAGTGCACTTTAGGGGCTGTCGAGAAATTATTCCAACAATATGTGGATGGAGGGGAGGTAGGTGAGGTAGGGGAGAGGGACGTCTGAAACAGTGTGAATGCTGATGGCATAGTTTGATAAAAATTGACGCCAAGAATACTCTTTTATACACCAATGAATTGTTTAAATTTGAAATAAATTAAAGTATTTGTGTGCATCTTCTGCAAAATTATTTATATTTTAGGGGAGGGGGAGAAAGAGAGGGGTTTTTAAAGGATATAATTAAACAGGCTGGGCTACCCTTTTTTGCGTTTCTAGCAAGGGGGGGGGCGGGGTTGAGTTAGAATTGGTTAATATTTGGTCACAACATGGCAAAAATGTGTTAATGTTATTTATGGAGTAATATTTCTGAACAGATATTGTCCGAAATAAATCAATGATTACTCCTTTGTAGGATACATTAGTGTCATCAAGAATATGCGCGCGCACAGTTGCGCTGTAAACATGTTGCTGAGAATGGAGGAAATAGTGATTAATTAATATATATATATATATATGAGGTGTATATAAAATCGCTGTGCACGGAAATTGAAATTAAATATGCCTGATCAATATGACGTCATTGAAAGTTATGCAGTTTCATTGTTGAACTTTGCCAGAAATGAGAGCTGCTGCGGGTTTAGAAGAAAGTTTGTCAACCAATAAAATACTGAAAACCTGTCATCTTTTAATGGTGGATATACTCACGTGGAGATCGGAGCGCCTATGAACGTGTCTGGAATGCAATAGCGATGCACTAACAACTATGTTCCAGTGTATGGCGTGACTAAGCATATTACTGTTAGCTGCTGGGGTACTTTTATGAGATCATCAAGAAATAACGTTGCCGTGAGACAAGAAATTTTACCCAATACGGGATAGACATGAGCAATACTGTTTATTTTATAATTATTGTAGCGTTAATGGCGTCACACGTAACTGCGTTAAGTTTCAACAATTCATGTGACGTAATTTCACAATAATGTAAATGAGTGCATGGCGACTTTATATACACCATGTATAAAGACATAAAACTTCCATAAATGACACACGCTTTGATACACTTAAACCTTTATCACAATTGTACGGTTTGTGAGCAGAATCAATGTAGTATAATCAGGGTAGCAGTGATAGTGCGCTACCTTCGATCACTGTGACTAGCTATGCATGTCGAGTGGCGTAGGCGATCATGCTTGTCCACAACTCTCTGTCTCTTGTGTTCTCAATAAGTTCAGTTGGTGATTTCTTTTTGTAACACAGTGACAACCCATCCAGAAATGTCTCTATCTTCCTCTCTTTCTTTTACCCTTGATCTTTCTAGTGGTTATTACACGTTAAGTTGTACTTTACTGATAACATGTTTCTAAAATCCTTCACTCTGCTTCGAATTTTTGTTATAACTTGTCGTTTGTTTTTTTAATATAATTTCACAAGATATTGTGAATTTTTAAAATGTAGCTCCATGCAGCTCCATTTTGTGCACGTTCTTCCCATGTATCTTAGTTCATTAATGGTATCATTATTGTTATTATATCATCGTAATCGTTGCCGCTAGCATCGTTATCACCGTAATCATCATCATCAGAGAGTCCTTGCTCCACTTGCCTACCCATCAGCAGTTTCTGGTTGTCAGTGTACTCGTTATTTGTGATTGAAATATAGTTTTTTTTTCTATGATTCAATCAACGAAAAGTAAGTGGTTTTCCAAAGTTCATTCTCAGGGAAATTCGAGAAATGTCGACAGCGCTACTGAGCAAGTCCCGCAAGCGAAAACTGTCAGACAGTTTTTGGGCAGCCACGGACTTGACAGCTGAACACTTATGGAAAATGCTATGTTCATAACTCAGCTTTGTCTTTATATTATCATCGTCATCCTTGTTCTCGGCGTCATAATCATCATTATTACATATATTATCATCGTCATCCTTGTTCTCGGCGTCATAATCATCATTATTAGATATATTATCATCGTCATCCTTGTTCTCGGCGTCATAATCATCATTACTACATATATTATCATCGTCATCCTTGTTCTCGGCGTCATAATCATCATTATTACATATATTATCGCCATCATCATCATCATCTCCTAATATGAAGACCTGACTTGCGACAAGGCGTGATCAAATTGCCTGTCATGTTTTCGAATATTATTTACAATGTAGATATTATTTACAATGTAGATATTATTTACAATGTAGATATTATTTACAATGTAGATATTGTTCTCTTCCAGGGTGTTCATCATTATCATCCATTTGATGTGTCATTTACAGAACGTTGTTCTCACTGCTACTCTGTACGCCTCTCGGTTCTGTGTTAACTGCTCAGCCTTTTCCAGTGTCATGTTCAGAATGTATTCGATACCCATTATGTTAGACTGTCCAGATTTATCTCTGTGCCTTTCTCCACGTTGATAAAAAAAAGTGCAAATCATACACACACATTCTACGAATCACAGACATTCTACGAATCACAGACATTCACACTAATTATACACAACTAACTAGGAGTCAGACAGGGATGTGTAATTTTGCCATGTCGGATTGCTAATGCTGTCGCAATGTTATATCGGGAAAACCTTTCCTGGCTACACTTTAATCTCTATTAACTTTATGTACAGTTAATATATATTGTGAAAGATTTATAATATTCCTGAAATTTAAATGGGTAGAGTTAAAAAATAACTTGAGATATGCAGATGACACTTCTCTGATTAACAAAATCATTTTTGAGAAGAACATATTGAAGTTGATATGGGGTGTATTCGGCCAAAAGACGATGGAAATTAACATTTGTCAGGCCATCTCTTACATCGAGCAGAACAACAGTTGTGCAATAGAAAAAACAGGAGCTGAAGTCGGAGATACCAGGCAGAGATGCGCACCAGCAACCATGGTATCACGCAACATGACTAGATAACATGTCTTCATAACAAGAGCAACAAAATGCGAAAAGAAACATCTATAACATGTCTTCATAACAAGAGCAACAAATTGCGAAAAGAAACATCTATAACATGTCTTCATAACAAGAGCAACTAATTGCGAAAAGAAACATCTATAACATGTCTTCATAACAAGAGCAACAAATTGCGAAAAGAAACATCTATAACATGTCTTCATAACAAGTACAACAAATTGCGAAAAGAAACATCTATAACATGTCTTCATAACAAGAACAACAAATTGCGAAAAGAAACATCTATAACATGTCTTCATAACAAGAACAACAAATTGCGAAAAGAAACATCTATAACATGTCTTCATAACAAGAGCAACAAATTGCGAAAAGAAACATCTATAAAGAACTAATTAACATAGCAAGTAGAAGAAAAAAAAGCCGCCTTTTCTTAAAATAATAAAAAGTCGGACGTGCTGGTTATTTGTATGAAACAAAATCTCCCAGCGTGCACGATCAAAGTGATTGACTCATGACTCAGACATATTCACAAAATGACTCATGACTCAAACATATTCACAAATTGACTCATGATTCAAACATATTCACAAATTGACTCATGACTCAAAAATATTCACAAATTGAGTCATGACTCAAACATATTCACAAATTGACTCACGACTCAAACATATTCACAAATTGACTCATGATTCAAACGCATTCACAAATTGACTCATGACTCAATATCCACCAATTGACTCATGACTCAAACATATCCACCAATTGACTCGTGACTCAAACATATCCACCAATTGATAAAGAGTCAACAACCATTCTGATAAAGATACTGAAAAAAGAGTGTACTAAAGGTCAAGGTAAATTACATCTAAGTAGAGAATGCATATTTACAGTATCAATATATGACTGTGAAACATGGACATTTAATAAAACATTGACGAAAAGAATAGCTGCATTCGAAATGAGATGCTACAGAAAGATTCTGAAAACATTACGGACAGTGAAAGGAAAAATCTAGAAATGGTAGGAACATTAAATTTGAAAGAGGGTTAACTCTGAGGCCACATTCTAATAAGAAAGCTGAGATTTGCTGGCTATATAAATAGACTTATCTATATATCTAATGTTCCTTCACCGCCGAACACCGTGTATAGGCCAGAAACCAGAGCTATCCAGTTCTAGCGATGAGATGCTACTGTGTGTAATTCTTGTATGTTGTTGAACCCATATTCGTACCCTCTTTGATGGTTTTTCTATGAAATATCTCTCTCTATGAATTTCCTCTTTTTCTTCGCCATCTGGTACCCATTTTATTAATCAGACAAACAACATAACAAGATTAACACTGGAGCGTATAGTGTGTTTTATCAAACAGTTAAACAACATGGAAAACTTAACAATGGAAGGTATAGTGAGTTGTATCAAACAGTTAAACAACATGGAAAGCTTAACAATGGGAGGTATAGTGAGTTGTATTAAACAGATAAACAACATGGAAAACTTAACAATGGAAGGTATAGTGAGACTCTCAGAAGCTCAATAAAGAGAGCCACGTTCTTAAAAGATTGTGTAGCTTGAAAAGACAATAGAGAGTTGAAGAGATTCATGATCGCCAACGCCAGTCAATACAGCACCTGATGATGATAGAAAAAACGCACAACACACACACACACACAGATTCGCGCACTTGTTTTTAACTTCAAATTAATTAGACGTTGATTCACATCAAACAATGAACCATGCATTTCTTTTCTATATCACCTAAGGATAACAAAAATGATTGCTGAATAGAACCCAGAGTATTTTTAAGTGACATCGCAGGTAGCATAAAAACACAGAATTCTACACAAAAACAATTTAAAATAAATTAATCTGACATACGTTTCCTTGGCAACCGATTTCAGATCAGCATGGCGTGGGAAAAGCAGATGTAATATGGACTTTAGGAAAACAAAAAGGCCTACAATGTTCCATTTTTATAGAAATAATTTCCAGCGAACGTGATCAGTGTATATTTCTTTTTATTTCTATTATCTTGTTGAGCAACATGCCGCTGGCGTATGCAACTGGTCATCCCTTGTGGAAACTTGTTTATTGCCGAGATCATTGAATTATTTGTGTGTAATTTCTAAACCATGTTTACGTTTTGTAATGATGTTGAATTATGCTATTTTTAATCTGTCTCTAAACAAATTTCTCATTATGTGTCTGAACCTTGTTTTTTTATTTTTCTAAACAAATTTCTCATAATGTGTATGAACCTTTTTTTAAAAATTGTTCTAAACAAATTTCTCATTATGTGTCTGAACCTTGTTTTTTTTGGTGTCTCTAAACACATTTCTCATTATGTGTCTGAACCTTGTTTTTTTAATTTTTCTAAACAAATTTCTCATTATGTGTCTGAACCTTGTTTTTTTAATTTTTCTAAACAAATTTCTCATTATGTGTCTGAACCTTGTTTTTTGGTGTCTCTAAACAAATTTCTCATTATGTGTCTGAACCTTGTTTTTTGGTGTCTCTAAACAAATTTCTCATTATGTGTCTGAACCTTGTTTTTTTATTTTTCTAAACACATTTCTCATTATGCGTCTGAACCTTGTTTTTTTTGGTGTCTCTAAACACATTTCTCATTATGTGTCTGAACCTTTTTTTTTTTTGATTTTTTTAAACACATTTCTCATTATGTGTCTGAACCTTGTTTTTTTTGGTGTCTCTAAACACATTTCTCATTATGTGTCTGAACCTTGTTTTTTGATGTCTCTAAACACATTTCTCATTATGTGTCTGAACCTTGTTTTTTGATGTCTCTAAACACATTTCGTTTGTCATATCAATTGTGCTATCCACTGTAGTAATGTCAATTTGTAGATGCTCACCTCACGCTCCCTTCTCATTTTCCTTTCACTTTACATTTTCACAATTTTATTTCGAAATATAATATTTTATAATGAAAAGTAACAAGTCGATGCGGATGTTCACTGTGAAAATAGTCAACATTTTCACCAGAGGTTAAAAGAATCGAGATAATCATTATTCTCTTTCTACGCCCTTGGCAGATTAGTCCAAGAAAATCACACCGTTCTTGAACGCGCTTTCCTGTAGCGTTCTCCAGCTGTGTCTCATTTCTTTCAATTCCTGCTTCACAGTTCTCTCTAGTGTAGCATTCAGCCTTTGGGGCTGTCCATGAATTACGTCTTTGTAGACACTTTTTGACCCCCTCTCTCTTTGTCAACATCATGTTACGAATTCAATGACTTACCACTGCTTAATTATGCTGCCAAAAATCTACCACTAAAACAATTTTTTTAATAAAAAATTGCGAAACAAATTTTATTTTTTTCCCTCCAGATTTTTAGAATTGTTCAAATTCTCACAATTTAATTGGAGTATAAAAACTGTATTGTTGGCGTCAACTTTAGTTAAACATCGCGTTCATTGTTAATAATTGCCACATTTTCCCAGAACTTCTTACTTCCTAATAGTTGAGGTATTTCATAGACTGAGGTATTTGATTTTTTAGTATTTGAAAAACATTTCCGCCTCAACTGGGGAATGAACCCAAAACCACTCATATACGAAGCCAGTGCTATGCGGCTCCCATGTGAGACGATTGAACCGTTCATCCCTATGGGAACACTTGAAACAAGGTGTTTATTACTAGTAAAAAGGGGTGCAAAGGGAACGCATTGCTCTAGGCGGACCCAGGGTTAGCAGATAACCAAGATCCCAAATGTACCTCCACGCGGTGCACCCTGGAAACAGAAATACAGCAGCTCGTGCTGATTCTGGCCAAATCATTTGGGGATCGTGTCCGAGAATGTGGAGGTAGCAGATGGAAAGAGATTTGACTGCACAAGAGACAGACAATATCTCCGACACCACCAGCATCACCACATATAGCGACACTGTCGACATACAGTGAAGCTAGTCAGTCCAGTCCGAACATTGGAGGGGCGGCCAATGTAAAATGCACGTAAAGGTAAATGCATGGCGAGAGACAAATATGTTTCATACAGAGTACAATGAAACAATGAAAGGGCAGAACAGCGCTAGAGGGCAGCGCGAACTGCAAATAGAAAGTGAAAAGTCCCTAGGAAAGGGAACTACAAGCTCCGTCAGCTCGAGACGGGCTTCTAGTCACCAGAGTTCCTAACAGGCAGAGACTCAGACCCATCCATCGGCGTTTGGTAAAACAAAAGACCTAACCCAACTCTAACGTCGAGCCTTCCTAAACCGGAAATATGCTCGCGAAGAGAAAGGGTTCTGTACCCGATGGGTGTAGGCAAGAAAGGGACAACGATGGCAGTCCTGGCCCAACTCTACTGTCAAGGTTTCCTATACCGGAAGTAACTTGCAGAGTGAAAGGGTTCCGTACTCGATTCGCTCAGGCACAGAAGGGACAACGATTTAGCCCTGGCCCAACTCTACTGTCAGGTTTTCCTACACCGGAAATACACTTGAAGAGAGAAAGGGTTCAGTACCTGATGGGCTCAGGCGCTATTGGGACAAGGACGCTCAGCTCGAGAACGCCTTGCTCTCAAACGCGTGGTGTGAGACTCGAACTTGGACAAGGGGTACACGATGTCGGTGAATGACACCTCGGCTAAGAGGGCGAAAGAGCCAAGGTCCAACTCCTCTGTTGAGTTCTTCCCCTTAAGGAACCAGGCTCATGGATGAGAAACGGTTCAGTACCTAATGGGCACAGGCACAGCACGTCCAATTACACGAGGCAAGTTCATAGACAGTGGAACACCTCGTTCGAGTGAGACGAGAGCAAGAAAATCGTCTGGGCGAAGAGTCTTCGCTACGCGTGCCTGGAGACAGATATAGAGGCTGTCACAGGCTAAGGGTAGCCCACCCGAATTGTCAAGGCATGCCGAAATCGGATGTGCTAGGCCTACAAGGCGCATAACGGTGGCACAACGTAATCACGCTCCCGGCGGAAATCGCACGGATATCCGTGATGGTTACAATGGAGCGAACGAAAAACAAAAAACAAACTAGTAAAAAAAAAAAAAAGGAAAGTAACCCATAGCATTTATTAATGCCGTAGGGGTGTGAGATGTTAGCGATCTCACATTTCACAGGCTCTGCAAATGAGGGCGGTAGCCACCTCCTCTCCCTCGCAGTCTTTACTTCCCGGATTAATCCGGTACCCATTTAAGGCTGGGTCGACCTGGGAGCCGTTGCGATCTGAAAACATTTCCGCCTCAGCTGAGGAATTAACCCAGGACCACTCATATGCGAAGCCAGTGCGCTAACCACTGCGCTAACGAGGCTCCCTTATTACTAGTGAGTACACTTGGAAAAAGTCGTTAACCCGAACCCATTCTTTAAAAAAATTTTTCTTCCAACAAATAGTAGGTTGAAGCGCCCAAAATACTAGCACAAACAAGGAAATTGAATTTTTCCCAGATATACAAAAAGTTGAAGCTAACAATATTCTCTAATTGACCAATCATTGGCTCAATCAGCCAACAGACGCTACTTTGGATCTTCGACACGGACTTTTCTTGAGCAGGATTTGATTAATAAAGATGTAATGATATATCATCGCTATGCGTGAGCTACGGAAATGATTTATGTGTATGATTACACCTGCACAAATAACCAATAGTAAATATCCTTCCGCTTAAACAAACAGTGCCCACAATGTATCGACATTATATGTTATAAATTATACGCTTCCATTATTAATACGAAAGTGTTGGTGGCGTCTACGAAAATTGAAATTGCTCAAGCACGTACAGAATAATTTACTGCGGAATCAAACAATTTCTTGCTAAATTATGTTGGCAGTTTTTTGGATATTGGTAGTTTTTGCTTTCCTAACTAGCTTTAGCAATCGCAAAACTCAATTTCCTGTTTTATATTCTGACAGTCTTACGTGTACGTGTTTATGTGTTTACTGTGAGCTGCACTTCCCAATTACGTCACTAGCAGTCATTCTTTGCTCCAGCGTTGCCAGTTAGATATTTATAAATCTCAATGAAATCATTAATGTTTTATTCATTTGTGTATTTTGCCCAATATGGATATGTATTATTTGTTATATATTTCTTGTTTGTCCTTGCATATGAAGTTTATGAAGGTTTTCAGAATAAAAAGGAATCTGTAGTTGGAGCTATAGTCCTATAAATGCCTACAATAGAGTTAGTTGCACCTATCGTCGACGTAGTAAGTGAACACAATGTCCATCACTGGATCATACGCTGGATAGCAAATGTGCTAATCTGTAGAAATGTTGCTCTGATGTGCAGATCCTGGACATCTGAGATCAGAACAATATCACCTGGTCTGCCAAAAGGATCTCCTCTTTTCACGGTACTGTTTAATGTGTACACGTTATAATGGCTCAATTGCAAACCTCAAGAAATTGTAGAGTTCTAACATACGCTGATGATATCCTACTATACAACATGGGAAAAAACAGAACATATATCGCTGACAGTGTAAAGTGTGGACTAGATAAATTGTCGATATGGTGCAGAACGTGCAACGCTGTGATAAATACCTCGACCGCAAAGGCCGTCTGGTACTCCTTGAATAATAAACTGGTCAATTTGCCAGTCAATACTGGTCAATACTGCCAGCTGTTAGTTGCATGGGCTCATTCATTGAAAGAGAACATGACCTTAAATATCTTTGGATAAACTTTGATAGAAGGCTCTCATTCAATAAACACGTCACAAATATGATTCAGAAGGCTAAAAGAGGGATCAGTGTTATCAAGGTTATGGCGACCTTCGATATGCAGTAATGGGAACTTTTTCTGCGTCTACAAGTGATGGTGATATCTGTCAAAGATTATGGCCTCGGCCTACTTACGCTGTCACAGACACAAGTCGATAGATTGGAAAAAGTCCAAAATAAGGCAACGAGAGAGGTACTGGGTGTACTAGGGATACACCCATCTCTTCTATGAGATTTCTGCTTGATCTCTCCAGCATTAGAGTGCGACATCAGGTAGCACAAGTTAAGTCGTACCTTAAAGTAACAGAATACAATCACCGTCCATTACACCAATGTCTAGATGAGTCAAAGGGAAATCAAGCATGGCAGATCATGGATATCAGAGGCTGGACACATTTCGAAGAGTATGTGAATTTGAAGAAATAGGAATGGCAGTTAATGGGTGGAGGTAGACATTGAGATGAAATCACTAACTAAAGTAATAAGACAACTAGATAAAGTGTGTCGAAATTGGACAGGTGTCAGGGCCCAGGATACAGTGCATGAACTCGCCCAGTTACATTCTAAACCACAAGACATAATTATATACACAGATGGCTCCGTTAACAGAAACACAAATAAAAGCTGCTGGGGTTTTGTTGCCTACAAACACGGCGTGAAGTTGGTTGAGAAATCTTCTTCATACTTAACTGTCACATCGAGCATGAGGATGGAGATAGAATGAGTTACATCATCACTTAATTGGTTGATAACTGATACATCAACACACTCGGCAATACTCACAAACTCTCAAAGCATGCTGCGCAAGATAGAAATGTACATGTTGAGAATATAATGGTCGGACTTATTGAACAACTCAATTGTCCAGGGCAATACATGGATATACTGCTTTGGTCATGCTGGGGTCAGAGGAAACGAGAGAACCGATTTATTGGTAGGCAATGTGGCGATAGACGGAACAATAATGAGAAGAGATAAAGCAGACTTGATCAAGGTAGCAATAACATTATTTCAAGATGATGATGCTGCCAATGAGGCTGAGAACATACACATACTACCAGAAATGAGAGTATCTAGAAGGGAGGAAAGGAAAAGTAATTTTTGGAAAGTCCCGAAGTTCACGCAATCAACACCTGACCGGGATGCTGAGTCCCCATACACTGGGATGGCTGCTGGAACGGAGAGCGGAGCACTTATAGAAATGACCCACGTGAAGTGATGCCAGTAACTAATCAAGAATCAAGAATCAAGAATCAAGAATCAAGAATCTTATTTGTCTTCAAAACAGTGATGCCAAAATGAGAGTTTGTCACAACAGAATTAATTGTATTTCTCTTACGTAGTACTACACAGAACAACAGAACAACAGAACAACAGAACAACAGAACAACAGAACAACAGAACAACAGAACAACAGAACAATAGAACAACAGAACAACAGAACAACAGAACAACAGAATGACAGAACAACAGAACAACAGAACAACAGAATGACAGAACAACAGAACAACAGAATGACAGAACAACAGAATGACAGAACAACAGAATGACAGAACAACAGAACAACAGAACAACAGAACAACAGAACAACAGAACAACAGAACAACAGAACAACAGAACAACAGAACGACAGAATGACAGAACAACAGAACAACAGAACAACAGAACAACAGAACAACAGAATAACAGAACAACAGAACGACAGAACAACAGAACAACAGAACAACAGAACAACAGAACAACAGAACAACAGAACGACAGAACGACAGAACAACAGAACAACAGAACAACAGAAAAACAGAACAACAGAACAACAGAACAACAGAATGACAGAACAACAGAACAACAGAATGACAGAACAACAGAACAACAGAATGACAGAACAACAGAATGACAGAACAACAGAATGACAGAACAACAGAACAACAGAACAACAGAACAACAGAACGACAGAACAACAGAACAACAGAACAACAGAACAACAGAACAACATAATGACAGAACAACAGAATGACAGAACAACAGAATGACAGAACAACAGAACAACAGAACAACAGAACAACAGAACAACTGAACAACAGAACAACAGAATGACAGAACAACAGAACAACAGAACAACAGAATGACAGAACAACAGAACAACAGAACAACAGAATGACAGAACAACAGAACAACAGAATGACAGAACAATAGAACAACAGAATGACAGAACAACAGAACAACAGAATGACAGAACAACAGAATGACAGAACAACAGAATGACAGAACAGAACAACAGTACAACAGAACAACAGAATGACAGAACAACAGAACAACAGAATGACAGAACAACAGAACAACAGAATGACAGAACAACAGAATGACAGAACAACAGAATGACAGAACAACAGAACAACAGAACAACAGAACAACAGAACAACAGAACAACAGAATGACAGAACAACAGAATGACAGAACAACAGAACAACAGAACAAAAGAACAACAGAACAACAGAACAACAGAATGACAGAATGACAGAATGACAGAACAACAGAACAACAGAACAACAGAACAACAGAACAACAGAATGACAGAACAACAGAATGACAGAACAACAGAACAACAGAACAAAAGAACAACAGAACAACAGAACAACAGAATGACAGAACAACAGAACAACAGAATGACAGAACAACAGAATGACAGAACAACAGAATGACAGAACAACAGAACAACAGAACAACAGAACAACAGAATGACAGAACAACAGAACAACAGAATGACAGAACATCAGAATGACAGAACAACAGAACAACAGAACAACAGAAGAACAGAATGACAGAACAACAGAATGACAGAACAACAGAACAACAGAATGACAGAACAACAGAATGACAGAACAACAGAACAACAGAACAACAGAATGACAGAACAACAGAACAACAGAATGACAGAACAACAGAATGACAGAACAACAGAACAACAGAACAACAGAACAACAGAACAACAGAATGACAGAACAACATAATGACAGAACAACAGAACAACAGAATGACAGAACAACAGAATGACAGAACAACAGAACAACAGAACAACAGAACAACAGAACAACAGAACAACACTTAATATCCTACATATGTAAATGTAATGATTAGAATTGAAGTTTTATATTGCACATAAAGCTTGTTTTATTAAGTATTTTTAAGTTTGTGGATACAGTTTATAAGTTTAGCCATTTTATGGTCATATTTTACGAGAAATGTACATGTCCTAACTATACGGCAACCCTGATTTGCTGAAACGTGAACCGCATGTGATCATAAAAATTATGATTAATATTTAACCCGTAATAATTGAGGTCATCAGAATTGTCCTGTCATTTTTGTGTGTGTTCTCTTTAGTGCTAAAATATTGATTTTGTTTGTTAGAATGATTGGAGTTTTAAAAAAAAAACATTTAATGCAGAAGTGATTACAACTAGAAATAAAAATTCTGGACTAACCGACAGTACGAAATCACAAGTTAATCTACACTACTCCAGTGTTGCCTTATTGGATATTTCCTGACCAGATACAATTTGCCATACTCCTGTCTTAAGTGTTACTATTTGGTCTGTTTTTAATGTTACTGGTCATACATGTTATGCTCTTCCAATTTCTTTCTTTTTTGTGGTAATTTAAGAATAATATTTTTTATATGTATATTTTTGTGAGTTTAAAGTAATTAAAATATGATAATTCGTCTCATAGTAACAGGTAACAGTGTTACTGGTAGAATCATATCTCTGGTGCTGTCAAAACACAACCAGCAAAAAAAAAAATCTCAGTATAACATTATAATTGTATGTTATGTTATTTAATAGATGGGAAGCGTGGATTAAAAACAAACAAGATCAACGAGTACTGAATATGTGACAACAAGCTCAACGAGTACTGAATATGTGAAATATTAGACGAATGATGAAAATTGCATGAAAAAAACACAACAACAACAACTAATGTAGAAATTCTCAGAGATTGTAGAGTAATAAGATATATTATAGTAAAATAAGATATATTATAGTAAAATAAGATATATTATAGTAAAATAAGATATATTATAGTAAAATAAGATATGTTATAGTAAAAATTTAGAAGCAGAAAATCAAGATGTTTAGAGCATTCGAATGTTTAATTAAAATCTTTCCTGTACATGTCGCTGCGTCTGCTATGGCACAGCGGCCTTTATTTCCACAGCCCATAGAAAAACTATGTGCACTTCTTAACAGAAAAAACATGCAGTAGCGATAGTTAAGAAGAGCATAACTTGAACATTTATTAATCATTGGAAAGATCAAGGAAAGACAAAGAGGGAAGTCGCTGGATGGACTGTCATCGTGACACGAGAGAATGTCGCCAACTGAACTTACAAACAAAAGAGACATATATTTGAAGAGAAACTTGGTTGTCTACACCACTTGCCATAGTGCTTTAATAATTGATATTTGGACCATTTTCTACCTAAATTTAGTCATAATCGAGTCACTTACCTGGCAACCATGGTCTCGATATTCGTTTCTCATACACATATGGCTTTTATTATGTTATTACAATTGAAGATATTTCATTCACGCAAGCAAAACATTTGAGTCAAAAAAGATCGACTCCATTTTGTCAGGAAAAAAACAATCATATTTATTATCATGACTTTTTTGGGATAGAAATAATGACTTGATTGTATGTTACCAAACATTTATCGATCTTTATTGATCTGTTTGATCAATTAATGCATGTGATTTGTCAAGGCTAGTATCCAATTACAATTTTTAATTTGACATGTTTACAATTCCCATTTGATTTTTAATATGGGTGAAAAATTAAAATCTCGATTCTAGTAATTAATAGTGTCTATGACCATCTCCAGAAAGACCTTCGAACACAATTTATTAGGATCCCAGTCTTTACGTTTTTTCTTATTATTTTGGGGATCCGATTGGTCAATATTTACATATGCTACTTGGAATCAATCAATTAATCAAGTGTCATGTCGAGAAGCGTGGGTGATCACGCTTCTCCACAACTCTCTGTCTCTTGTGTTGTTAATAAGTACAGTTGGTGACTTCTTTTTGTGCCACAGTGACAACACATTCAGAAATTTCTCTCTTTGTCTTCTTCTGTCTCATCTCCCCTTGATCTTTCCGGTGGTTACTAAATGTTCAAGGTTTACTGTTCTCATCACACGCCCTAAAAATCTTGACCATCTGCTTCCAATGTCCGCTATAATTTGTCGTTTTACACCATAATCTTTGAGAACATCTACTTTAGTTTTCTTGTCTGTCCATGGGATTTTCATATTTTAATAATTCTTCTTAAAAACCAGATTATCATCAAAAATAGCCAAGATGACTATAAGTATATCAATAGTGGCCACACGAAGCCCTAACAATAATCAAATGAGTAACGAACGGGATCCTCATTAATTATGTTGAAAGGTCTTCTATATAGACGACGTTCTCGGTCTATCCATAGTCGACGGTAGAGATAGGCCAGATAGTTATAGGTAAACATGGCCTCTCTGGATTATTTTTTGTAACACATCGACAGGAACACGCAAACACGTATTCATAGTGCGCGTAACTGATGAACCAATGAACAGTACGACGGAGCCACTAACAATAACGCACAGTTGGGTAGATGGTGTGTGTGTTTTGATAAATGGGTCTCTTGATGTAACAAAAGGTACTTGGAAAATTGATTCTTAGCTTTAGTTGTGTAGCGTGCTTCTCGGTTGGGCAACGGCAAGACCAAGCCTGTCTAAGGAATACGCATGCATCCACGTCACACAACGCCTCACTTATCTTTGCTGATCCGATTAATCCGAGTTTGTATTGATCACTTTGCGTATACATTAGTTGCCAGCCAATTCTTCTTCTTCTTCTTTCGTTCACTTGAAACATGTCTATATCTGTAATTCTATCTCCTGAATAATACTCACTGTCTTTTGTAGTTCATACAGTGTCCCATAGAGCTTTGACTTCAGTGTTGTTTCCTCTGGCCGATATGTTTGTCTCACTATTTCATACTCAGAACACTCTTGAAGTATATGTTTGACACTCTGTGTCCTGTCCACATGTACACATGGCCGTGTTGCCAATCTTGAACTTGGTGTACATGTGACTGCGAAGTCGGTGTGTCCCGTTCTCAGGAGTAAAGTTACAACTTGTTCTGTTTTATGCGTGGTATCCAGATTAGTCGGGCGTCTTTTGGCTGGTTGCCTCCGTCTTCAGCACTCTGCTTACTTGGGCAGGACTGTGGTGCAATTTGGTGCCAGCCAATGAAAAGTGAGATCAGTCAAGACATGAGATGTATGTAATTGATTAGCATGAGGGAGGAACGCGTGGTCTTCGTATTTAATCGTTGGTTCTGAAACTCCTGCAGCTCAGCAAGATGTGGTCTGGAGAACGGAGTGCGCCGTGTCATAGTTTACATCTTAGTCGCGACATCTCCGCCTTTCAACTTGACATACATCCAACTTGACATACATCCAACTTGACATACATCCAACTTGACATACATCCAACTTGACATACATCCAACTTGACATACATCCAACTTGACATACATCCAACTTGACATACATCCAACTTTGGCATGGTCTATGGGTACCTTTGAGTCTTAGGTAAAACACAGGTTTTTAAAATTGTTCCACTAATACACGACGGACTATCACAAAAACTAGGGGGTTATAATGAGCAAACATGAAAACATACAAATTACAATACACAAAACATTTTAAACGTTTCAACCAAAAGGTCTTTATCAATATACGCACAAAACATCAAAAGACGACAAATGGAAATTATCACAACACAATAAAAAAAACGTGTCCAACCGAAATATGGAAGTGAGTACATAGAAAACGTAAATATAAGTGAAAACGAAACAAACAAATAGATGACGTAAATGACGGAACAAAATGTATAAAGAAAAAGACCACACCAACCCAGTACTAGACAAAAGAGTGGTCGGAATTTAGTCCAAAAGGTGTGAGGGTACCCAATTCAAAAATAAGACGATTTTCTAGAGCGTACGTAGATCTATCGTCGGTAGTGCAGGATCTCCATGGCAGTGGCCTGAATATCAAGAGCACCATTATGGCCAACGCCGTTGAAGTGTGTGGCAAGAAGAGTAGGTGTTCTGTGCTTGAATGCATGAAGATGGTTACAGAAGCGGTCGCTGAATCATAAGCCGGTTACCCCGATGTACTGCTTGCCACGGCGTTTACATATGATCATGAGAATGACATTACGGAATTCACATGTAAAGGACTCATCGATGGAGAAAGTAAAGGACTCATAGATGGAGAAAGTAAAGGACTCATCGATGGAGAAAGTGGCCTTGGGAAATGAAATGGAGCGCATCTGAACCACATAAGGACATATATAGCAACGGACGCGTGAGCAACGAACAGTACCAAAATGGTCGGGAACAGAAGACTTGAGGTGGCTATGGACCAAGACGTCCTTCAGAATTTTGTCGCGCCTATAAGCGACCAGAGGTAAGTCGTGGAAAGCGGCACGGGTGTCAGACTCATACTGGAGAAGGGAATAATGTTTAACCAAGATGCGTCGAAGAGAAGAGTTATGTGGATGAAAGTAAGAACAAGTATAACTCTATCAGGGAAAGAGGAAGAACCATGAGAAGGTATCAATGCGAGACAACTGGCGCATACGGAGCGAAGCGGATGACAGAGTGCTGTCATAGAACGAGCGTCTACTGAAAAAAATCATCTCAGAGGAGTGTCGAGAAAACCGTCGTAATTGCTACATAAGCGACGAAGGTAAAGAAACTGGGAGTATGGCAGAGAGTACAATCGGGAGGGTGAGAAGAAGTGTAGAGCAGAAAGCCATGTTCATCAGTAGGTTTATAGTAAACAGATGTGCTGAGGTAAGGTGGAGGATGTAGGGACAATGATGTCATGGAAGTTGACAGAATACATTGTCGTATTGTCACCTAACATAATTTCAAGACCGTAGTCTTATATTCTAAGAACCACAAACTCGGAGCAACTGTGTGTAAGCTGTGCACTTTAATCAACATTTTACAGGTCAAAAATGGATAAGAATACTCTGGAAAAAAGTTTTCTGGACAGAAATAAATGATATTCTCCACTGAAGTCAGTTTCAACGATTTTTACATATTTTTTCTCTATTCAGGCCTGTCTTTTTTTTATATTCACCGCAACATCTCTAATGTTCATACATGCTTCTGTAACATTCACACCTGTTTTTCTAACATTCAGACCTGTTTCTCCAATATTCACACCTTTTTATCGAATATATACAACTTTTTCTCCAATATTCACACCTTTTTATCGAATATATACAACTTTTTCTCCAATATTCACACCTGTTTCTACGATTTTCCCATCTACGACGCATATTAACATTTATTCATCTGTTGTATACCTGTAAATGTTTTCTGCAGTCACTTGCTTTAATATTACACATTGTGTCTCATTTCTGCGGTCGTTTACCTCAATATTACACACTGTGTCTCATTTCCAAGCAACGTTAGATTTCTCAGCACAACCATTTCTAGAATATTCTAATAGATTTCTCTAACTCTAATATATAGTTTGATCTCCAATTCACCTAAAACCTACATTTACTGCAGTAGATAATGTGTTATTTTATCTATTCTGTTCCTTTGATAAGTTCACTTGTTATTTGACTCAACACTAAATACTTATCCCGCTCTTTCAGCGAGTTCATTACTTCTGTTTTCGTGGTTTTGTGATTTACGTTCTAGCTCGACCGTTTCAATGGCAACTATTCCCTAGTGACGCCATGACACTTATGACTATAGCAACCAGCACCACGTGATGACGCGTATCTGCTACGTATAGTTGGGCAGAAGTTTTTAGCAATGCACGAAAAACATCAATATTCATTGTTTATCAAGATCCCAAAGAAAGAAAAAAAAATTGCTGGTTTAATTCAAGAGGTCGTATTCATTTTTATTTTGTACCCTTTTAGACAATCATGTATCCTATTATTGTCGAAGTTCCTTTGTGAAAGTGGTGATTTATTTCCACTGTTTACATTGATGGCAGAAACGCAACCAGGCAATCAATTTCCATATGTCGAATGGAGAATTTACAATTTGTGATGTGTCTGTAAACGTTGTCCTAAAACTGATTGCATTTTGTTGTGAAGTAGATTGTGCTAGTACTACATTTTTCTTTGAAGAGTTTGTAGTAAAATGTGTCTGTCTTATTTATATGATTGTTTGATATAGGTATAATGTCGAGAAAGTACGAAATATATAATATGTAACAAAGTACTGATATATTGGCGAGTAAAGCTATAGTGGATGGCGAAGTACTGATATATTGGCTAGTAAAGTTATAGTGAGTGGCGAAGTAATGATATATTGGCGAGTAAAGCTATAGTGGGTGGCGAAGTACTGATATATTGGCGAGTAAAGCTATAGTGGGTGGCGAAGTACTGATATATTGGCGAGTAAAGCTATAGTGGGTGGCGAAGTACTGATATATTGGCGAGTAAAGCTATAGTGGGTGGCGAAGTACTGATATATTGGCTAGTAAAGTTATAGTGAGTGGCGAAGTACTGATATATTGGCGAGTAAAGCTATAGTGGGTGGCGAAGTACTGATATATTGGCGAGTAAAGCTATAGTGGGTGGCGAAGTACTGATATATTGGCGAGTAAAGCTATAGTGGGTGGCGAAGTACTGATATATTGGCGAGTAAAGCTATAGTGGGTGGCGAAGTACTGATATATTGGCGAGTAAAGCTATAGTGGATGGGGAAGTACTGATATATTGGCGAGTAAAGCTATAGTGGTGGCGAAGTACTGATATATTGGCGAGTAAAGCTATAGTGGATGGCGAAGTACTGATATATTGGCGAGTAAAGCTATAGTGGGTGGCGAAGTACTGATATATTGGCGAGTAAAGCTATAGTGGATGGCGAAGTACTGATATATTGGCGAGTAAAGCTATAGTTAATGGCGAAGTACTGATATATTGGCGAGTAAAGCTATAGTGGGTGGCGAAGTACTGATATATTGGCGAGTAAAGCTATAGTGGGTGGCGAAGTACTGATATATTGGCGAGTAAAGCTATAGTGGGTGGCGATGTGATGAGATCGGGCTGAATTAATTAAAACAGTTATGGACATACTACAAAATGATGTTGTCATGGATACACTACAGAACGATGAAGAGGATGCTGAACATGACGTAGACGTTCAGAGAATGATAGAAATGTGTGTGACCAGGGGAGTAAGTGCGTCCTCACTGGACATAACAGACGAACCAACAACCAACAACTGACTGAGACACTGAGATTACATACGTAATGTGCCTCGCAAGTTGAGTCAAGGTGGTCTGCTTGTAATTCAGTCAATATCTATCTTTAAAAAAAGACATGCGCCACGTTGGTGTCATAAATGTCTTCTAGTTTCAACACCTCCGGGTATCTCCACATTTAGCAGTGCCATGTGAACGTCAACAGTACCGTACGTGCTTTTGTTGTTCATGTAGTTTTGATAATGGCCTTTTGGTCGAAATGTCGAATTGTGTGTATTATTATGTGTGTGTCCAGTGATTATTAGGACGTTATTACTCTGTTACTAGCTTTGTGTATGTGAAATTCTCCAGGACCACAGATCAAGTATGCATAACCTCGAAGACCACAGATCAGGTCCGTGATTGCCTAACATCGAGACCGTCCAACAAGTTTGCTTAACCGTGACCGATCGCCGATTATGACCCGCCGGCGGAATCACAACAAATCTTATTAAGCGAGGATTCGTATAATAATCATACAATTCACGGTTTATTATTTATATACTTCGCGCCGCATGGGTCTCTGTTGTCAGCGCTGATCAGCGAAATGCGAATGCACTAAAATAATCGGGGGAAATGATACAAAAAGGTTTGTTTAGGTTCTACTGACAGGTCGTATCCGTCGCTCCTTCGCCAGTACAGAAAACCGCTGTACAAAAAGTAAACATGAATTACATCCTTACGTTTTTGATTATTGTCATACTTGTTGTTGGTGACTATTTATATACTATTCATATACTTAGAATCCATTTATATACTATTTATATACTATTTATATACAATTTATATATTATTTATATACTATTTATATACTATTTATATAATATTTGTATACTTAGAATTTATTTATATACTATTTATATACTATTTATATACAATTTATATACAATTTATATACTATTTATATACTATTTATATACTATTTATATACAATTTATATACTATTTATATACTATTTATATACTATTTATATAATATTTGTATACTTAGAATTTATTTATATACATTTTATATATTTTAAATTTATTTATATACTATGTATATACTTAGAATCTATTTATAGACTATTTATATTCTTAGAGCACATAACACCTGCTTTTATACTAGAGCCTATTCATGGATTAAACCCTCTCTGTTTCTGAAAGTAAACCCCGAACCTGTGCTAACTTACTTAGTTATGTCTTACAGCATGTATGGCAAATCATTGTGTTGATATTCTTCTGTGCCGTTTCCAAACATACCGGCAGAATATGTCTAACGCAAAGTGTTAAGTCACATGTTCTGTCTGTGTCTTTTGCCAACTATAGAGTCCTGCTGGCTCACATAGAATAATCCTTCTGAAGTGACCTACTCGAATTTTACCGTGATTGTTATTAGTCGCTTTGTGTATAATTTGTCGCAGATCGATTCCCTAAATACAATTTTTTTTAAAATGCATAAATATATTTTCATGCGTCAATTATTCCTTTTTATGCGAAAATTGCTAAACTTGGGGGTCCATCTTTATGTCAAGTTCTTAGTCCTAAAAGTCATTTCATCATTTGCTAACGTTGGAGAGTTTTTAACCCTCGACTATTAAACCCCCTCCACCACTATCTACGGGCCTGTTTTGTTACGGCAGCCAAAGAAAATCACGGGTAAAATCAAATGCACCAGGATAGAAGAATGACTTCTTCCATGTTCATCCCACAGGTCATGTATAGTCGATGGTCACGGTTTTATTGTAGGGGACTGTTAACTTAATACGGTTGAATGAAGGTTAGTAAACAGACGTGGTGACCAATTATGCAGCAGAAACGTATTTGCTGTAACAACATAGCCCAGGAAGTGCATGACTGTAAATTAAGCTAAAATCTTGAAGCGAAAAAATAATTATGCAATAAGCTTAACAATTTTAAATGAGAAACTATCCAGATTCTCTAGGCTTCAAGCTTATATTGTGTTACTGAGAAACTATCCAGATTCTCTAGGATTCAGGCTTATATTGTGTAACTGAGAAACTATCCAGATGCTCTAGGTTTCAAGCTTATATTGTGTAACTGAGAAACTATCCAGATTCTCTAAGCTTCAGTCTTATATTGTGTAACTGAGAAACTATCCAGATTCTCTAGGATTCAGGCTTATATTGTGTAACTGAGAAACTATCCAGATTCTCTAAGCTTCAGTCTTATATTGTGTAACTGAGAAACTATCCAGATTATCTAGGCTTCAGGCTTATATTGTGTAACTGAGAAACTATCCAGATTCTCTAGGCTTCAAGCTTATATTGTGTAACTGAGAAACTATCCAGATTCTCTAGGCTTCAAGCTTATATTGTGTAACTGAGAAACTATCCAGATTCTCTAAGCTTCAGGCTTATATTGTGTAACTGAGAAACTATCGAGATTCTCTAGGCTTCTGAATTGTTTTATAAATTTGGAAAAGAAATGAATTTTCTTTAATAATTTTCAAAAGGCAAAGATAATTGATTTCATTGTACTCTAGTTTTCCAAAGCTGTCAGGAACACAGCCCACACTTCTGGGTACTCCAGTTTCCCGAAGCGGCCAGGAGCACAGCGCACACTTCTGGGTACTCCAGTTTCCCGAAGTGGCCAGGATCACAGCGCACACTTCTGGGACAACTATCTCATCATTCTTCCATCATGTTTGTTTTATATTTTATATATGTACTCATAACTAACGTCACAATTCGAGAAGCTTTATTTGTTTTGTTAAATTGGTGATTAAAGCTTCTGGCTGATGCACGAACTTTTCAACCTAACACTCGAGTCTATGCTGATGTTGGTTGTATCGCGCCTTTCATAATTCGAGAAGCTTTCACTGCCCGGTAGACATATTGCCGCGGCCCGAGGACCGAGAAGCATTGTTCTTTAAGACTTAGTGTCTATGAAGCTAAATAATCCTCAAATATTATAGGGCCAATCTGGGTACAAAGTTACATATAATATAGAAAGTTATTCATTGATTCATTTATTTTCCTTTTGCGCTGAAGTTAGCGCATACGGCAGAGGTCAGATCTCTCCAATTATGTCTGTTCAAAGCAATTCTGTGCAGTTCTTAAATAGTATGAATATTGGTTGTTTTACTTTCTCTAAGTAGTGTTCTTCTGAGTGTTTCTTTTGGTCTACACCTTGCTCTTTTGCCTGTAGATATCCATTCAAGAGATTGGTGGTGTATTCTGTTGGTGTCTGCACGTAGGACATGCCCGATTTATGACGAACAACGTTTTCTGATAATATCTGTGATGAAATTTTGATGTGTCTCTTCTCTGATTTTATCATTAGATTTGAATTCATTCCAATGGGTGTTAGTTATCCTACGAAGACATTTGTTCTCGAAACTCAGTAATTTCTTTTCTGAAGATAAAGAGCTTTTCCAGCTCTCACATCCATATGATAGCACCGGAATAACGCAGGAATTAAATAAGCGCATTTTCGTGTGTGTTTTGATTGTCTTTGATCTTCAGATATTAGACTGTCTGTTAAATGCACTTGATGCTAGGGCAATGCGAGTTGTAATTACTGTCATGACATCACCGTCGAGTGTTAATTTGCTTCCTAGATAGGATAATTTGTGTACATTTTCAAGTTGTTGTCCAATAGATAGTTATACCAATATTGTATTCTCAATGACAGACATGGACATTAGCTAAAGAACAAGAAAGACAGCTTACTACCTGTGAACTGTCTAAGAAAAGCAGCAAACAGAACAAAAAGAGATCATGTGAGAAATGAATAAATTACAAGAACTGTTGGGACAACATATGTGATAACATATATTGAAAAAAATACTGAAATGGTTCGTCCACTTAGGGAACGACGCACAACTCGATCAAGTGTAGGGAACGACGCACAACTCGATCAGGTGTAGGGAACGACAGACAACTCGAGCAGGTGTAGGGAACGACAGACAACTCGAGCAGGTGTAGGGAACGACGCACAACTCGATCAGGTGTAGGGAACGACGCACAACTCGATCAGGTGTAGGGAACGACGCACAACTCGATCAGGTGTAGGGAACGACGCACAACTCGATCAGGTGTAGGGAACGACGCACAACTCGATCAGGTGTAGGGAACGACGCACAACTCGATCAGGTGTAGGGAACGACGCACAACTCGATCAGGTGTAGGGAACGACGCACAACTCGATCAGGTGTAGGGAACGACGCACAACTCGATCAGGTGTAGGGAACGACGCACAACTCGATCAGGTGTAGGGAACGACGCACAACTCGATCAGGTGTAGGGAACGACGCACAACTCGATCAGGTGTAGGGAACGACGCACAACTCGATCAGGTGTAGGGAACGACGCACAACTCGATCAGGTGTAGGGAACGACGCACAACTCGATCAAGTGTAGGGAACGACGCACAACTCAATCAGGTGTAGGGAACGACGCACAACTCGATCAGGTGTAGGGAACGACGCACAACTCGATCAGGTGTAGGGAACCACAGACAACTCGAGCAGGTGTAGGGAACGACAGACAACTCGAGCAGGTGTAGGGAACCACAGACAACTCGAGCAGGTGTAGGGAACGACAGACAACTCGAGCAGGTGTAGGGAACGACAGACAACTCGAGCAGGTGTAGGGAACCACAGACAATTCGTTCAGGAATAGGGAACGACAGACAACTCGAGCAGGTGTAGGGAACGACAGACAACTCGAGCAGGTGTAGGGAACGACAGACAACTCGAGCAGGTGTAGGGAACGACAGACAACTCGATCAGGAGTAGGGAACGACAGACAATTCGATCAGGAATAGGGAACGACAGACAACTCGATCAGGTGTAGGGGACGACAGACAACTCGATCATGTGTAGGGAAAAACATGCATCTGAATCAGGTGTAGGGAACGACAGACAGATAACTATGATCACCAACATCCATCACTGACTCACAAAAAAAAACAAAAAACCATTCTAACATGTCCTAGATACAGAAGAGAGATACAGTCACGAAGATCGATACAAGATTGTAACAGTAATCCTATATAGAGATTAATCTAACATGACGCTTGGTCCTGGCTTCCGGCCAGGCTGCCGACCAGGACAGCTTGAACATCTTAGTATTAGTGTACCATCTACGTACTGGCTCGTAAAGTGATTCATTATCGTAGGGGTATTTTACTATCTATGTACTGACTCGTAAAGTGATTCATTATCGTAAGGGGTATTGTACCATCTACGTACTGTCTCGTAAAGGATTCATTATCGTAGGGGTATTGGATTTGCGTATTTCTGAGGGTGGAAAACTTTAGCTGAATGTACTTATTCCTATACGAGTATATCAAAGCCAACCATAAATTAGGATAGATCTATCCTATATTTAAAATACGATATGTGAACATGGACAGCAAAACTGCAGTCTACACAACAACTATCATACTATCAGTTTGATATCACTGTTAAACATGGACTCTAACAATAACAAACAAAAGATAACTTGTTGCAACAGAAATGACTTGTCTACGTGGAAATCTTGGAGACGGAATCAGAAATGAAAACATTCGAGGACTAACAAAGACAATGCCAATCCTGAAATACATCAGAAGACAACAGATTATGTAGTTTTTATACGTACTTCCAGACCGCAACCAGATAGTGCCCTTCCAAAAAAAAAAAATTACTAATCAGGCACAATGGATACACAGCAAGAGGCTGATCATGCAAACGATGGATTACAGAAATAAAATGACAACGAAAACAAACATATATGAAGCACACAAAGAGCCGTCTCCAAAGAACTCTTCGACTCCTGTCGCTGCAGGGCGTAAAGCCATCTCCAGAGACCTCTTCAACTCCTGTCGCTGCAGGGCGTAAAGCCATCTCCAGAGACCTCTTCAACTTATGTCGCTGCAGGCCGTAAAGCCATCTCCAGAGACCTCTTCAACTCTTGTCGTTGCAGGGCGTAAAGCCATCTCCAGAGACCTCTTCAACTCCTGTCGCTGCAGGGCGTAAAGCCATCTCCAGAGACCTCTTCAACTCCTGTCGCTGCAGGGCGTAAAGCCATCTCCAGAGACCTCTTCAACTCCTGTCGCTGCAGGGCGTAAAGCCATCTTCAGAGACCTCTTCAACTCCTTTCGCTGCAGGGCGTAAAGCCATCTCCAGAGACCTCTTCAATTCCTTTCGCTGCAGGGCGTAAAGCCATCTCCAGAGATCTCTTCATCTTCTGTCGCTGCAGGGCGTAAAGCCATCTCCAGAGACCTCTTCAACTCCTGTCGCTGCAGGGCGTAAAGCCATCTCCAGAGATCTCTTCAATTCCTTTCGCTGCAGGGCATAAAGCCATCTCCAGAGATCTCTTCAACTTCTGTCGCTGCAGGGCATAAAGCCATCTCCAGAGATCTCTTCAACTTCTGTCGCTGCAGGGCGTAAAGCCATCTCCAGAGATCTCTTCAACTTCTGTCGCTGCAGGGCGTAAAGCCATCTCCAGAGACCTCTTCAACCCCTAACGCTGCAGGGCGTAAAGCCATCTCCAGAGACCTCTTCAACCCCTAACGCTGCAGGGCGTAAAGCCATCTCCAGAGACCTCTTCAACCCCTAACGCTGCAGGGCGTAAAGCCATCTCCAGAGACCTCTTCAACCCCTAACGCTGAAGGTCGGTATAAAACGAAAAGATGTTGCCAGTATCTACTTTTATGTTTATTTTTCATTTTTATGGCAGATGTTCTTTAGAACTTTGTTCTCATGTACGTGCTGCTTGTTACTCTGGGTAATCTATTTACGATTTTCTGAAGTCTGTAAATTAGATAGATCATTCTGTCTCGTCTATTGATGGTTGTCTGTGAATCTCTAATGTCTGTGAATCATATAGATCACTCTGTCTCATTTATTGATGATTTGCTGATGTCTGTGATTAAAATACAAATTGATGGATTTTATGATGTGTGTGATCTTGTATGTCATCCATTTATAGTAGGTGAAATAATGTTGCAATGTTTGTGAATCAGAACGCTCATTATGCTTCATCTGTTGACAGGGCCGTCGATACGACTTTGACAAGGCTGTAGACACCAGGACCATTAGAAACGACTTTGACAGGGTCGCAAACACGACTTTGGCAGAGCATTATACACGACTTTGATAATTGGTGGGGTTGGGGGGTGAGGAGGGATATTCCCTTAGAAATGGTTAAAAACTAAAAATTTCGTTTGTGGAAATTTATGATAATTTTTTCCTGTGGGTGGGAGGTTGGGTAGGTGGTAGGGAAGTGCACAATTGTAATTTTACGTTATAAAAATGCACGGAATGAACTTTTCGATCTTGAGGACCTTACACAGACCAGAACAGACAATCATATATTCCTTTCAAGATCTATCTTCCAGACTGTTACTCCCACTGAGCGGAAGACATATATAACACCTTTGTAAATGTGAAATCAAACAGACAGACAAATAGCAGCCCTGTAAATGTGAAATCAAACAGACAGACAAATAGCAGCATTGCAAATGAATAACGCACATGTAGAATTTGAAGCCAGAAATCAACATTAAGCTGTCAGGATGAATTATGAAGAACAACTACAGAAAATAGATGTTTATACGGCAACTATCTTGTTTTGAGAAAATAGATGTTTATACGGCAACTATCTTGTTTTGAGAAAATAGATGTTTATACAGCAACTATCGTGTTTTAAGAAAATGTCTTTAGCATCTCTGTACATAAAATATCTGACATCTTTGTGTGAGTATTTATAAGTATAAAAGCCAAACGTCGTTGCGGAGATGGCACTTGATGACGATGAACATGATACAATCTTGCAGAAATACATCACATATCAACATGACCAATTTGATCTTTATCACCTGTTGGAAGAACACGGCCAATTGGATCAACATGGCCAGTTGAACGAACATCACTAGTTTGATGAATATGACCAATTGGACTGAAATGACCCATTGGAACAACGTTACCAGTTGGACGAACATGAAAAGTTGGCAGAACATGGCCAGTTATATCAACATGACTAGTCGGATCAACATGGCCAGTTATATCAACATGACTAGTCGGATCAACATGACCAGTTGAAAGATATGGTATTTATTTCGTCTTGCCTATCTATGGCTAGAATCAATGGCTTGGGTGGGAGGCTTGGTAATTCAAGAAACAAGCAGCATACAGGTATTATAAGAAAAGATATTAACCCACACAGAACCGGAACATGTATTATAAGAAAAGATATTAACCCACACAGAACCGGAACATGTATTATAAGAAGAGATATTAACCCACACAGAACCGGAACAGTCAGTTAATTTCCCTGCTTATTGCTCGCGCCAGTGCGGCGTTTGTGGGCCTTCGTATCAACGTCTGGATCAGGTGTGGTCTCAGTTTGACAACTAAGTTGGACGTGTACCGCGCAGTGGTTCTACCAACACTGTTTTATGCTGCGTCATCCTGGAATGTCTATGCGAGACAGACTCGACAACTGAGCTCTTTCCATTTTCGTTGTCTAAGAAAACTCATGGGAGTATGTTGGCAGGATCAAGTGCCAGACACGAGAATCCTTCAAAAGTTCCGTATGCACTGCATCCATGCCATGATGACTAGGTCCCAACTCCGCTAAAATGGCCACATCGTTCGTATGCCAGACAAGCGAATTGGAAAGAGATTATTTCTATCGGGAGCTGTGCGATGGTAAACATTCAAGCGGAGGGCAGAAACAGCGCTTCAAGGATCACCTAAAAAGCTCTCTCAAGCACTGCGGCATCGATCCTAACTCCTGGGAGACTACATCACTTGATCGCTCAGCCTGACACACCAGGATCACTTCTGGCATGACTACATTTGAAAAAGAGAGAACACTGCGGCAATTTACAAGCGACGAAAGCAGAAGAACAAATCCAAAAATTACCCTACTAATGACCCTCTGCACTCCTGCACGCACTGCAATAGAACTTTCCTAGCACCAATCTGAATCATCGGATATCTACGCACCAAATTAGACAATCACACATTTTTATTTTGTTTGTTCTTCACATTTTTATTGTTTTTCATGCCATGCTCATCTTAGCCTGTGAAGGAGGAACATCATCATCATCATCATAATCACCTGCTCACAGCTAAAGGTATTATTTCACCATCATCATCATCGTAATCAAGAAATGTGCCATTCGATGTCGTGAGTACATATGTTTCATTTCGTAATCAGCCGCTGTATTTACTTCATGTTTATTGGATGTCACATTATTTTAGAGTATCGATACAGCCATATCGTCTTTCTTCTAATGAGCACACAGAATATCTCCAACGAGCGTCGATACTGTCCGTCTCTTATGTAAAGCAAACTTTACTTGATTAAGTTGGATTAAATTATATTCCATTTGTACCGTCTGTCTATGTGTCTGTCTTTCTCCGTATGTCTCTGCATGTCTTATCTGCATCTCTCTCTCTCTCTCTCTCTCTCTCTGTTTAGTTTTATCTCTCTTATATCTACTTTTATCTCTCTTCATCAACTTGTATCTCTCTTTTATCTACTTTTATTTCTCTTTTATCTACCTTTACCTGTTTTTTCTCTGTCTTTCTTTGTGTTCTTCTATGTCTTTTTCTTTCTGTTCTTTATCTTTCTATCTGACTATTTTTTTCTCTCTTTTTCTCTGTACCTTTCTCTTCTCTCTATCTTTCTCTGTCTCTTTCCCTCTTTATTTGTCTCAGTCTCATTATCTGTTATTCTCTGTCTCTCCCAGTCTCTGCACGTTTTAAAACTTTTATAACAGTATTTACAGACATATTCCAACATCTACGTCTATGGCAACATCCACGCCTAAAGTAATATCTACATCCATAGTAACATCCACGCCGATGGTAACATCCACGCCGATGGTAACATCCACGCCGATGGTAACATCCACGCCGATGGTAACATCCACGCCGATGGTAACATCCACGCCTCTTGTAACATCCACACCTATAATACCATCTACATCTATAGTATCATTGACATCTAAAATACCATCTACATCTATGGTAACATTTGCAACATGTGCAACTTGCGTTTCGCTGATGATATTGATCTTATAGCTGGGTCAGAACAATCATTGCAAGAATTAACATCAAAGTTAGAAAAAGTTACCAGTAAGTACGGAATGGAAATCAATACAGATAAGAGCGAACTCTTGGTAAACAGCAGAGACACAGAAAACCAGACTAATATCATGATGAATGGACATAAGCTTGGGGAGGTGAATACCTTCAAATACCTCGGATCCAGTATATGCAGCGATGGTAAATGCAAAGCAGAACTCAAAATAAGGCTGGAGATGGCTTTAGCGTCCTTGTCAAGGCTAACTGTGATTTGGAAAAGCAACATCAGTGTTGGAGTGAAAATAGAACTGTATAGGTCGCTGGTGCTTTCTGTTGTGTTGTATGGTTGTGAGAGTTGGACACTCACTGCGGATATTGAGAGAAGATTACAGGCTTTCGAGTATAAATGCTACAGAAGAATTCTACGAATTTCCTATAGGGAACATAAGACTAATGTGTACGTAAGAAATAAAGTAGAGATGTCTGCAGGTGTCCAGGAGCCATTGCTTTCAATAGTGAAACGACGAAAACTAGCATGGTTCGGACATGTATGCAGGAACGATTCCTTGTCAAAAACAATACTGCAGGGAACTGTCGAGGGTGGAAGAAGCAGAGGAGGAAAAAATTAAGACATGGACAGAAAACATCAAGGAATGGACAGGGCTAGATATTTCCACACTCATCCGCATCGCTGACGATAGAATTCGCTGGAGGACTCTGTGTGCTGAAGCATCCAATGCGGTACCCCTACGACTCTGAAGGGTTATGGGTTTATTGATTGATTGATTGATGGTAACATTGACATCTAAAATATCATCTACGTCTATAGTAACATTGACATCTAAAATATCATCTACGTCTATAGTAACATCGCATACAATAATGTGCCATCTTCTGAGGACTGTATTAGTTTAAAGGATCTGATAACTTTACAAACATCACTCAAAGAAATATTACAGTTCACGGTGTGATAAATTTTCGATGACATCCCCCCCCCCCTAGAATGTAGCTATAGATTGTCTTGGCCATGGATAGCAAGAAATAAAAAAAACAATCAACAAATGTTAAGAAATTAAATGTAGAAGATGGGAGAAACAGAAATATAAAACATACTAACAACATCAATAGAAACATGCGATGTTTTGATTAAAACGTCTTCATCAGGACAACAAACAACATGAAATAAGTATTAGAAACAGAGAATCATGATGTAAGAGAGGAACACAAGAAGATGTTAAGGGATTTAAGATGAGAGAACGAAAACGAAGGAAGAAAAAAAAGAGACAAATACGGCAAGAGTAGTAGAGAAAGTAAAATCAAAGAAATAGAGCAAGTATAATAGAAGACAAATCTAAGAAATATCAATGAAAAAATATAAGTAATATCAAGAAAAACATCTAAGAAACATCAGAGGAAAATATGTAAGTAACATCAAGGAAAATATGTAAGTAACATCAAGAAAAACATCTAAGTAACAACAAAGGAAAAAATCTAAGTAAGATCAAGAAAAACATCTAAGTAACATCAAGAAAAACATCTAAGTAACAACAAAGGTAAAAATGTAAGTAACATCAAAGAAAAAAATCTAAGTAACATCAAAGAAAAAAATCTAAGTAACATCAAAGAAAAAAATCTAAGTAACATCAGTGAATGAAAACGACTTATCTGAAAATCGATATAGTTGAAGAGGACTACAGAAGCTCCTAAAATTAGAACATCTTCAAAGTTCCTTCTAAAACTCCTGCAGATTATCAGGATGTAGTCCGGAGAACGAAATGCGCTGCATCATCGTTTTCTTCTGCGTTTCTTCACAAACTGCTACAAATTAGCAGGATGTCGTCTGCAATATATGCACCTTTCGGCTTGACACATCCGACTTCAGCATGGCTTATGTCACTTGGATACTATAGTGTGGGACAGTTAACTCCACCCCTCTAAACCTCCTTAGTCGTCTCCATGGTTGGTAACAGGGTTGCTGTTCTTTGCTCAACTTGGGACCCGGTAATACCAGTGCGAATAGTATAATACGAGAAGCTTGGTTTTTCATTGATGTTTTATTGCAATGTTGTAGACTTTTCTATAAAATATTTATTGTAATGCTGTTATTTTATTCTACATTATATTGGTGATTGTCCACAATTCACATCAATATATTGTAACTGGGAATATGCAAACTCTTAGGAAAGTTACTTATGATATGCAGTATGAGTTATGCCTGCATGTTAGCATCATCGCACTCCAGGCATGTCCACAGATTCTCCGATCCTTGTCTCAATACACACATCAGAGTCTTGCGGCTGACAGTCCCATGTTGATTGATCAGTCTCTTCATGTGTCTATAATATTAACTCTTTACCCGCTGCTATGATCTTTACACCAGACTCACGCAGTCTTGACACCGACCATGATTCACACAATCTCACGCAGTCTTGACACCGACCATGATTCACACAATCTCACGCAGTCTTGACACCGACCATGATTCACACAATCTCACGCAGTCTTGACACCGACCATGATTCACACAATCTCACGCAGTCTTGACACCGACCATGATTCACACAATCTCACGCAGTCTTGACACCGACCATGATTCACACAATCTCACGCAGTCTTGACACCGACCATGATTCACACAATCTCACGCAGTCTTGACACCGACTATGATTAACCCTTGTGAAACTTTTCTAAGCAGATGAGATCCCTTAACGCATTAGATCGACGTTAGATCGATTCATTGATGTAAGTATTGACACTTTGGGTCATGCTCACCAGTGCTCGTCTCGTTTGTTTCTCTTAAACGCCCACATGTCCTGGCACGAATTCAGAACTAATATTTCTAGTCATTGGTTGTGTCAACAAGTCTACCTAGTGACGACGGAAGGACGACACCTGTGTCAACTTAGGGGATCATGTTCAAGTCACTAAGTCAAGCATGCATGAGAATTATTTTGTGAAATCAGCCATGACAGTTCCTTTGTCGCAGCTTTAATCTGTATGTAAGATTTTTTTGTTGTTGTATTAAAGGCACCATTGGAGTCTTTTACAGTGTCCCAACGAATCGCGCAGAAAAAAATACAAAGTACAGCGGTGACGACGAATGACAGAAACATAGAAAAATTATTCCATTTTCAACAGTGTTATCGACAATGATAACAGTAATGTCGTCCCTGTTCGTCGTTTTTGAATGTATATGTGTATGTAACTTTGATAAAGGTCTTGAAGGAAAAACGTCGATTTCTGTGTGTTTGTGATTATGTGTTTGTCGAGTTAATAGCAAAAACTTCATTACACCATTTCAAGCTTTCTTATTGTGAATGCCCTGACGTCAACATTTACCCCCCATTTATGTCGCTGCAACTTCGGTCGAGTGTCAGAAGTGGTTATCCACTGACTTCAAGGGTCACAAATCTATCTACAGTGCAGTAGGGTCGCATATTTATCTAATGATATTGTCTACATGTCTCACCTATGATCTGCCGCTTGAGAGTGGAGCCTTTCACCTTAAAAGAGATCTAGATGGTGGTAATTTAGTGAAGTGTATCGGAACTGATTTTAAGATATATCTGAGGCAGACATATTGGCCAGAGGAAACAACACTGGAATCAAAACTCTATGGGACACTGTATGAACTACAAAAGACAGTGAGTTTTATTAAGGAGACAGAATTACAGATATAGACATGTTTCAAGTGAACGAAAGAAGAAGAAGAAGATATACCTAAGCTCGCAACATCATGATCCTGTCAGCAACAGTGAGGAAAAATCCACATCTCATAATTTCATCCCACACAGTGAGGTTAATCTCATCGCCACATAGAGAGGTTAATCTCATCGCCACACAGTGAGGTTAATCTCATCGACACATAGAGAGGTTAATCTCATCGCCACACAGTGAGGTTAATCTCATCGACACATAGAGAGGTTAATCTCATCGACACATAGAGAGGTTAATCTCATCGCCACATAGAGAGGTTAATCTCATCGCTTCACACAGTGAGGTTAATCTCATCGCTTCACACAGTGAGGTTAATCTCATCGGCGCACAGTGAGATTAAATACATTGCTGCCACACAGTGAGGTTAATCTCATGCCCGCAACACAGTACGGATAATCTCATTGCCGCCACACAGTGAAGTTAATCTCATCGCTGCAACACGGCGAGATTAATCTGTATCCACACAGCTGTGTCAATACGTTTATTATTTTATTGTTACACGACCATGCTTTTCATTTGTACCAGTTTCTTTGATACGGCGACCTACATTTATCTGACATCGTAGTAACTACTGGCTGCTGCCTGTTAAGCAACTACTGGCTGCTGCCTGTTAAGCAACTAATGGCTGCTGCCTGTTAAGCAACTACTGGCTGCTGCCTGTTAAGCAACTAATGGCTGCTGCCTGTTAAGCAACTACTGGATGCTGCCTGTTAAGCAACTACTGGCTGCTGCCTGTTAAGTAACTACTGGCAGCTGCATGTTAAACAACTACTGGCTGCTGCCTGTTAAGCAACTAATGGCTGCTGCCTGTTAAGCAACTACTGGCTACTGCATGTTAGCAACTACTGGCTGCTGCCTGTTAAGCAACTACTGGCTGCTGCATGTTAAGCAACTACTGGCTGCTGCCTGTTAAGCAACTACTGGCTGCTGCCTGCTAAGCAACTACTGGCTGCTGCCTGCTAAGCAACTACTGGCTGCTGCCTGTTAAGCAACTACTGGCTGCTGCCTGTTAAGCAACTAATGGCTGCTGCCTGTTAAGCAACTACTGGCTGCTGCCTGTTAAGCAACTACTGGCTGCTGCCTGTTAAGTAACTACTGGCAGCTGCATGTTAAACAACTACTGGCTGCTGCCTGTTAAGCAACTAATGGCTGCTGCCTGTTAAGCAACTACTGGCTGCTGCCTGTTAAGCAACTACTGGCTGCTGCATGTTAAGCAACTACTGGCTGCTGCCTGTTAAGCAACTACTGGCTGCTGCCTGCTAAGCAACTACTGGCTGTTGCCTGTTAAGCAACTACTGGCTGCTGCCTGTTAAGCAACTACTGGCTGCTGCATTTTAAGCAACTACTGGCTGCTGCATGTTAAACAACTACTGGCTGCTGCATGTTAAGCAACTACTGGCTGCTACCTGTTAAGAGAACTAATTACGTTAGAACCTGCTGACTCGCTCCAGTTCTGTTATCTATTCCACTGTTATCTAGTTCTCCGTCATATAATTCTCTGTTCTCTAGTTCTCTGTTATTATCGAGTTTAAGAACTTGTTCGTTGTTTTGTCTCTTATTTATAAATATTCTAATAATGGCAACTTCTGGACAACGTGAGGGTAGAAATACGGGTAGAATATAGGATTTTTGAAGTGGTCTATATGAACCCTCCCTTGTCAATTTCGACTTCCAGGTGGTCCATGCTAGCGAGAAAAAAGATTCTGGGGTACACGAGATGTATCTCTGTCAATAAAGGTATGAATAAAATGTGTAAGAAAACTGTGGCAAATAATAATAATGGGAATAAAATAATCATTTAATATCCTGTTTTCCCAGTAGCAACATATGGTTGCGAGACCTGGACTTTAAACAAGACAATATCCAAAAGTTTCAATTCATTTGGAATGAAATGGTATAGCAAGTGTCTATGAATATTATGAACAGGAAACAAGAAGAAGAAAGAAGGTGTAAACATACTGAAATTAAATGAAATGTGGCTTCTAAATACAATTATAAGAAAGAATATTTCTGACACTTAAAGAGACATAATGGCATCAGAAGGCCTATCTCCAGGATTAGAAGAAAAGGAAAACAAAAAAGTCGGTGGGCCAACGAAATTTTTATATTATGAACATGTTTTCTTGCCAATGCACGCCATCTCGCCCAGGACAGAGATGCGTTCATAGAGTACACGTTGAAGATAACGTTCTGGAAAGAATGTCATTTGACTTAAATCAGCAGGCGTGTTATAATTAAGGAAAACAATTTTTAGGGAACACCTCCAGTATGCACATGGAGCCGTCAGAAGAGGGACACCATACGGATTCAAACATGTACCCTTCTGTTGGCCCAGTTGGTGTACTCCGTACAAGAAAATTTTGTTTGCTCAATAACCATCTGATCACTGATGTCATGACATTTTCATCGGAATGTAATCGGTTTTTTTAAAATGCTTTCTTTATAAGTCGTCCAATCAAATGGAAGTCACATGGCGATAAGTCGTCCAATCAAATGGACGTCACATGGCGATAAGTCGTCCAATCAAATGAAAGTCACATGGCGATAAGTAGTCCAATCAAATGAAAGTCACATGGCAATAAGTCGTCCAATCAAATGAAAGTCACATTGCGATAAGTCGTCCAATCAAATGAAAGTCACATGGCGATAGATCCGGGCTCTAGGCTGGATTTGGCAGAATATCCCATCTCTTCCGGTGCTAACGAAAAAGTTACAAGTCAACACATTTCGTAGAAATGTAGGAGGTCCTTAACAATAAGCAGGAGAAAAATAAGGGCAGAAAACGTCAACAATTTCATTACAAGAAGTAAATTGTCACGTAGAAACACAATTAACCAAATTGTCTGGAAGGAATTCGATGTAAAGTCAATGACTCACAACATGGTAATTGCAAACTCTGTGGTTGAGTGTGTGGATGGATTCATCTGTTCACATGAGGGCACTCCGAGTTGCTAAATCAGTCCCTTGGACGATCTCTCGCGGATAATCTTATGGAAATGAAGGTTGAAATAAATGCGACATAATTGAGAAGGATGTAACCTAGAAGCGGGGAATACTATCTTTATTGAATAGAGTTAGTTGCTTCTTCCTGCTTGGTAATACGTTTGCAACAAGTTTGATTTTGTGTCGTTTATTTGATTAATCGTGTTTTTACTGACAAACATATAGACATACATAAAGACAAACAACTAGACAGACAGATAGGCAGTCAGACGGATAGACAGATATAAGGATGGATAGATAGATAGATCCATAATGGATGTATTGATGTATGGATGGATAGATAGATAGATTGATGTATGGATAGATAGATATATGAACAGATAGATAGACAGATCTGACTGAGATTGTAGGAAATACTTGTAGAACTATCAGCATCAGTTGCTGTTTTCGTTTCGAAGCTGACTCGAACCTCCAGCACCACTGTTGCTACCTTGCTATACGCTCTAGAAGGATGTACTTTGTCCATCATGGGACATTTCAATATTTACTTGTATCTCTACCTACATGTTTCTCTCATCCAATCAGTTCTATCTTCAAGCAAGGTCTTACACACGGCGTCATACATGTTTTGTATGCGCAAGCTAATGTTTATGTGTATGTCATACGACAACAAATGTATTCATATGTAGTATGTATAGATAACACGTACTCACTGCAGGAAAACTCAAATCCAACAGGCGCAAATTGAAACAGAGTAATGACGTTTTGCTAGTCACTGGAAACATACATTATAACATACACGTTTCAAGCAAACGATCTTTATTAAGAACACATTAACACTATAATACCACGAGTAAGAACGTACTCTTGATGTTAACATGACAGAGGTAAATATAGAAAGAATACAATCCGACAGGGTAAAACCTAGAATGTTAGAAATGAATTGAAAACATTTTTCAAGGTCAGAAAACACATTCAGACTACGATGTGACGACGCGTAATTTGATTTGATTGTTACACATTCAGACTACGATTTGACGACGGCACGTAATCTGATTTGATCATAACAGATTCAGCCCACGATGTGACGGTGGGGCCTAATCTAATTTGCGCCTAACAAAAGACACAACATATTTTGTCACCAACTTCTGCAAACACTTTATACAAAGATGTCCCTTGTTCTGCTCCAATCACACAAACAAACACAAGTGTTTCCGGATGCGTCACAGCAAGGCATAGCTGTAACGTTGGTACTCCATCTGATTAAAATGTCACTCACAATGTCTCACTTAATCAACCAAATTTACACATGGAGAACACTTCCTAACCATCCAGTCTGTATTTGAAGTACCAACAGACATTTTATTTCCTGGGGAAATAAAAAACCCCAACCTTAATATTTCAAGTCCTTGACCTTCCTAAAAGGTCAGTTTTTTTATACTGAACTTCATTAAGTCGAGTTTTGTTCGTGAAATATTTCAGTACAAAAAAAAAACCATTTCACTTTTCTAAGAATAAGCTGCATGAGTGATAACTTTACTCATATTAAAGGTTGCAAAATAAAGTATTATAAAATTGGTTACTAGATTTCTGAGTAAGATTTCAATCAACGATCGTTTTTCTATAAGCTCCAAATCTGAAGTCACACTTTGGATTGCACAAACATATTTTCTGAACATAGCATTATTCATTTTAATTTATTATAAAAATGTTATAAATGTTTTACCTTTCAGTTTTTGTGTGTGTAAAGTTGTAATTCGTGTTGCATTTTCCCTTTATTTACTTGTTTGTAAGAAATATTTGCATGTGTTTTCTATCTCGTTAAGACGTTTTTACCATCAGTGTTGCCATTGTATTATATAAGGTACAAAGTAAATATTTAGCTTTAATTTGTAAAACAGACTGAGTAAATTAGAGAGAGAGAGAGAGAGAGAGAGAGAGAGAGAGAAAGAGAGAAAGAGAGAGAGAGAGAGTGTGTGTTTCTATAAAATTGTACAGACAACACTAAATTGTGGTAATCAATAAGCGAAATTTTGAAAAGGTTGGTGAAGTTTTGATAATCGGTGGCAACACACATGTTTACACACAGAGAAATCGACGTTTCATATGAAAGGCCTTTATCAAGAATACACACAACACACGGCGAGTAAGAAACGGCACTATCCGCCTTCATATATTGATCGCGAGACGGGAATAGTCCGGAATTATGTGATCATGACAAAACTAGAAGGATAGAGAGGAAACGAAACAAAACTGAAAATTGCCAGAATATCATAAGTTATTCACATAATAAAACCGTTGTTCAAATCTTAATTATTTGATTCTAAAGTGACATAGGTGTAACTGCATTTGAAAGTTTCAAGTTTATACCTGCAATGTGTATCCATGTGTACATTACTTGTAATTTTTTTAAACAAAATAAATTGGTAGGTATGCTAGACCATCATTTTAATAGTCGCCACGACGTGCACATGGATGATTTTATGTTGTGTTTCCTCAAGAATACGTCTATTCCCAAACGTCTTTTTGAATATTTAGATATAAAATATGTGCACACATGTAATAGGTTTATGTAATGAAATTATGTAATAGAGTTATGTAATAGAGTTATGTAATGAAATTATGTAATAGAGTTATGTGATGAAAGTATGTAGTAGAGTTATGTAATAGAGTTATGTGATAGAGTTATGTGATAGAGTTATGAAAGAAAGAAACGTAGAATATCATGGAAGGCAAAAAAAAAAGAAAAACTCAGATATTATAAACACATTGAAGATTGCAGAGTGTTGGTCTTACTCCTCTGTCAATACAAACACAATAGCAAAAAGAAAGCTAAACATGTTTGGTCATATAAAGAGTCATGACTGTTTAGAGACACAAATAATGGAGGGAAGAGTACCTGCATAGAGGAAAAAGGGGAGACCAAGAAGACGATGAACTGACGACATTAAAGATAACATAAATACGTTGTTGGCAAATGCAAGCCGCATCGCCTAAGACAGACGGAGATTCAGAGAGTTCATTGGGAAGACAACGTTCTGGAGAGAATACGTCACATGACACAATAGAGTTATGCAATGGAGTTATGTAGTGGAGTTATGTAATATATTTATATAATAGAGTAATGTAATAGAGCTGTGTAATGGAGTTATGTAGTGATGTTATGTAATATATTTATGTAATGGAGTCATGTAATAGAGCTGTGTAATGGAGTTATGTAGTGATGTTATGTAATATATTTATGTAATGGAGTCATGTAATAGATCTTTGTAATGGAGTTATGTAGTGGAGTTATGTAATATATTTATGTAATGGAGTCATGTAATAGAGCTGTGTAATGGAGTTATGTAGTGGAGTTATGTAATATAACTATATGATCGAGTTGTGTAATGGATATATGTAATATAGTTGTACAATAGAGTTATGTAGCGAATTATGTAATGGAGTTATTGAATGCAGTTATATAATGGAGTTATGTAATAGAGTTATGTAATATAACTATATGTTAGAGTTGTGTAATGGATATATGCAATATAATAACGTAATGAAGCTATGCAATAGTTATCTAATGGAGCTATGTCTCGCGCAGGACCGCAGATAGCCTTAGGCCTTCGGCAATGACGTGGGAGGGGGTGGTGGGTTACAAAATAAAGTCATTAATTTGATGAATATGTTTAAATATGTAAACATGAAACTTGTCCAACGTGAATATTTAATGAAATATCCACAAGAAATACATTTCTTGTATTTCCCCAATAAATACAATAAATTAATATTGGGAACAAACTGCATCAATTCAATACGAGCGTAGTTACATTGAAAGAGGAGTAAGACAAGGATGCATTTATCACCCATTTTGTTTAACATCTACGTAGAACATTTTTGCAAACAGATAGAAGTAATATCAGGGAAAATGGGATACTTAAGAACATAATGAACAAATGTGTGACAGTCTGTGGGCTTGTCGATAACAAGCATGCTTAACTGTGGTTAGCTTTTAGGTTGGTTACAGTATACGGTAAAGAAACCATTTCTCTCGTACTTCTGGACTATTAGCGACATGGCTAAGACGTCCAAAGTTCAGTGAAAGTGATACAAACGTTGAACATATAGTTAACAGACGAATGTTTCCGGCCAAAGGTGCAATTGAAACGGCAAAACATTGCAATTTCGTTCCCTCGACTACATCCAGCTGGAAATCTAGGACCAATGTCTTGTTTTAAGAGACATCTAGTGGAGGTTTCAGAATGAAAAAAAACCCCTTAGATATGCAAATGTTACTATCACCTTGAAGTGGGACACGAGCTACAGACACTAATAAATCAAATAGTGATTATGAGCTAACTAGGTATAAACATCAAGAAAACAAACATCACGATAATCAATAAAATCGCAGAAGACCAGGCGCTAAGCATAAAACTACATGGAGAGATACCACAACAAGTACAACATTACCAATATATTGGACACATAATCACAAATGATGGTAAATGTGAAACATAAGTTAAAAGCAGAATAGGACTAAATGTACTTTTAATGACATGAGGAAAATTTTAACATCTAAACAAAACACAAACTACACATGAGAATTATGAAATACGACATCTACTCTACGTAATATATGGTTCAGAAACATGGACAATAAACAAATAGCTAGAATTTCAGTATTAATGACTTAAAGATGGGTAAATATACAAAAACCGAAGGAAACATTTCTGACAGAATTTCGTATGTACAAAGAACTATTAAAGGAAATACAAATCACACAAATGAAATATTTTCTACATATTAAATGACGTTACCTCTCGTTGAAGATCTTATTTGAGGGTACAGTTGACAGGAGGCGAGCAAGAGACATGCAGAGATACAAGTGATAAGGTAACATCGCGAGATGGGCATGTTACATGTTACAGCTGACAGGAATTGAACCAGGTCTGTTCTAGCAGCACAAAATCGCTTTGCAACACAAGTAAGCAGGTTTTCCGTACTTGACCATCCACATCCTCAAAAAAAGTTCTTTTTTCAACAACAAAAAATTTCAAAAAAATATTATTTTTTTCAAAGCGATTCGGTGCTGCTAGAACAGACCTGGTTCAATTCCTGTCAGCTGTAAGAATTATTTTCATTTATCCTCATGCTTCCTACTTGAATTTACATCTTACATGTTAGCAGAACGAACCACCAAGGCAAGAGACAGAAGATGAAGGTCCGTAATATCCAATCTTGTTTGCTATATACCACCGACAAGGTATACTATTTCCAGAACCGTATTAATATTACTAAATATCCTTAATTTTTTTAAGTTAAAGGGAATTTATATATGTAGTCAATATTTCGGAGCAGAGAATTTCATAAAATGTATTAATCATGGGAGATCTAGACATGGCTTGAAGTAAGCACATGGGTTATTTTTTTAGGAGAACTGTAGGTCAGTATTCATGATTTTTAAAAATTCAGGATTGACATGCCCTGTAATTTGTACAGACGGGCCGGATAAGACCAGCGAGCCGTATGTTACTGACCCCAGATGTAAGCATAAATCGTACGGGCAAGATGGAGCAGTTTGTATTACGTTAGAGAATCCGACATCAAACACACGACACCGAAATCATACCCATAAAATACATACCTCATTATTCAATGCTTAAGTTGCTCATCTTCTCCCCCGTGTTGTCTTTGCGTGGGCTAATAGATCGATATTTCATCATCTACTCCCGAGTAAAGACTTCTTTAACCACAACCTCTCAACCAGGCCATTATTTTCATCCAGTGACACTTATGTTAGCAGTCCTGACACTACAGAATCAATTAATCTTCAAGATATTGCAAGACTCGTCTTCCGAATCCCACTCTATTTCTTCTAATACCTTTTATTTGCTTTCGAGTCCTTAGGGGAAAAAAAAACCCACCTTACTATCAGGTTATACTGTTAATCAAAGGATGATTGCATAACTCGCAAGATCTTTTTTTCTTCTTAAATAAACCGTCATATTATTTGTATTACATGTTTGATGTCTTCTGTTATTAGGGTATTTGGAGCAAGGTTGCCATATAGTTCGAATACTTTTAACCAAATTTTAGAATAAAAACAAACCACATCTGTCAATCTCGTAACTATAAAATAAACGGGAACAGTTGAACGTCGAAAAAAATAGAGACATATAAATAAAGGTAAAAGTCAGCTGAAGTATGAACCGCCATAGAACATGGTTTCCCACAGCTGCTCAAACGCCTAGTCAATGGATGACCAGAAACCGTTCGACTTATGTCGCCATCCGAACTTGCTAAGTAACGATAGTGACATTCCTCCACATTCTCAGAATATGACCCATGGTAGCCAGCTTCGTTGTAGCTGGGTGAAACACTGGAGTAATGTTTATTTGAAGCCATGAATAACGAGTTAATTCGAATCTCGAGTTTGCAGGGTCATTAGGCGAATGCCTTAATATTATACTAGCTCGACTCAAGTGTAACGACGACTACCAAGGTAGGCCTATATATACTAAGTTACTATGACTATGGACCAGTCTAACGAAACACACGCAACAACCACACAATGCACATCTATCTATCTATCTATCTATCTATCTATCTATCTATCTATCTATCTATCTATCTATCTATCTATCTATCTATCTATCTATCTATCTATCTATCTATCTATCTATCTATCTATCTATCTATCTATCTATCTATCTATCTATCTATCTATCTATCTATCTATCTATCTATCTATCTATCTATCTATCTATCTATCTATCTATCTATCTATCTATCTATCTATCTATCTATCTATCTATCTATCTATCTATCTATCTATCTATCTATCTATCTATCTATCTATCTATCTATCTATCTATCTATCTATCTATCTATCTATCTATCTATCTATCTATCTATCTATCCATCCATCCATCCATCCATCCATCCATCCATCCATCCATCCATCCATCCATCCATCCATCCATCCATCCATCCATCCATCCATCCATCCATCCATCCATCCATCCATCCATCCATCCATCCATCCATCCATCCATCCATCCATCCATCCATCCATCCATCCATCCATCCATCCATCCATCCATCCATCCATCTATCTATCTATATATCTATCTATCTTATCTATCTTATCTGTCTGACTGTCTGCCTGCCTACCTAACGTCCTGCCTGCCTGCCTGCCTGCCTGTCTGTCTGTCTATACTCTGTGGCGTTTATTTGCCTTGCGGCGTCATGTAATGGGTGGAAGAGTTCTCTGGAGATGTCGTTATTGTGTACTGATTGTAAGCGTGTTCCTGTGGCTTCTTTGATTTATGTGATTCATTTTTTACATGGTCTGCCTTTGGCTTTATAGCCGTGATGTATATGTGTCATGGTCATTTGTGGCATGTTATCTGTTGGTAGTCTGGAAGCGTGTGAAAACTACTTGATCTATTGTCTTTTGATGTTATCCAATACTGGTATTGTTTTGGTTATCTGTCTGATGTTATCGTTCCTAATTCTATCTCTTAATGACACTCCGATTATTCTTCGTAGACATATATTTTCTGCTATCACTATTGTTTTATTTTGTCTAGTGCTGTCATTGTCCAGGTTTGACACTCGAGGACACAAAACATTTCCAATTAGTACGTGTAACAGTATTCCCCTTTGACGATCTATAATCTATGATCTGCTTGTCTCTATTGTGTGATCTCTTCTGGCATCAATAAATACAGAGGCACTTCTTGTTACAGAAATAAAATGTCGTTTAATATAAACATCAAGCCAATGGTACAAATCAATATTAAATTCCGGAGTATTTAATATCTCCGTGACGTATAATACATCACCAATACAAAATGCCAAGATTTCACAAACTACTCTAGCACATCCAGGAATTTGGCGCACGTTATAATATAAGCTTAATGAGATTATAGACTATCTCATTATTCTACTGTTAATCTCACTTTTGCTCGACTATCTTTCTTTCTATTTCAAGTCGGACCGACCTTCTAACAAGACTGCAGCTCTCTGCCTGTCTGTTGCCAAACTAACTAGGACTTGTCTCTCCGGGGAGACAAGTACTTTGTCGACTGTGTCCGGGGACTCCGTGGGACACTCTGCTTTGAGACCGACTCGGGGCTCTGCTTTTCTGTGTGCCGGTCAGGCCCTCAACTCCACCCCTCGCCTTGCTCCCCACCTATCAACTTCTCTTCTCGTCCGCACCTCACTGCTTCTGACTCAACCTCTACATTATCACCTGTCAAACTCCTGTACGCGTTTATTAGACCATGCGTTTGATGTTCCTCTCTGGTCGGAGGCTATGCCCTTGGCGTTACGCACTTAATACTTCTTGCCAATTCCATTGTCTGGTTGTTTCGAGTATCCACGAGTTCAGACGGACTGTGTGAGTTTGTAGACACTTGTCTTAACCTAGTCCAAACATCCCATTGTCTTTTCTGGGGTATGGTATAGTGGCGTCGTCTGCCTCCCGTGACCGAGTGCGTAAGACGCAGATTTGTGATAAATAATATTGCCTTTTTTCTAAAACGTACTAGCTTGTTTCAGACTTTCTGTCTGACATGTGCGCGAACAATTTAAAGTATTTGTACCAACATTTACACAAGAGCAAAACATTCAATGTGTTGCATTTCCCCAGTCCATCTCTTGCTATCTGTGAAGGGTTCTCACTTCTTACTGTGAAACCCCCTGCCTGTGAAGGGTTCTGCAACCAGATACTATCACAGTACGTACCATTAGGCATCAGTACTATATTGATTATTAATCGTAATTGTAAACGTAAATAATCTATACACAAAAGCAACTTTGCTTGAGATATAACATGAGGAAACACTGACTAATCATACACTTATTCAGCATATGGGGGGTTATAGAATAAAACAGAAGGCAACGATGTAACATGGGTACACGCTACATACCAGACCTACTCGCAAAAAATCCTATCAGCGAAAATTGATTTTAAATCTCGTCACGAAGAGAAAACATTAGCGACATTTTGGAATGAAGAAGCAGAAAATCGCGTGAAGAGATTAACTACAGCGTTTTAACAATAATTGTAGTAATTCCGGTTCGGAACGTAGACAATTATGATAAGCTAGATGGTAGAGGATATAGTAAACTCGCCTCATAAATCAAATTATGAAGAATTAGATAGTGGTTCGAAACTATCACACGTCAGAAATTGTATCCGACATGTAACAAGCTTTATAAAGGTACATTGCTCTAGTTTGTCCTCAGGTATATAGCGGTATTATGTCAAGGAACAGACATACTTCAAGAAAACAATACCAAAAATACACTAAATAAATCTCAATTACCTGTAACTTAATGTTTACAAGACGTCATGTTAATTAATACATCTCCAAGTCTACCTGTTACTTAATACGTCTCCAAAGTTACCTGTTACTTAATACGTCTCCAAAGTTACCTGTTACTTAATACGTCTCCAAGGCTACCTGTTACTTAATACGTCTCCAAGTCTACCTGTTACTTAATACGTCTCCAAGTCTACCTGTTACTTAAAAGGTCTACAAGACTACCTTTTACTTAATACCTCTCCAACAAGTCTACCTGTTACTTAATACGTCTCCAAGTCTACATGTTAATTAATACGTCTCCAAGGGGCTACATGTTACTTAAAAATCTACTCTCACATTATAAATACAATAAGTGGGGGAGGGGGGGGGTAAACAAGCAAAAAAGCAATAAAATTGTTTTAAAAATCAATATTATTGAAATAAGGATTCTAGCTTACAGACCCCAAAAAACCCTTCAAGACTTTAAATTGGGATCACAGGTGGATTGAGAACCAATCAATGGAACGTTGACTAGAAGATCACCAAGTCGGAATCACAGTTGGTGGATTAGGAACCAATGAACTAAATGTTGACTAGAAGATCACCAAGTCGGAATCACAGTTGGTGGATTAGGAACCAATGATCTAAATGTTGACTAGAAGATCACCGAGGTTACACTAGACGAATCATGTTACAATGACAGGTATTGGCTACAGCCTGTGGCAGGGCATAGTCATCCTAAAACAGTATTCATCTTCATTAATGATATAGGGATGCTGGCTAGCGGACATTCCATCTTTCCCCATTTCGGCAGACTGTCACTGGGACGGCTAGACGTTCCATTACAAGTATACGTCAACAAATCTGACAGAAGAATAATGACATGGTTGGTCCAGATGTGTGCGTAGTTTCACTGGCAGGACATAGTCCTCCTCAAATACTGCGCACTGGAGTGCTTACCTTCTGGGATTAAACATGCATCCCTAATCCTCTCTTACACATCCATAAACCTCTCTTACACATCCATAAACCTCTCTTACACATCCATAAACCTCTCTTACACACCTTTAAACCTCTCTTACACATCCATAAACTTCTCTTACACATCCATAAACTTCTCTTACACACCTTTAAACCTCTCTTACACATCCATAAACTTCTCTTACACATCCATAAACCTCTCTTACACACCTTTAAACCTCTCTTACACATCGATAAACCTCTCTTACACATCCATTCCTTGACATCGATATATGGGTCCGGGTATCGCCTCAGTTACACACCTGAGAAGAACGTGTTTTTGTCCAAGAAGGCTATGAGCTGTCTAGAGCTGCCTGCTCACAGCTAAGGGGATGATTTCAACATCATCATTGCACTGTTTGTATTTGTGGGTGGTAGTACTGTATGTTTCTGTTTGTGGATGGTAGTGTTGTATGTTTCTGTTTGTGGATAATAGTACGGTATGTTTCTGTTTGTGGATACCAGTACAGTATGCCTATGTTTGAATAACAACAAAAAATGAAATGTAAAGCGACACATAATCGTTATTGCTCACGAGCACTTTTTAACCTGCATGGCGTGGGAGCACCACATGTCCTAGCGTGAAAAATAAAGTGCATGGCGTGGGAGCACCACATGTCCTAGCGTGAAAAATACAGTGCATGGCGTGGGAGCACCACATGTCCTAGCGTGACAAATAAAGTGCATGGCGTGGGAGCACCACATGTCCTAGCGTGAAAAATAAAGTGCATGGCGTGGGAGCACCACATGTCCTAGCGTGAAAAATAAAGTGCATGGCGTGGGAGCACCACATGTCCTAGCGTGAAAAATAAAGTGCATGGCGTGGGAGCACCACATGTCCTAGCGTGAAAAATAAAGTGCATGGCGTGGGAGCACCACATGTCCTAGCGTGAAAAATAAAGTGCATGGCGTGGGAGCACCACATCTCCTTACGTGAACAGTAAAGTGCATGGCTCGGGAGCACCACATCTCCTTACGTGAACAGTAAAGTGCATGGCTCGGAAGCAACACATGTACTTACCTGCACGTGCATGGCTCGGGAGCACCACATGTCCTTACGTGAACAACAAAGTGCATGACTCGGGAGCACAACATATCCCTACGTGAACAGTAAAGTGCTCGTGAAGACGCGATTGAGAACACATGAACTAGACTTTTCAGACTGATTAATCTATTAGTGTCTAGTTCTGTAAACGATTATTGGACTCATGAGTACAGTTTTGTATCATTCAAGTCCAATGCTATTTCTCCACAAAAAAAGATCTATTTCTTTTCTTCCTACCAGAATATAGAAACGACAGACTCATGGAGAGTTACAATTAATTTAAGTTAGTCGATGCTTTATAATAGATCTATAGCGTCTAGAAGTCAGACAAAGTCGACGTTTCTTAATAACGTCTGTTGGGTAGTGTTTCAGTATATGCAATTATATGTAGACAACAACACTGGTTAAGGTTGACGTTTCGACGTTTTATCTGTTTTAAGGTTTGCCTTTTCATTGCTCAATCTCTATATATTCTGCTACTATATTTCTGTACTAAAAGAAAACTTAGTTTCTTAGTCACGTTTTAAAATTATGTAATTGTAACGAATGTAACAGACGATATCCGACAAAGAGGTGAGTGTCACATTACAACAAAAAGAAGTGATAACACTACAGGTAATGAAGCGCTGTAGCTATTACTAATAAAATAATTAATAATGAATCTCACTCATTATAAAAAATTGTAAAAGAAAAAAAACGAACGAAGAAACCGGAACTTTTAATATAAATATTTCTTTTTCACATCATTTCTTTGAAAGAAAGAAATTCTTGTTCTTTTGTGGACGGTCCAAAAATTGTATGGACGGAAAAATGGATAGTAGTAAAGGATAGTTACTCTGAAATATGTCACGTATGTAACTGTAACATGTCACGTATGTCATTGTAATATGTCATTTATGTCAATGTCACATGTCACGTATGTCACTGTAACATGTCACGAATGTCACTGTAACATGTCACGTATGTCACTGTAACATGTCACGAATGTCATTGTAACATGTCACGTATATCACTGTAACATGTCACGTATGTCACTGTAACATGTCACGTAAGGAAAAGAAGGGGACTAAGGAGATTAACATAGGGTTGACTACCGATTCCTTATAACATCAAAAATTATCCTAAGGTTCTGAACTGAAGCCGGATGTTGTGAGTCAACCAATAAAACACCGCATAGAGTGGTGTAGACGAGTATGTTTATCAATACCTTGTATAGTTCATAAGTTCAGCTGGTGAATTCTCTTGTGCCACTTTGTTTTCCTCTGTCCCGTCTCCTTTTCATCTTCCGGTGGTCACTAAAGGTTCACGTTTTATTCTTCTCATCAAGTGGGACAAACGTCTTGACTGCTTCTAATACAATCTCATCAAGTGGGACAAACGTCTTGACTGCTTCTAATACAATCTCATCAAGTGGGACAAACGTCTTGACTGCTTCTAATACAATCTCATCAAGTGGGACAAACGTCTTGACTGCTTCTAATACAATCTCATCAAGTGGGACAAACGTCTTGACTGCTTCTAATACAATCTCATCATGTGGGACACACGTCTTGACTGCTTCTAATACATTCTCATCAAGTGGGACACACGTCGTGACTGCTTCTAATACAATCTCATCAAGTGGGACAAACGTCTTGACTGCTTCTAATACAATCTCATCAAGTGGGACAAACGTCTTGACTGCTTCTAATACAATCTCATCAAGTGGGACAAACGTCTTGACTGCTTCTAATACAATCTCATCAAGTGGGACACGTCTTGACTGCTTCTAATACAATCTCATCAAGTGGGACACACGTCTTGACTGCTTCTAATACAATCTCATCAAGTGGGACAAACGTCTTGACTGCTTCTAATACAATCTCATCAAGTGGGACACACGTCTTGACTGCTTCTAATACAATCGCATAAAGTGATACAAACGTCTTGACTGCTTCTAATACAATCTCATCAAGTGGGACAAACGTCTTGACTGCTTCTAATACAATCTCATCAAGTGGGACACACGTCTTGACTGCTTCTAATACAATCTCATCAAGTGGGACACACGTCTTGACTGCTTCTAATACAATCTCATCAAGTGGGACAAACGTCTTGACTGCTTCTAATACAATCTCATCAAGTGGGACAAACGTCTTGACTGCTTCTAATACAATCTCATCAAGTGGGTCACACGTCTTGACTGCTTCTAATACAATCTCATCACGTGGGACACACGTCTTGACTGCTTCTAATACAATCTCATTAAGTGGGACAAACGTCTTGACTGCTTCTAATACAATCTCATCAAGTGGGACAAGCGTCTTGACTGCTTCTAAAAATTGATACAACTTTTCTTTTCATTCCATCACATCTGAGGACTTCTACATTAGTTTTCTTGACTGTTGAATATGGTATTTTGATCAACATTTTCAAGCAAATTTGGACCCCATATGTACTTGTTAGAATCTGTCAAGGATTCAGAGAACCTACTCCTGACAGATTTATAATGTAAATAAACTATAACCAGTCCCTCTTTACACACTTGTTACACACAGAATACATGTTCTGTCTCATAATATTTGAAAAAATTTCACACTCAAACAATGTAATTATTATATATAAACATTGACAAAGAACAACTAGAAAAATGTCAGCAATTTGAATATCTTGGGTCAACGATCAACATCACAGGAGATTGCTCTGCAGAGATAATAATGAGAATAGCAATGACACACTACATAAAACATCACAGATGACAAATCTATGGCAAGGGCAAATAGAAAAAACAAAGTTATAACTCTTAGGAAACTACATCTTTCCAGTGGCAACATATGGTTTTGAGGCCTTGGCAATGACATTCCAATGGAAAAGAGATTATCGACATTCGAAATGAAATCTTATAGAGAGGTCGTAAGAATATCATGGACAAAGATAAAGAAATACAGATGTTCGCAAAAATCTGAACACAGACGAAAACTGGCTCCTGAAAATTCTAAAAAAAAATAAATTGAAAAAATAAAATTACTCAAATTTACATATTTCGAACATATATAGAAACTAAATGGTTTAAACAGATTAATCGTGAAGGGACAAGTTCCAGGAAAGAGAACAAGAGACAGACCAAGACTACGATGGACACATGACATCAAAGACCTTCAGAACATGACCCAGGAAGAGGCTGGGCAGCTTGCACAGAACCGAGAGACTTACAGAATGACAGTGAACACAACGTTCTGTAAAGGACATGTCACATAGATCGAGAAATTTAAAAACGTGTTGTTGACGTCAACTTTTCTCAGATCCCTGTCGCTTCGCAAATTGTTGACGTAATATCTTGAGAACCCCTTATGAGTGTCACGCTGACAACACAGACTAATCTCTATTATTACATTACATTACATGTATTGTTTCTTAAACTCTTTACAGATCACATTTTCACGCTAGGTGGCGCTAGCAGCATTAACATTTCCAACTTTGTTATATCTAACATTTACACCGTATATTAACAACAATTAACAAACATACTAATTCCAAATAATAGCACAGAATAATGTCACAATCTCAACAACACGTTAAAAAAAATCTATATTTTCACGAAATCAATATTACATCTTAATTGGATACCCGTCTGCATCTGTACATCTCTGTGTCCCATGATCTATTTCCAAATTAATGCTTACACCAGCAGTCTCGTATTTCATTAACACACCTGATCTGTCCTACACTCTGATTATCTCATCTTCACAGAAATATTACATTAGAAACATGTTAATTACACTTTCACAATTTCTGTTGTCCTATATTTAACGATGCCATTTTATTTTTCTAGGAATTTTTTAGCGGACAGTTCCAGCATTTGTTTGTGCTAGTGTAGATTACATGCAGAGTTAGATTGTCTACAATTTCTGCTGTTGTTTGTCTGTTCTATATTCACTTCATCTTGAACACGATTTGGGCAGTTTGGTATCTAGGTGCACCTGAACTTTGCTACATTAGACACTAAGTACTTCCGAGGTTAGATGTGTCGGGTCATTGGTGCGAATACAACGGCGACATAACTTATATTCCATTCTCTGCACTAAATCCTGCTGGGAAGTCTGGTAGTGTTACTGTCCTGCTGCAAGAGCGATTCAGCGGGAGTTTGAGAATAAACGCTAAACAACAGAACACGAATTACATTTTTTTGTTACACCTTGTGATGAGGTACGCTGTTTTCAACCGCGATTGTGAGTTATATCACAACGTTTAGACCATCAACAGTAATGGACTCAGCAAGCACAACCATCGAGGTAAACATTTTTCACAAGTAACTAAGTGAGACTAACATATTTTAATTTATCGAGTCAACTATTGCAGGAACCTTCACATTGTACAAAATGTTTCAAGAGTTATTGTGTTAGTGATTCCTGGGGAACCACAATAAAACAAACAAACACACCAACATTTGTCTCGACATAAAGTATCAGAAACAGCATTCAGAGACATGAAAAATGTATTGTGTAATATGATCTTGTCCTTAGAGGCGAGGAAAAGAGTTCTGCAGTGCTATATAACTCCTATTCTAACATATGGATGCGAGTCTTGGACAATAAACAAACACGAAATTTGGAAACTAGAGGCAATAAAGATGTGGTTATACAGAAGAATACTGAGAATACCATGGACTGCCAGAAAAACTAATGTAGAGGTGTTAAAAGAGTCAAATGTGAAACGGACCTTCATCAATAATATAAGAAAAATACAATCTTCATTTTTTTTGACCACGTTATCAGACAAAAAGGTCTGAAGAACAGGCAAGATTGAGGACAGCAGAGACAGATGGTGCAACGTAGGAAAAAATTGGGCACTTTAACAATCTGGCACGACAAGGATACAACTATTCTGATACATAATGCACGAGAGAGAGAGAGAGAGAGAGAGCTGTGGAGAGCCGTGATCACCTCCGCCAGCCTCCATGTCACCTGATTATGATGTATCTAGTCAGACAGCTTTTAAGCTTTACTTGGGAAGAATTCAAGTAAAAATAATCAAGTAAAAGAAGACACCAAACAAGCAAGTAAGAGAAGACACCAAACAAGCAAGTAAGAGAAGACACCAAACAAGCAAGTAAGAGAAGACACCAAACAAGCAAGTAAGAGAAGACACCAAACAAGCAAGTAAGAGATTTAAACAAACAAGCAAGTAAGAGAAGACACCAAACAAGCAAGTAAGAGAAGACACCAAACAAGCAAGTAAGAGAAGACACCAAACAAGCAAGTAAGAGAAGACACCAAACAAGCAAGTAAGAGAAGACACCAAACAAGCAAGTAAGAGAAGACACCAAACAAGCAAGTAAGAGAAGACACCAAACAAGCACGTAAGCGAAGACACCAAACAAGCAAGTAAGAGAAGACACCAAACAAGCAAGTAAGAGAAGACACCAAACAAGCAAGTAAGAGAAGACACCAAACAAGCAAGTAAGAGAAGACACCAAACAAGCAAGTAAGATAAGACATCAAACAGCAATATGTTTCTACAACAATAGGAATAAAACGATGACTTTAGAATTGAAATGATTTAAAATGAATGAAGACAGACCGCCACTACAAGCATTAAAATTGGTACATTATTGCACAATAAAAAGAGGAAAGACAATGAGAGACTCATGGCAGAACAACCATCAAGGACGGTGCAACTATGGGTCTCAACAACATACAAAAATTACACGCAGTAGTATCATAACACTCGAACTGGAGAGCTCTGGTTTCTGACATATGCACCGTATTCGGCGCTGTAGAAATATGGATAGACTCGGCATACCAAGAAATAGACTCGACAGACCAAGAAATAGACTCGGAAGACCAAGAAATAGACTCGGAAGACCAAGAAATAGACTCGACAGACCAAGAAATAGACTCGACAGACCAAGATTCATGAAATGAATACAAGATCATCTTAGAAAGCAAAAAGTGTGAGATTGATCACACCCTAACCCAGATATAACATTGGCAATGAGAAATAAAGGCTGTCTTCACTTGTCACTGTACATCCCAACCACCCCCCCCCCCATCCCATGGAGTAGAATACGGTGTATTAACTTGTCCTTATAAATTTGGCACAAACATAAAGAACGAATATTGATCCAACAAGGGAATCTGAAACTAAAAAATCTAGAACTAATATCTATGCCGTGTAGTGGAAGATTCACTCTGATTGCGTCCGTGTACAAGGATGTCGAGATGGTGTACGTTTAATACGTGAGAAGATGTAACAGCGTGGAGTGATGAGGAGTGGGTAGTTCAGAGTGGTGACTAATATATTATCGTGTGTTGGTGGTTTATTAAGAGTGGGGAAATATTGACGTGCGTGTTTGTCGTGTCGTTTGAAATGTTCTCTCTCTTGCAACTAAAGAATATAGGTATAGTTTTGCGAAAGCAGTTATTGCTTGTATGTTGTTAATACTATTTTTTTTCTATGTGTAGAGTTAGTCAAAACGTCCAGGCTGGGGTCTTGTGTAGAATTAACCACAACGTCCAGGCATCGGTACGGCTTACTGTATTGTTAATCACAACATCCACGTTGTGGTACAGTCGTCTTCTGTAAAATTAATCACAATGTCCAGGCTGGGGGTCATGAGTACAGTTAATCACAACGTCCAGGCTGGGGTCATGAGTACAGTTAATCACAACGTCCAGGCTGGGGGTGAAGTGTACAGTTAATCACAATGTCCACGTTGTGGTACAGTCGTCTTCTGTAAAATTAATCACAATGTCCAGGCTGGGGGTCATGAGTACAGTTATTCACAAGAGAGATTACAAGTTAGGTAGACAATTTCACGTGGAACCTCCTTAGCCCACTCTTACGACATAGGCCTAAATTACAGAAGACAATGTAACAAATATACAGTTTGAAACGGTTGAAAAGAGAATTGACTTCATTGTACTCCAGTTTGTAATATGTACTCCATCCCTTTCAACGAAGCGGCACGCCGCCTGCAGGAAATATAACTCATAAATCGTAACTTAGTTGATTCAAGTCATAATCGCCATAAATCTCAAACCACATCTTCATGGTAAGCAAACCGTCGCGACTTATCTTCGAACTCACAACCTCTTCAACACATGGCAAACGGGTTAACCACTACGCCATGAAATACCCAAGACAAAAACAGATTATAGATTTACATGTGTGTTCCCGGTGTCCGGAAATTGGATCAAATAATAGTGCTACTATTACTTTTCACAGGTTCACCAATTCAAATATTTAGGTACAATGATTACAGCAGATGAAATAAGTTCAACAGAAATAAGATGCAGAATAGGACAGGCAAAAACAACATTCAGAATTTTTTTTAAATATTATGTAATATGACCTTGTCATTAGAGGTAAGAATGAGAGTTCTGCAGTGCTATATAACCCCTATACTAACATATGGATGCGAGTCTTGGACAATAAACAAACTGGAAAGCGGAAAATTAGAGGTAACAGAGATGTGGTTCTACAGAATAATGCTGAGAATACCATGGACTGCCAGAAAAACTAATGTAGAGGTGTTGTAAGAGTCAAATGCGAAACGGACCTTAATCAACAATATAAGAAAAAGGCAATCTTCTTTTTTTGGCCACTTCATCAGACAGGCAGGTTTAGAGAACATAGTCACAACAGGCAAAATTGAAGGCAACAGAGACAGAGGGCGACAACGTGGGAAAATATTAGACAGTTTGACAACCTGGCACGGCAAGGAAAGAACAACGACTTTGATACATAATACTGTGGACAGAGAGCTGTGGAGAGCCATGACCACCTACGCCGGCCGGCATTCACCTGATGATGATGATTACTTTCAGGCAAGTCGTAAAAGGCGATTAAGGATGTTTCGGGGTGTGGAGTTGACTATTGCTATCTCATAGAAGTCAAGTAACACATTCGTCATGCTGAAGTTGGATGTATCAGGCCAAAAGGTGCAAATGTCTCATCAAATCTGCAAACTATGATACAACACATTCCATTCTGCGGGCTACATCCTGCTAATCTGCAGGAGTTTAAGAACGAACGCAGAAGAAGAAGAAGAAGATTGCAGACATGTACAAAATTTGATTCTATATTGGTCTCCTTCGTGAGTATATCACTTACACATTACATGTCATCTGTAACGTATCTCTTACACTGATCAAATATCTCTTACACATTACATGTCATTTGTAACGTATCTCTTACATTGATCAAATATCTCGTACACATTACATGTCATCTGTAACGTATCTCTTACATTGATCAAATATCTCTTACACATTATATGTCATCTGTAATGTAACTACCATATTTCCTGTTATTTTTTCCGGATAATTTCTTTCAAAGTTTTTAACTTGTGTTCCTGTTGTGATATTTGCACCAATCCCTAAGTATTAGCTACCAGCAAACACTACGCCGCTAAGTGAAGATATTTCATTGACATTTTTATACTGCAGGATAATTTTCTTTAAAATGGACCCTCGGGCGATTGGGACATTTCCAGCGCGTACCTGGTGCAGTTAAGTCGACTTTAATCTTAAAAATAAAATTGAAATCGTAATATCTTGCCTCCAGTTATGACATAAACACTGAGTCCTTCACGTGAGATTTGAAATGTCAGACCTATCAATTAGTCGATTATTTCCCTTGTTTGTTTGTTACGAATGTCAATGACGTGACACACCCACGCGGATGTTACGTCCGATAGCCTGCAATTTGTTGCGGAGACACCCACTCACGTAAATATATCTATACGAAACTGTTGTGTCACATGTATATATATATATTTTTACGTGTACTTTACAGAATGTTGTCCTCACCGACATTCTGTAAGCCTCTAAGTTCTGTTCAAGTTGTCCAGCCTCGACCAGTCTTCCAGTGTCGTGTTCTGAAGGTCTTCGGTACTATGTGTTCATCGTAGTCTCGCAGTCTTGGTCTGCCTCTTGTACTCTTGCTTGGAACTATTCCCACCATGATTAATTTTTCTAAGCCGTTGTATAATTTTATGTGTGCGAAATATGTTAGCTTGCATTGATACAGAGAGATAGAGAGATAGGAGAGAGAGAGAGAGAGAGAGAGAGAGTAGGGGCGAAGATAAATTTTAAGTAGGAGGGATTGTACCTAAATAAGAATGGTCTTTTGCTCGTATTAATGTGTAATTCTCTAATTTTGGTGGCAAATATGATGATCAGAGAGAGTGAGGGAGAGAGAGAAAGAGAAATACGGAGGAGATAGCGTGAAATATATATACGGAGAGGGAACGAGAGAGAAAGAGAGAGGTAGGAGATACAGAGGGAAAGAGATAGACTAAGATAGGAGAGAAAGAGAGAGAGAAAGAGTGAGGAGAAAGAATAAATACAATGATAGAGTCCTGGAAAAAAAAGAAGTAACACTGAAAATATGTAAAGAATTAAGGAAATAACAGCACACACTAATCTGGAATATTCTAGAAGGAACTGGTAGATAAATGAATGAACATCTAGACAGACTGGGATCGCTAGGAAAGTGGAATGGCAAATGAGAAGTCGATAAACGAGATTTGATCCCTGTGATACGACCAGACACATAGTTTACTAGACAGCAGTAATAGCATCATTCTTTATCCATGTGAAACATGGACAGTATCTGCCAGACACGCTAGACGACTCAACCACTTCCATCTAAACTGTCTCCGTAAGATACTCAACATCCATTGATGGGATAAAATTCCAGACATTTAGGCACGGATGAAATCTAAGTCTGTAAACATACATACAATGTTGATGAAGGCGCAGACATGCTGGTCCACATAAAAAATCATCGTCTACCACAGATGTTGTTATATGGAGAACTCCAGACTGGCTTTAGCAAAGCAGGAGGATAGAATAAGTCTTTTGAAGACACTCTTAAGACACCACTGACTCACTTCAAAAAAAGATACAAATTCATGGGAGAATATTGCACAAGACTCGTCTAGCGATTCGTCTAGCATCGCATGGCAGAATCAAGAGTTGTGCTGCAGCAGCAGAGAACCTTAGACACATTGATGTGCAACAAAAACGCGCTAGAAGAAAGGCAAGAGCTGCTCAATGTCCCACATATTTCTCCCACACAAACTCAGAGTGTGGTAGACAATTCTAAGTACACACAGGATTCATTAGTCACAGTCAGGCACACCACAGATATCATCATATTCATCATCATCATCCCAGTTGAGCTGAATGGTCATTGTCGACTTCCACGGACCAATAGCATTGGCATACTACCTGTATTGACATACTACCTGTATTGTCATACTACCTGTATTGACATACTACCTGTATTGACAAACTACCTGTATTGACATAATACCTGTATTGACAAACTACCTGTATTGACATAATACCTGTATTGACATAATACCTGTATTGACAAACTACCTGTATTGACATAATACCTGTATTGACAAACTACCTGTATTGACATAATACCTGTATTGACATAATACCTGTATTGACAAACTACCTGTATTGGCATACGGCTGCGAAATTTGGAAATACTCACAAGCAAAAATAGACACTAAATTAATCACATTTGAAAACAAGTCCCTAAGAAGAATATTTGAATATAGAATGGACAGATTTTAAAACAGGTGATGCACTGAGGGAAGAAACACTAAAGGAAGAAACAAGCGATGCACTGAGGGAAGAAATACCGAGGAAAGAAACACTGCTGGAAGAAACACTGAGGAAAGAAACATGCGATGCACTGAAGGAAGAAACAAAATAAGAATGTGTGTCACGTTTTACAATAACGTTGGAATTACATCGGACTATGTACTTAGAATGAATGAAAACAAACTTCCTAAACAAAATATCATGTGAAAGGCTATGGAACTAGAAAATAAAGCAGATTACCCATAAGAAACTCTACACAAAATAATTACAAGATAAAACTTAATATTGGACTAAGAAATGCACAAAAACTACAATAACTTGCAACAAGGAGTTCAAGATGGGGAAAAATACTACTGTCCTATGTGCCATCTTTTGTCCAAATAGAACGAACTATCCAACCAATTCACAAGTTAACAAATATTAGAATAGAACTAACTAACTAACCAACCAATTCACAAGTTAACAAATATTAGTATAGAACTAACTAATCGACCAACCAATTCACAAGTTAAATATTAGAATAGAACTAACTAACTAACCAATCAACCAATTCACAAGTTAACAAATATTAGAATAGAACTAACTAACCGACCAACCAATTCACAAGTTAACAAATATTAGAATAGAACTAACTAACCGACCAACCAATTCACAAGTTAACACATATTATAATAGAACTAACTAACCAACCAACTAATTTACAAGTTAACAAATATTAGACACATGAAGTAGGAAATGTGGACTAGATACTCATATCCAAAAATAAACAATAATTATGAACATCAGCAAATCTGAGGGGTAGGCTATGCTAACAACGCTGGTATAAAAATACACGGAGAAATCCTGAGGTAAGTCAATCGATTTTCTCGTCTTCTGCAGCGTCAAATCTCAAACTCCCACTGGATCTCATTTGTAGCAGGACCATGGTCCTATTAAATTTCCAGCAAGATGCAGTCGAAAGATTCAAAAGGCGTTGTATCGCCGTTTTATTTGCGTTAATAGCCCGACAGATTCCTCTTCGGTGGAACACATATTTTCAAATATCCAAATGTTGTTATTGGGTCTTGTACGCCAGTTTTTCTTAACCATTTTGAGGTCGCGACCAGAAATAGCGATTATTCTATAAGACCAGGTAAATCAATTATTTTATTAGACCAGGTAAATCAATTATTTTTTAAATACCAGACGAAAAAATTATTTTTATAAGACCAGGTAAAATAATTATTTTATTAGCCCAGGTAAATGAATTATTTTATTAGATCAGGTAAATCAATTATTTTTTTACGACCAGACAAAACAATTATTTTTATACGGCCAGGTAAAATATTAATTCTTTCTAAGACAGGTAAAACAATTATAAGGTCAAGGTCTGGTCCCAGTAAATTCTATCCACTCATACATAATTTTACAACTCAAGAAATGGATGTCGCGGCTGTGTGGACTTTGTCTGCTGCCCGAGGTTGATAATCACTACTTTAAGAACTACGCTAATAGTCTGTGAATGCAGTAAAACTGAAATCCAATCAGCGAATATAGAAACACACACACACACGCAACACACACGCATACACACACACACACACGAGAATCCACGCTTTCTCAATGACGTGTAATAATGACACTGTATTCGTTGACATGACAGAGCTAAATAATGACTCTGTACACGTTGACATGACAGAGCTAAATAATGACTGTACACGTTGACATGACAGAGCTAAATAATGACACTGTACACGTTGACATGACAGAGCTAAATAAAACTGACATTACTTTGGATTTTCTGTAAGTTTTTATGACGCATTTGAATAAACTTGACGTGTTACATCATCTTGTAGGTGTAAACTTGACATATTACATCATTTGTGTAAACTTGACTTGTCACTCATCGTGTAGACAGTTTTCACCAACAAAACTAGAAAATGTATATACAGTAAAGGCAACTCAGAACATTTTTTGCGTTTACAACTAACTATTGACGTGACGGCACACATCCTGTAAGACATCATTCTATCTAGAGATTCGTGGATTCACTCAGAAAATAATGTTAATTACAAAAAACAAAAAAACAAAAACAAAAATATAATGCTGACCACAACATTCAAAAATTGTCCTTTCAGCTGCTCAAACAGAAGTAATTTTGAAAATGTCATTAATTTTAGTTTTTTGTGTGTTAACACGCACTCGGGAAAGACAAATTTGAGATTATTTCACCAAAAGAATGAAACATCTCGTTAAAACACCACAAGTCAACAATAGTTGGGAAAATTGCACGAAGACTAGGTCGGAACTGAATTGTGATACTTCAGTAATCCAAGTTCTTTGTCAGTGATTAAATTTTAAAAATCTCGGGAAAAACACAGAATTCATTTTAAATTCTTGGGGAAAACACAAGAGTCATTTAAAAAAACTGATATATTTTTGCGTAGATGGAAAATCATATTTTATATACATTTGTAGGATCTTATTATCGGGGGGGGGGGGGGGTGAGAAGAGGGAGGCAATATTTCGTGAAAATATTCACAGTATTTTCCATATTTTTATTGAGGACAATTCCTAATCCATATATACTTGTAGGCGCTGTCAAACAACGCATTACCAGAGATATTCTTAGGGACAGTCGAACAATTCAAAACCCAGAGATACTTGTAGGGGCTGTTGAACAATGCCTAACCCAGAGAAACTTGTAAGAGGTGTCCAAAAATGGGCCAATTATGTTTTGACAGTTTTTACACCCCCCCCCCCCCCCAGTAAAATGGTATAAATAATTATAAACCCCAACCCTCGTCCCACTGAATTCCCAAAAATGTTACTCACATTCCTAACATTTTAGTAACAGAATAAGTAGGAAAACAAAATATTTCAATCAACGTTTCTGTTTCAAATATGTCATCTTATTTTTCTTCTGCATTCTGTCTCAAACTCCTGCAGATCACCAGGATGTAGTCCGGAGAACGAAGCGCGTTGTGTCATGGTTTACAACATTGCTGCGATATCTGCGCTTTTCGGCCTGACACATCCGACTTCCGCATGGCTTTGGGTCACTTTATCCCTATATGGAATAGGATAGCCAATTCAATCACATAACAACCTTAGTCGCCTCTTATGACATGCTTGGAAAGAAAACAGTGTTGTTATTCTCTGCTTCCCTATGTGGGCTCCATCAGCACACAGACGATTCAAACTATTTAATTGGTATATAAAAACAGTGTTTTTGACATCAAGATTTGTCAAATCTCCTGCCAATCCCGACTCCCCAATTGTCAACAATTGTTCTACTTTTCAATGACCTCTCCATCCCTCTAATTGTTGACAGCATATAGGATATAGAGTGGTCATACAAATTTATGCAATTTTATATTACACATATACATTAGAGATTGGGGGGGGGGTATAGTTGGCTGCCTAATCATGTAAGCATGTACGGCAAAGATACTCAATACATGAGGAAGTCAGATGTGGCAGGCCAAAAAATGCAGGGACGTCACCTCGGTTACGGCAACCCGATCACGGCAACCCGATATGTAAATTATGTGAAAGACACTTCCGTTTTCTGGACATATTTTTCTTTTTTCGCAGTCTTTTTATTCTTGATTCTTGATTAGAAACTGGCCTCAGAGAACACGGGGCATTCCCATAAGTGCTCCGGCCGCTGATCCAGCAGACATCCGACTCGATGGTGTTTCGAGTCCAATGTTGCCGAAACAGACGTCGACATCAGGGCACAACACTAGCCCTTGCGACAGGTTTCTTTGTTGTTCCGCCCACCCACGCCATGCCCGTAACTAGTATAAGAATTGTTCAAATTTCAACATATCTACACAGCATGTGATTCTCGTTCAACATGCCTACACAACACGTGATTCTCGTTCACAGTTCAACATGTCAACACAACATGGGATTCCTGTTCACAGTTTAACATGTCAACACAACATGTGATTTTTCTGTGAAGACATATTATCTAGTCGGGTTGCGTGATACCATAGTCTGGTGAGTTTCTTGACCTGTTGTCTCCGACTTCAGCACAATTTTGAAAATTAAATGAACATGAGCAGTATTGTGGTGCTGCTGAATGTAGGCAAAGGCACGATCAATTTTAGTTACCAGCCTCTGTTGGATGGACTAAACCTCATCTTCACTTCAATGAGTTGGCCTGGATACTGGTTATCTGAACAAAATCCGGTTACTAAACGGGAGTTTGAGAATGAACGAAGAAGAATAAGCCAATGTAAGAGAAAATATCAATGACGTATTCTCTTCAGTCTGTCATGTCTTTGAAATGTTTAGAAAAAAATCTGTACGTACAACAACTCTGCGATCTTCTTGCTGTCAACTAATTTTTATGAAGGTGATTCTCCTTCCCGTATAGACTTGTGAGCATAGGAAAATGTTTCCAGAAGAAATAGAATGTTTGAGATTGAAAACATAATCAGGATAGAGATATTTGTCCGGGGCCTAGAGAGAGGAATATATTATATTTGTCCGGGGTGTAGAGAAAGAAATAAACGATATTTGTCCGGGGTCTAGAGAGAGGAATAGATGATATGTACCCGGGTCTAATGTGAGAAATATAAGACATTTGTCCGGGGCCTACAGAGACAGATGATATTTGTTCGGGTCTAGAGAGAAATAAAAGGTATTTGTCCGGGGCATAGAGAGATAAATAGGAGATATTTGTCGGGGCCTAGAGAGAAATATAATATATTTGTCCAGGGCTTAAAGAGACATAGAAGATATGTGTTCGGGGCCTATATACCCCAGGATGTACAGACACCCTGATTATGAAAGAGCTTGATTAGTTCACATGAGAACTAGAAAGAGTACTAGAAGAAAAAACAACGAATAACATGCATATGTTAAAGTATCAAATATAGAACACACATAATAAAACATAAATAAGAAATATAAAACAAATATAGGACATACATAGAACAAACATAAACGAGAAATAGGAAAAACATATACATACATATAACAAGAAAAACATATACATACATATAACAAGAAAAACATATACATACATATAACAAGAAAAACATATACATACATATAACAAGAAAAACATATACATACATATAACAAGAAAAACATATACATACATATAACAAGAAAAACATGAAGCAGAACAAGATGTAGAACAATTATCGGACTTCCGGTTATACAAAGATGGCGACGCTGTCAGAAAATGTATGCCGTTGTGAAATGTTTGTCGTATTGCACACACAAAATCTACTCTACAGAAAGTCCCATGTGAACCAGCTTCCATGTAGGTTTCTTAAGATACTTCCCCACCGTCGATGTCGGAAGATGCTGACCCACGAGACAGGAAACATGAAAGGAAGTTTGCGCTACATAATTGACTTCATGTAACTATCGGACAACTGTCCTTATACACAATCAATATTGTACTAGGTGTTTAACAACTGTTCTCAGTAGAAGGGGAACAAGAAAACTAGAACATGATAACAATAAGTAGAACATTACAAACAAGAAATAGAGCAAGGTATGTACAAAATAGAACAAGACAAATAACCAGTAAAACAAGATATAGAAGAACATAGAACAATATCTTCTTTTTCATCAGCGTTCATTCTCAAACTCCCGCCGCTCAACTCTACTGTCAAGCTTCCTATACCGGAAACACACTTGCAGAGAGACAGGGTTCAGTACCTGATGGGCTCAGGCGCTATTGGGACAAGGTCGCTCAGCTCGAGAACGCCTTGCTCTCAAACGCGTAGTGTGAAACTCGAACTTGGACGAGGGGTTCACGATGTCTGTGAACGACGCCTCGGGTAGGAGGGCGAATGAGCCAGGGTACAACTCTTCTGGCGAGTTCTTCCTCATGCTGAACCAGGCTCGCGGATGAGAAACGGTTCAGTACCTGATGGGCACAGGCACAGTTTGTCCAAATGCACGAGATGAGGTCATAGATGGTGGAACACCTCGTACCAGATAGACGCGCTCGACAAGCGTCTTGGCGAAGAGGCACTACACACCAGCGTGCCCGGCGACAGATAGATAGGCTGTCACGGGATAGAGACCAAACCCGAAATAAAGGAATGACGACAACGGATGTGCTGGACCTCGGACGTACTGACCACAAGTGGCCAACCGGGGTGCAAATAATCACAGTTTTACTGTGGAACTAGCAGCACAACGTACTTCACGTTCACGGCGGAAATCACACGAAATATTCGTTGTGGTTATTTGAGATCGAACGCTGAAGAAGAAGAAACTCCCGTTGGATCTCTCTTATAACAGGACAATGGTCAAACAAGATTTCTCAAATTCACGTTGGTTCTCTCTTGTAGCAGGACAATGGTCCTACTAGATTTCTAGCAGGATGTAGTCCAGAGAATGGAATGGAAATTCGTTGTATCACCTTATGAATTGCGATAGTGACCCAACACATCCGACTTCTATGGGAACAATATAGATATGAATTAAGAAATGTAGAACAATATACACAATTAGTTCTAACAAGATAAAGAGCAAACAGAACAATATAAATACAAGTAGAACAAACATATAACAATAGAAACACGAAGTAGAAACTTTATCAGGATAGTATTGAAAAACTAAAGATTAGAATTTAAGTAAAGCGAATGTGTGTGTGTGTGAGAGATAGATAGAGAGAGAGAGAGAGAGAGAGAGAGAGAGGTCAATGAATACAGAAGATAACAATAGAGAAACATATCACAGACACGACAGTTCCACGAAACAACACACATGATAGCAAAATCTTCAAAGCACAACAATGGATGTTTCTTGTTTTTGTTACGGAAAAAATGGTGCACAATTATTGGTGGATGAATGTTTGAAATTCTGTTTGCTGTTTGTCTCTCCCAAATGTAATATCTGTTCCTGAGTGGAGCAGAAAGGGATCTTTGTCTGCAGAATTATTGCCTGTAATTGACAAGGCACCTTAGGGAGAGGACATCCGACGCTAAAGCGATTTGATTGTACAATTAAGCACGAACATGAAGGTTAAAGGATCGAGTGTCTACAGTTGGAAAATATTCGATTAGGGTTAGGGAATGCGATGGGGATAGTTACTTTTGTAATGATGGATTTATCACATAGAGTCTTCTTTTTCAGCGTGCATGCTCAGAAACTCCTGCAGATTACCAGAATGTAGTCAGGAGAGCGAAATACGTTGTGTTATGGTTAACAGCTAGACTGTAATAGTTACTACTTTCTGTCTGATACATCCGACTTCAGCATGACTTCTGATTGCTATTTTAACTATAGGGTGTGGGACAGCCAATTTCACCCTACAACATACGTAGTTGCCTCTTGCGAAATGCGTGGAAGGTAAACAGTTTTGCTACTACTTGTTCCACTTTTGGGCTCCATAAACACACGGGCGACATAAGTAAGTCCCGTTCAGTCATCTGGTAATCTGGTAGTTACTGAATTGAATCACAAGAAAAGTTATCAACCACCACAGAACAGGAACAGTCACTTGCTAAAGGAAACCATGCCAGAAGTTATGGGAGGGTGGGGTGTTAATCCCCTCCCCCTTTAGTTAAGAAATCAGAAAATGACTCGGTACACTAGGAATTTAACCAAAAGTTGGGTTAGTACCCCCACCCCCCCCACCCCCCACCCCCACCCCCCCCCCACATTCCTCCCAATCCCATTCTTAACGATTGATTATTTACAACCACGTCAACAGATTTCTCGCAAAAATGTTCAGATTACACACACAAAAATGGGCGCGTTACCTTCTTTTATTCAAGAACTCTTCAGTAATAAAGGAACGCTTGCGTCTCTAAAGGATGTATTAAATATAAGCTTGAAGTGTCTATGGACGCATCCGGGGTACCATGGTCTTCTTCTTTTTCTAGTTGGAAGTTTAACATATCTACACAGCAAGTAAAATAGTGTCGTGCAGACATGTTCAATAGTCGGGTTACATGGTACCACGACTGATGGTACGTCTCTCTGCCTGGTTATCTGCTACTTCAGAAACTGTGCTGGCTTAGGTATGACTGTGAGATTGCTCGATATTAGAGATTACCTGAACAATCGTAGTTTATAACCTCTGTAGGCAGGACTAAACGACATTTCCATCTCAAGCAGTTGGCATAGATGGGGTACTGCGATAATAAGTTTATAACCTCTGTAGGCTGGACGAACACAACATATACACATAAGAGATTAAAGATACACAAACAGATTACAGATACACACAACGGATGAAAGATACAAACAACAGGTTACAGGTAAACACAACAGATGAAAGATACACACAACATATTAAACATACGCACAATAGATTACAGGTACACACAACAGATTAAAGATACACACAATAGATTACACGTACACACAATAGATTCAAGATAAACACAACAGATTAAAGATACACACAACGAATTACAGCTACAACAAATTAAATCTTCCTTTTAACCATAAAGCATTTATCACGAAAAATATATTACAAATAAAATAAAAGAAACGATACGAGGACAAATAACGCAAGTGTATTAGACTGCATAATTTCATCACTGAACAACGACAAGTCATTGACGATGTTCAACATGTACAATTTATCTTGATAAAGAACGTAGGGTTGAGACGTAGATTTAGCCTGGTTTGTACAGTGTTAACAATATTTTGTCGTGTCAGTCTGTATATTTCTGAACGACAAAACGTACCTGTTTGTTTCTGAACGGTAAAGTGTACCTGTTTGTTTCTGAATGCGCATGCGGTTGCATCTGTGGGTCTCATCAATGGCTCTTTAGACAAACCAACCATACAACAGAAAACCTTAGTAGATGACATGTCTTTATATTGAGGTTTTCTTCTTAAAGAAACTTCATGGCATGTCATCTATAAAATCCCGTAGTCGTAACATGCGATTAACAGTTACCATAATGTTCCGACAGGCCGACGTTGTGCTTGAACGAGTTACGGGCATGGCGTGGGTGGGCCGAACGAAAAAAAAATGCCGCAATGGCCAGAGTCGTCCCCTGAGGTCGACGTCTGTTTCGGCAGCATTAAACTCGAAACACTATCGAATGTCTGCTGGAACAGAGGGAGAAATTATGGGAATGTCCCACGTGCTGTGAGGCCGGTTTCTAATCAAGAATCAAGAATTCTCAACGGTAAAGCGTACTAAGTTTTTATGTCAACCACCGACTACGCAGAACAGCACTTGTCACCGTGTGTTATGACGCTTGCATTTAATTCATGTTACACTTACCTTAACCTTAATTGTCTATGTTAATACATATATCTGCATAGTTTTACTTACTCACGTGGTTGCATCTGTGGGTCTCACCAATGACCCACTAGACAAACTACCCATGCATCAGAAAACCTTAGTAGATGACATGCCGTTATATTGAGGTTATCTTCTTAGAGAAGCTTTATGGCACGTCATCTATACAATTATGCTAATTATTCTTTTATTTTGTTGTTGAAATGTGTTTCATGATTATGTGAATATATGTATGCACCCTCTGTGGTTGGGAGGGAGCCAGAGATGTACTGTGCAGCACTGCTGAGGAGGAAACTGACAGCACTGTTTTTTCCTATGGCTGAGGTCAATCACAGAGGCACAGTAACTCAGGACGTGACAATCCTTTTGACTTGAACATTTGGTTGCATGCCTGCAGCAATAGAGAAGTTCGGCATAACCAGTAGTCAATTGGTGGCGGGGAATGAGCACAGTGAACCCTATCATGGTTGCAGTGGCTCAGAGCAGTGCATATGTTGAAACCTACCTTCCTGGAGGTGTGATAGTTATTCTCTGGCTCTGTTCCGGGGTGGGCCGAAAATCCACAGACTTCCCAACAATATAATGCCATTTAATTGCATTGTGCCCATGGACCGCTGGATCAGCAACCTACCAACCAACCAACCAACCATATTTTTACATCAGATTCCAATTACAAATGTTAAGAACAGAATTTCTAATCAGTTCAGTTACCTTTTTCTTGCCCTATATTTATTTACCGAAAATAATTATTTCTTCCAGTGAACTAATGTTATATGAGCAATTTGTAACCTTATATTATTTCATTTTTTCAAAGATATATTTGCAACAACAAAAAGATAATCGATATCTTGTCTCTCAATTAATTTTTCTGCGGAAACAATGCTGTGTACACAAGTATTTATCACAACGCAACCCATCCGATCACATTTCATCTAAACCTTAGCGTATTAATACTTCATTTCCTGAAACCTCTCTAGACGTATTCATGAGAGTAAACGCAGACGTAAACACCGGAAAATTTTCCATAGTTAATTCTAAAATATTACATGTTGTTAACATTAGTTACCACTCGACATTTTGGTAAAAAAAAAGCCATGTTAAAGAAATATAAATAGTCGAGAAAATCCCATCTTTATCATAATCATCACCAGGTACTGTACACGCAACGAAGATTGGCTGCAACATAAGTAATTCAGTCACCACTTAAATCAACTAATTTAGTCACCAAGTAAATTAACCATTTCAGTCACCAATTAAATGAAGTATTTTAGTCAACAATTAGGTCAAGTTTTCAGTCACCAATTATATCATGTATTTGAGTCACCAATTAAATGAAGTATTTCAGTCACCAATTAAGTCAAATATTTCAGTGACCAATTAAGTCAAGTATTTCAGTCACCAATTAAATGAAGTATTTCAGTCACCTATTAGGTCACGTATTTCAGTCACCAATTAAATCAAATATTTCAGTCACCAATTAGGTCATATGTTTCAGTCACCACTTAAGTCAAGTATTTGAGTCATGACTTAAGTCAAGTATTTCAGTCACCACTTAAGTCAAGTATTTCAGTCACCACTTAAGTCAAGTATTTCAGTCACCACTTAAGTCAAGTATTTCAGTCACCACTTAAGTCAAGTATTTCAGTCACCACTTAAGTCAAGTATTTCAGTCACCACTTAAGTCAAGTATTTCAGTCACCACTTAAGTCAAGTATTTCAGTCAACATTGCCACTGTTCAGTGCTCTCCTATCGGACGTTGGCAACACGCGGGAAATTTCTCCGTAATTTCCATTCTTTCTATAAATTATTCCGCTCACTGGCGTGTACTAATTATAACAAATATTCCAGTAAGTTGAATTATGGAAATTGCATGAATGTCCAACGATAAATAATTCACCAGACTCACTGTAAAATGATATTGATAATTGACATTGTTTGGGATTTCGTTGGCACAAAATGAAGAGGATTACTCAGCACAAACTCGTTGGAGGGCGGCATTTGCGGCCATATACTCCACAGGGAAGTGAACGAAAATATAAATAACTTACCCTAGATATTTAATCAATCGCAGTTTCTTTATTCAGTCTACACACAAGGAGAAGTGTCTATCTTCAGACTACATACAAGGAGAAGTGTCTATCTTCAGTCTACACACAAGGAGAAGCGTCCATCTTCATTCGTTTAAACTATCTTTCAAATTGTTTTCTTCCGTTGTCTTTGCTACTTTGCAGATGTGGTCTATGTATGTTATGAACAATAGGGGAGGGGGATAGTACACATCCCTGTCTCTAAAATTATCCGATGTACCTGTGCTCGTTCGTACTGCGCATTGACTATTGACGTATATGCTCTGACATAGGCTCATCAGATGTTGGGGATATCAGCGTACACCGTGTTTTTGAATTGACCACTATTGGGTAAGAGGTAAGGTTGTCTGTTTTGCGTAATGTCTAGATTAGAAGTGTCTATAGTTACGCAATGGGATGAAGATTCTACAGATAGGGAGACATACTTGAGGGTAGTCTACAACGTAACTAGGAAGTGATTGTTGTTACTGGGTTGAACTTTATATGTTTTTAGTAATATGTTACTGGGTTGAACTTTATTTATATGTTTTAGTAATATGTTACTGGGTTGAACTTTATATGTTTTTAGTAATATGTTACTGGGTTGAACTTTATATGTTTTTAGTAATATGTTACTGGGTTGAACTTTATTTATATGTTTTAGTAATATGTTACTGGGTTGAACTTTATTTATATGTTTTAGTAATATGTTACTGGGTTGAACTTTATTTATATGTTTTTAGTAATATGTTACTGGGTTGAACTTTATATTTTTTAGTAATATGTTTATTATAGAATTATTATAGAAAATGCACTTGAGTTTCAAAGTCCCTTGATAATTAACTTTATAGACTTTCAAAAGGCATTCGACAGTATACATCGTCCGGCACTATGGGAGATTCTTAAAATCTATGGATTCCAGTAAAAATATAAAAACATCATAAAGCCCTTCACCATGAAGCAACCTGTTGCGTAAGAACAGAAACAGGAAATTCAGAATGGTTCAGTGTCAACACAGGAGTGAAACAGGGCTGCGTATTATCACCAATGTCAACACAGGAGTGAAACAGGGCTGCTTATTATCACCAATGCTATTTGGAATAGCCATCGACTGGATCATGCGTATACCCATTCAAGATGAAAAAGCGGGTATACAATGGCTCAAAAACAGAACTTTAACTGATCTTGTTTTTGCAGATGACATCGCATTATTAAACTCTACTCATCAACAAACACAAGATATAACCAACAAACTATGCACACTCGCAGAGCAAATTGGCCTTCAGATCCACACGTCCAAATTAAATATCATGGAACTTAACATCTCAACAAATAACATCTTAGTAAATAACCAAATACTGGAAAATGTCTCCAGCTTTAACTACTTGGGCAGCCGAATGTTTATTGACGGAGACTCAATGAAAGAAATAAACACACGTATAGAAGTGGCACCTAGCACATTTGCTAAATTAACTAATATCTGGAAATCAAAAGATCTAGGGACAAACACCAAACTAAAGCTATTTAACTCATGTATTGTATTAGTGCTAACGTATGGTAGTGAAAGCTGGAAATCAACTCAAGCAACAGACAATAAACTAAACAGCTTCGAAAACAAATGTCTTCGTAAACTGATGAACATAAAATGAGACAAAACACACCAAGAGTATGTTTCAAACATCATAAGAAAACGAAGATGGAAATACCTTGACCACGTTTTACGACTAGATGTAAACAGAATAAACCAGCAAGCCTTTATCAGAGAGAAAAAGAGGAAGACCTAAAACAACCCTTAAAAGCACTATTCTTAAAAAAGAGGAATTAATAGGTGGTAAGACCATCCAGGAACTAAAGCTGCAGGCAGCGGACCGTATCATATGGAGAACCACAACCTCTGCCCTATGTGTCGCTTGCGGCACGAACGGAACAAACTAACTAATACGTTTCTGTGTTGAACTTTCTTTATGTCTCTGCATCAAAACAAATGAGGTCTGTACTACAATCATGGGGGCGTCTTTACGTAGGAGTACTGCATCAATAATAATAATAATAATAATAATAATAATAATAATAATAATAATAATAGGGGTGCAAAAGGAACGCATTGCTTTCGGCGGACCCAGGGTTAGCAGATAACCAAGATCCCAAATGTACCTCCTCGTGGTGCACCCTGGAAACAGAAATACAGCAGCTCGAGCTGATTCTGGCCAAATCATTTGGGGATCGTGTCCGAGAATGTAGAGGTAGCAGATAGAAAGAGATTTGACTGCATAAGAGACAGACAATATCTCCGACATCCCCAGCAACACCACATACAGCGACACTGTCGACATACAGTGAAGCTAGTTATTCCAGTCCGAACATTGGAGGGGCGGCCAATGAAAAAGCATGAAAAGGTGGATGCATGGCGAAAGACAGATAGATTTCATACTGAGTATAATGGATAAATGAAAGGGTAGCACAGCGCTAGAGGGCAGCGCCAACTGCAAATAGAAAGTGAAAACGATTATCGAAATGGGAACTACAAGCTCTGTTAGCTCGTGGCGAGCTTCTAGTTACCTGTTTTCCTTATAGGCAGAGACCCATACCCAATAATGGGCGATTGGCAAAACACAAAGACCTGGCCTAACTCTAATGTCGAGTCTTCCTATACCGGAAACATGCTCGCGAAGAGAAAGAATGCCGCACCCGATAGGCTCAGGCAAAAAGGGGACAAAGATGGCATTCCTGGCCCAACTCTACTGTCAAGCTTTCCTATACCGGAAATACACTTGCAGCGAGAAAGGGTTCCGTACACGATGGGCTCAGGCACAAAAGAGACAACGATTTTAGCCCTGGCCCAACTCTACTGTCAGGTGTTCCTATATCGGAAACACACTTGCAGAGAGAAAAGAGTTAAGTACCTGATGGGCTCAGGCGCTATTGGGACAGGGTCGCTCAGCTCGAGAACGCCTTGCTCTCAAACGTGGTGTGAGACTCGAACTTGGGCGAGGGGTTCAAGATGTCGGTGAACTACACCTCGGCTAAGAAGGCGAAAGAGCCAGAGTCCAACTCTTCTGGTGAGTTCTTCCTCCTAAGGAACCAGGCTCACGGATTAGAAACGGTTTAGTACCCGATGGGCACAGGCACAGCACGTCCAATTACACGAGGCAAGTTCATAGGCAGTGGAACACCTCGTTCGAGACAGACGAGTGCAAAAATCATCTGGGCGAAGAGTCACCACACACACGCGTGCCTGGCGACAGATAGGGAGGCTGTCACAGGCTAGGGTAGCCCACCCGAATTGTCAAGGCATACCGAAATTGGATGTGCTAGGCCTACAAGGTACATAACGGTAGCACAACGTAAACACGCTCCCGGCGGAAATCGCATGGATACCCATGCTGGTTATAATGGAGCGAACGCAAAACAACCAAACAAACATAATAAAATATAATAATAAGACCAATAAACCGTCAGAGTCGTTGGGGTGTCACGTTGGGGTGTCACGATGAAAACATCGGCACAATAAGCGCTCCGAACATTTCTGTATCTCCAGACATTTAAGGAAGTGGGAGAAAACCATGTACAGATCATTACTTGATGTTATCAATCAGATTATTACATGATGTTATCAATCAGATTATTACTTGATGTTATCAATCAGATTATTACTTGATGTTATCAATCAGATTATTACTTGATGTTATCAATCAGATTATTACATGATGTTATCAATCAGATTATTACTTGATGTTATCAATCAGATTATTACTTGATGTTATCAATCAGATTATTACATGATGTTATCAATCAGATTATTACTTGATGTTATCAATCAGATTATTACTTGATGTTATCAATCAGATTATTACTTGATGTTATCAATCAGATTATTACTTGATGTTATCAATCAGATTATTACATGATGTTATCAATCAGATTATTACTTGATGTTATCAATCAGATTATTACTTGATGTTATCAATCAGATTATTACTTGATGTTATCAATCAGATTATTACTTGATGTTATCAATCAGATTATTACTTGATGTTATCAATCAGATTATTACTTGATGTTATCAATCAGATTATTACATGATGTTATCAATCAGATTATTACTTGATGTTATCAATCCAGAATTGACTGTCCAGAATCTTCTCCTTCTACCCTCGACTGTTCTTTGATAAATCATTTTTAAATTGCTGAGTTTCTGGATATGTAATAGATCGAGTATTGATGGACTGTTTATTAGATTGAGTATTGATGGAATGTTTAATAGATTGAGTATTGATGGAATGTTTAATAGATTGAATATTGATGGAATGTTTATTAGATTGAGTATTGATGGAATGTTTATTCGATTGAGTATTCATGTAATGTTATTAAATTGAGTAATGATGGAATGTTTATTAAATCTAATATTGAATGGAATGTTTATTAGATCGAATATTGATGGAATCTTTTGGAATGTTTTTTAGATTGAGTATTGGTGGAATGTTTATTAATTCAAATATTGATGGAATGTTTATTAAATTGAGTGTTGATAGAATGTTTATTAGAATGAGTATTGATGGAATATTTATTTTATTTGATGCAACAGAAAACCTTAGTAGATGACATACAATTATAGACCCCCCTCTGAGTAGAAAACGCCTTCAATAGGTTTGCACTAAGCCGAAAGATGATGTCTTCTGTGTATAAGAAAGTTCATAAAAACCAATCCATTACACATAGAAAATAATAACTAATCGCTCGCAATTCCTGGAAATATCAATGGTTGGTTGGTTGCTGATCCAATGGTCCATGGGCTCATGCACTTTGACCCAATCCCAATAAATGGCATTATATTTCTGGGAAGTCTGTGGATTTTCGGCCACTGCTCCGAGTCACTGTAGCCAAGATAGGGTTCACTGTGCTCATTCCCCGCCACCAATTGACTACTGGTTATGCTGAACTTCTCCATTGCTCCAGGCATGTAACCAAATGTTCAAGTCAAAAGGATTGTCACGTCCTGAGTCACTGTACCTTTATGATTGACCTCAACCATAGGAAATAAACAGTGCTGTCAGTTTCCTCCTTCCCAGTGTTACGCAGTACATCTCTGGCTCCCTCCCAACCATAGAGGGTGCATACATATATTCAAGGAAACATGAAACACATTGTAGCAACAAAATAAAAGAATAATAAGCATAATTGTATAAATGACATGCCATGAAGCCTCTATAAGAAGATAACCTCAAGATAACAGCATGTCATCTACTGAGGTTTTCTGTCGCATGGGTGGTTTGTCTAGTCTACCATTTGTGAGACCCACAGACGCAACCACATGCCTGGGGATGCCAATCAATCAATCAATCTTGTCGTAATACATTTTAGAAAATGTATAGATATGTAGAATGTATCGTTTTACCGGCAAGGAAGGTAGGTCTCACTGGAAGATGGGTCTCACTGGAAGATGGGTCTCACTGGAAGATGGGTCTAACTGGAAGATGGGTCTCACTGGAAGGTAGGTCTCACTGGAAGATGGGTCTCACTGGAAGATGGGTCTCACTGGAAGGTAGGTCTCACTGGAAGATGGGTCTCACTGGAAGGTAGGTCTCACTGGAAGGTAGGTCTCACTGGAAGATGGGTCTCACTGGAAGGTAGGTCTCACTGGAAGATGGGTCTCACTGGAAGGTAGGTCTCACTGGAAGATGGGTCTCACTGGAAGGTAGGTCTCACTGGAAGATGGGTCTCACTGGAAGATGGGTCTCACTGGAAGGTAGGTCTCACAGGAAGATGGGTCTCACTGGAAGATGGGTCTCACTGGAAAATGGGTCTCACTCAAGATAAATAGCACATGGATGATAACGAGTGAGATATAAGTTAAGAATATACATTGATGCTCTAGCAGCGTAGTTTAATAAATGCAAGCATAGTTAATGACATCTGCGAATAGTTAATGACATCTGCGAATAGTTAATGACATCTGCGAATAGTTAATGACATCTGCGAATAGTTAATGACATCTGCGAATAGTTAATGACATCTGCGAATAGTTAATGACATCTGCGAATAGTTAATGACATCTGCGAATAGTTATTGACATCTGCGAATAGTTAATGACATCTGCGAATAGTTAATGACATCTGCGAATAGTTAATGACATCTGCGAATAGTTAATGACATCTGCGAATAGTTAATGACATCTGCGAATAGTTATTTACATATGTATGTTTGCAAGAAATTGAATAAACTTACAAATGTTGTAATATTGTGTTTTAACTCGCCCCCTCGGATTGTTTTAAGTGATTTCAAAGTGTTTCTGTGACGACTTGTAAAGTATTCACGAGTTTGTCAGAACATAATCGATACTCACTTGACACGAGAACAATGAGTGCATCACTTGTCATCATTGATTGTTACAACGAAATATAGCGTGCAATATTTGATGAACCAGTTAATTCAAAGTATGGTTTACTTCTTAATGTTTCCAATACTTGAGTTATGTTACTGTTTTTGATACTTGTGGAAGGAATTCAAGCCTGAGGATAGCGTTGAAATTTCACATTTTTGTGCTCTGGACAAGTTTAGCTTCGATGTCCCCTAATATATGATACAACGAAATAGTTAAACGACGAAAACAAACATGGTTTTGACATGTAGACATTATTCCTTGTCTAAAATAATACTGCAGGGAACTGTCGAGGGGGAAGACGCAGGGAAGGGCAAATAAAGACATGGACAGACAACATCAAGGAATGGACAGGACAAGATTTTTCCACACTCATCCGCATCGCTGAGGATAGAATTCGCTGGAAGACTCTGTGTGTTGAAGCATCCAGTGTGGTACCCCTACGACCCTGAATGGTTATGGGTTTATTGATTGATTGAATATATAATTTTGTTTAATTAATTCCTGACTGAGTCATTACTAATTAAAAACAAACATCACTGAGAAAGAGGCATTTCCATAAATCCTCTGCTTGCCATTTCGTCAGCCATCAAAAAGTATATAATCTCAGCTTCCTAGTCAGTTGTTGGTTCTTTGGTCTTTCCTGTGAGGACACACATTCTCCCCTCTCCCTTTGTCAATCCACATTCTCTGAACAAATACATTGCATCAGCATCCCCTTAATTGTTTTGTAGTGTATTCATGACTGCTTAGTAAATTCAGTATTGTTTCTACTCATTACTTTGTCACCCTCTATAGCGTTACCCGTCAATGTGTGAGCGCATTGTCCCAGACTCTCTCATTATTAGGACAGTAGATCCATGGGTATCTATTGGCGTTGTTGTGAAGTGTGTCCAACTCATTTCTTATCGTGAATTTTTGCATCTTGCGCAGCATACTCTTGGAATCCGATAGAAAATAACTGAAGGTGTTTGTCGTTGCGTCTACAGTCGATTCATAGCAGACGTTACTCCTCTATCTCCCTTCTCATGCTCGATGTTTGTCATTGAATAAGCACCAGACTTTTTCACCACCATCTTGTCATTTCGGCAATCCATGAAGCCACATCTGCATCTTGCTGCTTCGCCATCAGTTTATGTACGTATAGCTTGGGGCTTTAAGTATTGTTCGATAAGTTCTGGGATTGTTCCCTCTGTCTTATTTGTAGCCCACCCACGGTACTATATTCGCAGCTCTCTAGGGGTTTCTTCTATTCTTCTAGACCGACCTAGAATCAACGTAAGACATTGAGTAGCGCTGGTCAAAGAATAATTTAAAGTTGGTAACAATAATTATCACCCTTTATACCAACCTCTAGACAACACACAAGAAAGGCGCATTAAACGAAGAAAGTCTTGGATGGCAGCAGCAGAAGATACGCTACGCAGTCTGCGAGCGGGAAGAAGTAGCAAGAGGCTGGGAATGGATCGAAGTAAATCAAGAGAGAAGACCCTTAGTAAATAATTTGAATTGTAGTTCCCCTAGTGATTGACTTTAGTCCTGAAAAAAAATGGTCTTCTGTCCTTTTTTCCCCTGTCTAGTTTTACAAGGTAATATCGCCCCCAGACCACAGAAAAAAATAGATGTGCATGTGTAGGATGTTGATGATGTATTCACGATGTTGCTGCACGAATCCTCGGCTAAGAAGGAGAACCTGCTGACCATGAGATAATACAATGTATATCAACATGAGATAATACAATGTATATCAACATGAGATAATACAATGTATATCAACATGAGATAATACAATGTATATCAACATGAGATAATACAATGTATATCAACATGAGATAATACAATGTATATCAACATGAGATAATACAATGTATATCAACATGAGATAATACAATGTATATCAACATGAGATAATACAATGTATATCAACATGAGATAATACAATGTATATCAACATGAGATAATACAATGTATATCAACATGAGATAATACAATGTATATCAACATGAGATAATACAATGTATATCAACATGAGATAATACAATGTATATCAACATTAGATAATACAATGTATATCAACATGAGATAATACAATGTATATCAACATGAGATAATACAATGTATATCAACATGAGATAATACAATGTATATCAACATGAGATAATACAATGTATATCAACATGAGATAATACAATGTATATCAACATGAGATGAGTCAATGTCTATCAATTCGAAATTCTTGAACATGTAGTTATGCATTATGTACTAGATTGTGTTTACCCACGTCTTTAATTTGTTTCGGTTTTTTTTTTTTTGTATTCGAAAACTGGAAGCACAAAGAAAAACGTTTTGATTTCCCCTGCACGGAGACATAAAAGCACGAAAACACACCAAAAGCAACGTTTTCACTAAAATAGATATATAGCGAAAGTAAATGATTAATCTTACAAAACAATAAAAATGACCTGTGACCAAAGTAGTTGAAGCCATTTGCCTAGCTTAGTTAGAGATGGGCGATAACTCTGAGACTCTGCATGCAAATTACGCACTTTAAATAACAGGGGGTTGTTGGGATTCGACATTAGTTCTTTAAAAAAAATGTCGAAGTAAAAAGGTAGTTCTACATCTAAAAAGAAAATAAAACATAATCACAATGAGCCAAAATACATCAGCCAATTTAACTGACGTCACATTGTTTATTGTCTGATATCTCTGCGTGAAAAAAAGGGCGGAGCATAAATTACTATTTGCCGATGCACAAATGTAACTGTAGTAACATACATACAAGATGGAACAAGAGAGTAACATTACAAGATGGACATATTACAGTCAGGCAAGGTAATCACCACCAAAACAAGAGACAGGGAAAGTTTTCGGTCTGTTGCAGCCAACCTTGATTGAGGAGAGGGCACTTGATCATGAATTTACATACAAACACGTGATTTACTTTTCAGCCACAAGACTTTCCTACATAAAAACACGTAATTAACCTTCCAGCCAATAGACTGTGTTACGAACAAGCACATAATTTATTCAACAACCACTGGGCTGCTATAAAAAACACGTGACTTACCTGTCAACCAATAGTCTGTTTATACAAACACAACACGTGACTTACCTGCCAACCAATAGGCTGTTTATACAAACACAACACGTGACTTACCTGCCAGCCAATAGGCTGTGGTAATTCCTAAAAGGGCGCAAAACAGCAGTGACTGTAAAACGTTGTTCATTGTAAAACTGTCGATGAAAATAAGAAATAAAAAAATATGATTGTGTAAAGTAGATATTTGAAGATAAGAAATAAAATAATATGAAAGCAGCAAGTAGATATTTGAAGATAAGAAATAACATAATATGATTGTAGTAAGTAGATATGTGGAGATAAGAAATAAAATAATATGATTGCAGCAAGTAGATATTTGAAGATAAGAAATAAAATAATATGATTGCATCAAGTAGATATTTGAAGATAAGAAATACAATAATATGATTGCAGCAAGTAGATATTTGAAGATAAGAAATAAAATAATATGATTGTAGTAAGTAGATATTTGAAGATAAGAAATACAATAATATGATTGCAGCAAGTAGATATTTTAAAGTAGATATTTGAAGATAAGACTTGCAGATTTCATAGATATCACGTGTTTGCACAATTTCGATATTGGTGTATCCTTCTTGTGCTGTTCGTTTGTTTGTCTGCGTTTACGATACAATCATCCATGACCAGCTCCGTGATAGCAATATAGAGAGATTGTCTGTTTTTGCCAGGGTACAGGGTTCAAATCCCGCCGTAGGTAACGTGTATCCGGCTCGTTCAAGAAGCATGGCAAATTAATGGACGTAAATCTGAATGAATGTGGTACAAAAGTGTGTTTTTAAAAAAAGAAAAAGGCAGCGACCTCTTGCTAGCTGTCAATTCATGATTTGTTTACTCTGCGCCATGTAGCCTACGACAGTGCTTCTCCACCTGCGGTAGCGAGAACATGTTTAACGGTCTCGAGAGCTTCTTCTTTAACTGTTATTTCATAGTATATATAATGTGTTTTGATCGGGTCCAGGTCTTCACAAAATTTTTTACCAGGTCGGGGGCTACCACAAGCAGAGAAACATTGGCATATGAGAATCAATTTCGATATGCATTTCATTCAATTAGGCTCCTGTAATCCGTGATGGTCATAGATTATGTTGACATGGTGGAGAGTCAGTGCCAGAGTCATGTTTTATGTTGACAGGTGTGGAGAGTCATACATTATGTTGACAGGGGTGGAGAATCACTGCGAGGGTCATACATTATGTTGACAGGCATGGAGTGTCACTGCGAGAGTTATACATTATGTTGACAGGTGTGGAGAGTCATACATTATGTTGACAGGGGTGGAGAATCACTGCGAGAGTCATACATTATGTTGACAGGCATGGAGAGTCACTGCGAGAGTTATACATTATGTTGACAGGCATGGAGTGTCACTGCGAGAGTTATACATTATGTTGACAGGCATGGAGTGTCACTGCGAGAGTTATACATTATGTTGACAGGCATGGAGTGTCACTGCGAGAGTCATACATTATGTTGACAGGCGTGTCATGTCACTTCGAGAAGCTACTCCGATCTATTCACTGGCTTGTGACACAAATTGTAAGGTCCGAAGGTCTGGTAATGTTTATAAGTTGTGATCATACCCACCACCAGGACCGCAAATAAAGTTACCATCATACCAACCACATAGCCCATAGGTATAGTTACGAAAATACCCCCCCCCCCCACTAGGATCGTAGATGTTTTAAGAAAATATTTTTGGTAGCGTATTCTATTCTGGTTATAGCCATCAAACCAACATTTATTTGGCTGTAGTGATTTTCTAGACAATATAAATTATCTCAGTAGTTTGCCATTGTTTTCTGAACCGTCCGGATGCACAATTTCCCGTGACGGGATTCGAACCCGGTAACTTGGTTGTCACAGACGCGCACTGTACCAAAGAGCCGGGCCGGTAAAAGCGTATCTAAAAGAAAAAGTAATTTGCTATTTTTTATAAGAAATCTCTTTTTAATGAGATTTTGGGAAATTTTGTGGGAAACTTGTTTAATGGGGCGTAGGGTGGGGTAGTTTAACACACTTTTTTATTTCACCCATAGCATGTTCTGATTTACTAAGGGTGAGGGGTATAAACCCTTCAAACCCCTTATCTACGTGCATGCTTACAATTGTCTCTTTGTCAGATCCTCTCTCACACACAACTATATATGTGTGTGTGTGTCTCTGTCCCTTCCCACAGACAACTATATGTTGTTGTTCGTCCAGCACATGATGATGATGACCATTTGTTACATCCACTTTTGAAAATTCAATTTTAGTTATGTCCTTGATTATGAGTTCGTAGATGGCTAATGAGCCCTATTCGAGCTCTAAATGTCCTTGGTCAGTTTGGACATGGAATAACGACTGTAGGCGGATCTTGGTCTATCCATGACTTTCTAGCTGCTCTCCCATGTTGAGCTGCTGCATTTCTCTTCTTTTCACAAGATGATGCGCTCTTTTTTATTTTAGAACGCCATGTAGATCTATTTCGTGCAAGTTCTTCCCATGTATCGTGGTCTATTTCAAAGGCTTTCAGTGAGGTCTTTAACGAGTCCGTGTAGAGCTTCCTTTGGCCACCTTGAGATCGTATACTCTTCTCTAGCTCACCATAGAGAAGTATCTTTGGCAGATGATGTTCATAACATATCTGAGACAATTTGTATGAAAATGATTTAGTTTTTTCACATGACGTCTATACACAGTCCATGTTTCACTAGCGTAAAGCAGCAGTGGAAGTACCACTGCTCTGTAAACTTTCAGCTTAGTCTGTAGATTAATGCCATTTCTACGCCAAACATTTGCGTACAATCTGCCGAAAGTACTGCTTGCTTTGGCGATCCTTGTATACACTTCATCATCAACGTTGGCATATAGTTGACACAACTATATATATGTGTGTCTATGTCCCTCTCCCACACACAACTATGTATGTGTGTCTTTGCCCCTCTCTCACACACAATATATGTGTGAAATCAACTAATGTCTACCATTTCACATCAAAATCTACAATTTGTAAAAAATATCTTTAATCTTTGACCTTCACATTCCTGTTCTCGCTGTATCGTCATGTTTCGCTACATTTGTATTCCATCATTGGTTCTGCTTTCTTGGATGCTACACAAACAATAATAACGCATGTGGTAACACGGCGAATCCTGCACATGTGGGCAAACTACTGAATAGAAATATTATTTTCATACGATCTAAGATCGACATCACGTGATGATACACACGGGCATTCGACTCTCTGTACATACTGTGAAAGACTCTTTGTGTCTCAGATTGGCCTTGTTAGTTACATCCATCATTGATATGAATAGTGGATACACCCATCCATTGATATGAATAGTGGATTATATTTCTTCAATATTATTGTTGCATTAGTCTGGATAGTCGGAAATGTGCCTCCAACGTAAGACGTGTTTTCTAAACGAGAACTCGAAAACCAGATATGATTGTCGGCGGGCTAATGATTTAAAACCACATTTGTTACCTTGTTTATAGTAAATTATTTGTATTTAAATTTTAAAAAGTTTGTGGTGTTGCACAAATCCTATGAATTTGTTGCTCCATGGGCAAATTCTATTTGTTTGTTGTGCTAATGTTTGTTGTGTTAATGTTTGTTATGTTAATGTTTACTTGAAGTTAATGTTTGTTGTTTTAATAAGTACTTGCTTGAAGTGAGTGTTTGCTGTGATAATTTTTACTTTACGTTAATATCTGTTATGTTAATATTTACATGAAGCTAATGTATGTAGTGCTTATATTTACTTGAAGCTAATGTTTGTAGTGTTTATATTTACATGAATAATATGTTTGTGGTGTTTATATTTACATGAAGCTAATATTTGTAGTGTTTATATTTACATGAATAATATGTTTGTGGTGTTTATATTTACATGAAGCTAATGTTTGTAGTGTTTATATTTACATGCATAATATGTTTGTGGTGTTTATATTTACATGAAGCTAATGTTTGTGGTGTTTATATTTACTTGAAGTTCATGTTTTATTTGTTAATATTTACTTAAATCAGTGTTTTTTATACACGTGTTGAGGACTGATGTTTCAGGACGAAATGTGCAGGTATCGCAGCACTGATGTGAGCCTGATACAACGCATTCCGTTCTCCGGACTATGACTTGATAATCTGCTGGAGTTTGAGAACCAAAGTAAAGAGGAAATTACTTTTATTTATCTATCTATCTACACGCCGTGTCCCTTGTTTGCCTTGTGGCGTCAGGGGTAAACGAGTTCTCTGGAGATGGTCTTCTTGTGTGATATTTGTAAACTTGTTGCTGTGGATTCTTTGATTTATGGGATCCATCTTTTACATGGTCTACCTCTGGCTTTATAGCTTTATGGAAATTATTTAATATTTACTAAAGCTAATGTTTTTGTTGTTAATATTTGCTTGAAGCTATTGTTTTTAATTTGTTTATATTAGCTTAAAGAAAGTGCTATCTAACCTTGTTCCTAGCTCTCAAATTGTTGTTCCCACAAATTCCATTCCAAATCAACTATCCTCAATGTTCCCAGATATATTTTTAATGTGTCTGTATTACAGCAACATTGATTTTCTGTCTTATTGTTATCTGTATGTTTACCAGCCCAATCGTTTCATACGTTTTTTTGTCGTTTATTCTCATAGGATATCGCTGACGTGGTTAAGTGGTAAGAACGATGGCATAGCGATTCAAAAAAGGAGACCATTGCTTCTAAGTACAAACACCGGTAAATTAATGTTATAATTAGGAAGCATCAAGGAGTTGTTGTACAAAATCTGAAACCAGCAGACGGGATTTGAACCAGATCTCTTTAGCTGGTAGCTATTCGCCTCATAACTTATTGATACTTGCTATTGTCAGTTTTCAATTACCCATGTGACAACAGAAGAAATCTTGCTTCTGTTTATGTGTTATCTATGTTACATGAAGGCCTAATGGTTTGTGTAGCACTGAGGCTTGATAGCACGTATTAGTGTTAAATGCATGTGATCTTTGCGGAATTTACATACCCGAGCAGTGTGTGTGTGTGTCTGTGTATATATTTACATACCCGTGCAGTGTGTGGTGTGTCTGTCTATATATTTACATACCCGTGCAGTGTGTGTGTGCGGGTTTATCTGTGTTCATATTTACATTCCCGTTCAGTGTGTGTGTTTGTATGTACTCGACAAAATTCAAATCTTTATTCGAATGTCTATCTTCATTAATCTAAGTGATGCCAGCAGACAGGTATTGGTTCAAATCTCGTCTACTGCCTTCGATTTTTTAAATATTATATGCACGCTTTCTATTTATATGATTCGTTTGTATTGATTAGTCAATCACATGCTGATGATGTCTATTTGTTACATCCACTTTTGAAATTCAGTTAGAGTTTTGTCCTTGACCGTGAGTTAGTAGATGTCTAGTAATCTCTATTGTGGCTGCAAATGTCCTTGGTCAGTTTGGGTACAAAATGACCACTGTAGATGCTTTTTTTTATTTACACGTGATTTTATAGCTACTCCCTGCTGTTTAGATGCTGCTGTTCTCCACATTTCACCAGATATCGCGCCATTTTTGACAGTTAAGTGACATGTAGATCTATCTCGTGGAAGTTCTTCCCGTGTATCTTGGTCTAGTTTAGAGCTTTCAGTGTGATCTTTAACACGCCTTTGTAGCGCTTCGTTTGGCCATATTCAGAACGTTATGTCCTTCTACAACTTACCTTGAAGAGGTAGGTGATTATATGACTTAAGGCGAATCTGTCTCTAAATCAGAATAGTGTCAATGCTTATGACACCAGATCTTTTAATGACAGTTGTATCTGGAATCTTGTCTTGTCATCTCAGGTTCATAACTTTTCTGAGACAGGTTGTGTGATAGTGATTGAATTTCCTAACATGTCATTTATGAGACAAGTTGTCTGAGTGTGAAAGTGACTGAGCTTTTTGGTATAGTGTGTATCAACATCAAATTAATCATTTACCTTTTCCTAATGTCAATGTGCTTTCTGACGCTGTCTCAACATTCGTTCAATATGCGTTTTTCCACAGCCTGTTAGTTCATGAAGTTCAAACATCTTCTCAAATTCATTAATAATTCATCAACTTCGTGGATGATTATATTCAAGAATCGTGTTAACATAACACAAGCTCACCAGATTATGGATTACTTTTAACTTTTGTGTTGATGTGTTACCATGGTCACGGTTAATTTACGATCTAGAAACCACACGTATGGTTGAAACACAATGTTCCCTCGATCTTTCCTCGTTCGCCAAAACAGTTTGCAATGTTCAAATATTTCGTAATCCCCATTAACATCGATCTGTTTTCATCAATTGTTTGCTAATACTTGTTTCTTGATTAGTTGAACGTGATAAACTGATGATTTATTAATTTGACATTTTACAAATCAGCATTTATCAAGGCTGATAGATTGTCTAGCCGTTAAGTTATCACAACTGCTGAGATAATGGCTATGGTCTCATATTGGCAGTTGCGGTGTCAGTAATTAATGTTCATTAAATCTTCATTGTAGTTTAATTATTTAGATGTCAAGTTAGTAAAAAACAATGCACCACTGCAGAGAAACTAAATGAAGAACACAGCTGACTAAACAGACATTTTCAGATGATGAAAGTTTAATATACCAATATGAAAATGGATTACAGTGACACACACCTGCTCACACACCTGCTCACACACCTGCTCACACACCTGCTCACACACCTGCTCCCTTCAACTTGCGACAACACAACATGAAACTAAACACATCTGAAACAGACTAGGAGGCAAGCGGAACACGGGACCAGTTATATGCATCTGTGAATGGTACACAACTAAAGAATGTCCCAGAGTTTAAGTACTTAGGAAACGTTTTTACAGAGGATGCTACAATCGATTGAAAGATTGAGACAAAATATAAAAAAGCCAATGCTATGAATTTCCAGCGGTCACCAATACTTAAACACCCATCAATCTGTGTGGCTACAAAACAACAATTGATAAACAATATTTTAATACCAACTTTATGTTACCAATGTCAGACATGACACTTGACACAGACACTAGCGAAACAAATCACAGTGAGTGAAATGAGATGTTTGAGGAAAGCTGTAAATGTTACCAGAAGAGAGCTACGGAGAAATGAAGATATCATGGAAGAAATATAGATGCTCCTTCTTGACCATCTCAGATCAAGACTACGTCAACAGACATCAATCCAGGAAGTTTTACAAAGTCAATAGAATGAAACCAAATCAACCAGCTGAACTTTGTGCATACAACAGAATAAAACCGGGTTACAAGGCACAAGAAAGACTAGAACTAGATGTCAGAGACAATTAAAGAAACCTTAGTAACACGGGCTGACCATGGTCAATGCGACATAAATGACCAAAAACAAATGATTCCAACTCCCCCCCCCCCCAACCTCCCAAGACGATTACCAGCACAAAATGTTCACACTACACACAGCACTGACCGCGGAAAATATCTTGCACGACTGAATTACACTATACCAGCTAAGTAAGGAACACTGGCCCACAGAGACAGTTATCCACATTACTGCTGTATGGGAGAACGGATGAGCTCTCAAATAGATCAGCATTAATCAATAAAACCGGATTTGTTGTGTAGACATGTCAAATTTCGAACGAGAAGACTCACTCAAATGTTAATATGCAACATTGAGCGTCTGTGCATATGTCAATAGCGATGGCTACAACGGCAAAACGTTAATGGCTATTAACGATGTTCGACTGTTATCAGCTTAAGTTGGTGTGTCCAGTGTATTGTAAAATAACTAGTTCTCTGGTACGGTTGTCCTACTAGCGATATGACACGGCCATCACCGTTCAGTGTAAGTGGTAAAACGTCGAAATTATTAATTACCACGCCGAACACTGATGTATCAGTCCATGGGCTCAAATTATATGTCGATACAGCGCATTTCCGTTACTTGGATTACATTTTGCTGGAACTTTAGTAAGACCATCGTCCTATTACAAGAGAGAGTTATAGTAGTACCGAAGTCCTGCTGCAAGAGAGATCTAGTAGGACCATCGTCCTGCTACAAGGGAGATCTAGTAGGACCATCGTCCTGCTACAAGGGAGATCTAGTAGGAACATCGTCCTGCTACAAGGGAGATCTAGTAGGACCATCGTCCTGCTACAAGGGAGATCTAGTAGGACCATCGTCCTGCTACAAGGGAGATCTAGTAGGACCATCGTCCTGCTACAAGGAAGATCTAGTAGGAACATCGTCCTGTTACAAAAGAGATCTAGTAGGAACACCGTCCTGATACAAGAAGGATGGAGTGACAGTTTGTGAGAAAAAATCATAAAAGAAACATCCAAACATTGATCAATGATAAACAAATGAACTTTTCCAAACATATAAATGGCTACAAATATTCACCAGCTACAGAAATTATTTTTTAGCAAAAAAATTAAAATTACGTGAATTTAGAAATTCTGAAATGAATTTTATCTCATAAATAAGAAGCAATAGAAATAACTATTTTTGTTTCATTCCAAAATCCCAACATACAAGCTTACTAAAAACGCAAATTCTTAAAACGTAGAATTCGAAAATATCGGTACAGAAAATCTGTTCACTACACATTAAATAATGTTGCAACGGTCTAAGATGTATTTCCCAAAATTTCAGCGCTCTTTCACGCATACTTTATGTGGCTAACCCACAGGTTCACACATACTTTATGTGGCTAACCCACAGGTTCACACATACTTTATGTGGCTAACCCACAGGTTCACACATACTTTATGTGGCTAACTCACAGGTTCACACATACTTTATGTGGCTAACCCACAAGTTCACACATACTTTATGTGGCTAACTCACAGGTTCACACATACTTTATGTGGCTAACCCACAGGTTCACACATACTTTATGTGGCTAACCCACAGGTTCACACATACTTTATGTGGCTAACCCACAGGTTCACACATACTTTATGTGGCTAACCCACAGGTTCACACATACTTTATGTGGCTAACTCACAGGTTCACACATACTTTATGTGGCTAACCCACAAGTTCACACATACTTTATGTGGCTAACTCACAGGTTCACACATACTTTATGTGGCTAACTCACAGGTTCACACATACTTGATGTGGCTAACCCACAAATTCACACATACTTTATGTGGCTAACCCACAGGTTCACACATACTTTATGTGGCTAACCCACAGGTTCACACATACTTTATGTGGCTAACTCACAGGTTCACACATACTTTATGTGGCTAACCCACAAGTTCACACATACTTTATGTGGCTAACTCACAGGTTCACACATACTTGATGTGACTAACCCACAAGTTCACACATACTTTATGTGGCTAACCCACAGGTTCACACATACTTTATGTGGCTAACCCACAAATTCACACATACTTTATGTGGCTAACCCACAGGTTCACACAGACTTTATGTGGCTAACTCACAGGTTCACACATACTTTATGTGGCTAACTCACAGGTTCACACATACTTGATGTGACTAACCCACAAGTTCACACATACTTTATGTGGCTAACCCACAGGTTCACACATGCTTTATGTGGCTAACCCACAGGTTCATGCATACTTTATGTGGCTAACCCAAAGACGACGGCGCACCATATATTGACAAGAAGAAGGGAGTGGGAGGGATTGAGAAAAAATGTGACATCAACATTCATGTTTGCTATACTCCCATCACATTATTTGAATTTGAAAAAATAAAATATATATAGAAATACAGAACAAAGTATTATTCTATTATACTTGTTCTGATAAATAATTTTAGGAGAAAAGAAGGGGGAATTGTACTGCTCATAAGCAAGCGGTGGGATCTGAGGGAGTTCCCTGTAATCCCTGTATCCCTTGTTATTAACAAGGAGGGGATCAATAGTTGACACAAATTACGGGATGTTGTAATTTATAGGCAGACGCGACGAGAAACGTTTTCTCTGGCGTTTTATTTCATAAAAAGAAGTATCTGTGAGAACATAGCCTCCTACTCAGAGAAGTGTAGACATGATTGATTAGATCACTGGTCCTCAGCGTGTAACATTTGGCCCTCATGAGGATTATTGAGATTTTTTTGCGGAAATGGGTGGAAGGGGGGGGGTTCAATTAGGAGCCACAGACCTGCCCAAGTAGATAGGGGGAGGGAATATATGAGTAACCACATGAATGGTAAGTAACACGATTTATAGCGATAACCATTGAAAAGCTTCAGTGAATTGTAGAGACAGCAAATGAAATGTGTAGGTACTATAAAGCCCATAGTAGAACATTTATTCCAAGAGGGCAGCACTGAAGATCATTTATTCCAAGAGAATACAACGGAAGAACATTTATTCCAAAAGGGTACCACAGAAGAACATTTATTCCAACAGGTTACCACAGAAGAACATTTATTCCAAGAGGGTACCACAGAAGAACATTTATTCCAAGTGGGTACCACAGAAGAACATTTATTCCAAAAGGTTACCACAGAAGAACATTTATTCCAAAAGGGTACCACAGAAGAACATTTATTCCATGAGGGTACCACAGAAGAACATTTATTCCAAGAGGGTACCACAGAGAAACATTTATTCCAACAAGGTACCACAGAAGAACATTTATTCCAAGAGGGTACCACAGAAGAACATTTATTCCAAGAGGTTACCACAGAGAAACATTTATTCCAACAAGGTACCACAGAAGAACATTCATTCCAAGAGGTTACCACAGAAGAACATTTATTCCAAAGGGGTACCACAGAAGAACATTTATTCCAAGAAGGTACCACAGAAGAACATTTATTCCAAGAGGGTACCACAGAGGAACATTTATTCTAACAGGGTACCACAGAAGAATATTTATTATATAACAGGTACCACTGAAGTACATTTCGTCAACAGGGTATCACTGAATAAAATGTGATCCACCAGTATACCACGTAGTAAATTTTCTCAAACAGGGGACGACGAAAAAAAGTTGCTCCAACAGCGGACGAAAGAAGAAAATTCGCTGTAACAAGCGACAGGGGAAATAAAATTTGCTCATATAGGTGACCACAAAATAAATGTGCTCAAAACAGGGACAACATAAGAAATGTGCTGCATTAGGAGACCACGGGCCAGAAAAGGGGAAAACCATCGACTGAGATGTGGGGTTCCAGGGCAGAAAATCCTCTCTCTCTCTCTCTCTCTCTCTATATATATATATATATATATATATATATATATATATATATATATATATATATATATATATATATATATATATATATATATATTCACACACACTAATGTATATTTACTAGGTGTTTAGTTGTTACAGTTGTTGATCTAGTGCAGGGGTTCCCAAACGTTTTAAAGCCACGGCGGCCTTAACGTTCAGATTATTTCCGGCGGCGCCCTTAAAATGAAGCAAAACTAGAGACGGCACTGGAGACCTGTCGTGGCGGTCCTGGAGGATCTATGCGACGCCCCCGGACGACACGGCGCACACTTTGAGAACCGCTGGTCTAGCGTACCAATGGTGAAACATTCAGACCTTTCCTTTGCGAAAAACTAAAATATACAAAAAACACCCAAAATGTAAACATTCCAGTACACGAATCGATACCACAGGAAATCAACGATTACTTATATTGTTGACATACGATTACAAATGATGAAAAATGTGAATTTTCTTTCTTCTTTTCGCTTTACACCCCTTTATGTCTTGCAGCGTCAGGAGTAGTAGAGTTGTCTGGAGATGCTTTATGTCTTGCAGCGTCAGGAGTAGAAGAGTTCTCTGGAGATGGCTTTATGTCTTGCAGCGTCAGGAGTAGAAGAATTCTCTGGAGATGGCTTTATGTCTTGCAGCGTCAGGAGTAGAAGAATTCTCTGGAGATGGCTTTATGTCTTGCAGCGTCAAGAGTAGAAGAATTCTCTGGAGATGGCTTTATGTCTTGCAGCGTCAAGAGTAGAAGAATTCTCTGGATATGGCTTTATGTCTTGCAGCGTCAGGGATGGAATTCTCTGGAGATGACTTTTATGTCTTGCAGCGTCAGGGATGGAATTCTCTGGAGATGACTTTTATGTGTGCTTCATGTTTGTTTGTTTTTGTGGACTTATATCAATTAATGGTTAACAAGAGAAAAGTAATAGCTTTTGAACATGCGGTTGCGTCTGTGGGTCTCACCAATGGCTCACTAGAAAAACCAACCATGCAACAGAAAACCTTAGTGGATGATATGCCTTTATATTGAGGTTATTTTCTTATAGAAGCTTCATGGCACGTCATCTATACAATCCCGTAGTCGAATAAAGTCGAGTAACTTCGATAACAGTTACCATGTTGTTCTGACAAGCCGATGTTGTGCTTGAACTAGTTACAGGCACGGCGTGGGTGGGCGGAACAATGAATAAACCTGTCGAAAGGACCAGAGTCGTGCCCTGATGTCGACGTCTGTTTCGGCAACATTATACTCGAAACACCATCGAGTCCAATGTTTGCTGGAACAGAGGGCGGAACACTTATGGGAATGTCCTACGTGCCGTGAAGCAAGTTTCTAATCAAGAATCAAGAATCAAGAATCGAGAAGAAGTAATAGCTAAGAGCAGTTTCAATGAGTTGAAAAAAAACCATGCAAAAAAAATCACAAATATAATAAAGATGAAGATTATCAATATATTCTTCAAGCGCTGTTTCGCATAGACACCCCCCTCCCACCGCCATGGGGTTCTTTCAGGCTTCAGCAGAAAATAGAGCACTAAAAGTTGATATTTTAGGAATGTTTAAAAAAATATATGGGCAGATATTTTATAGATCTGCGCCACAAAGTGTTTGAAAAAAAGGGGAAAGGGCTGCGAGAAAAGAAAAGTTTACCAACTAATAGTTTACATTTTGTGTGAAATTCAGGTCCGTAGATGAGTGTTGGAAGGGGAAGGGTATAGGTGTTTGCCCTCCTTAGCAAATCGGAGTATGACTTTTGGCGCTAGAAACTTGGCCAATAAGAGGGTAACAAGCCGCACATTAATCTGTAGCGAATTCTCACAAATAGGATCACTAAAGTTTCCATTAAAAAGAAGACCCAACACGCGAAAACACGCGAATGAATTTCTTTTAATAGTAACCTCTCCTCCACCCCCATCTTGAATAGAGCATATCTACCCCCACCCTCCCTGGTGAAACCTTAATATCTATAATTTACAGTAATTTTAGAAAAAGAATGAATTTGAGATGCATATATACAGAATAACAGATACCTTTTCACATAAGCGAAAAGAAAGAAGTAAGCATGTTCTCGAAAAGAATAGGACAATAACTAACGAACAGCAAAATAGAAAGCTTATGACCGTGAAGTGAGTAGCCTAAGAGAACAAGAGAGAAAGGCTTAATACGCGTGAAGTGAGCTGCCTAAGAAAACAAGAGAGAAAGGCTTAATACGCGTGAAGTGAGATAAGAAAAACAGAAAACACAGTAAGAAGAGATCATAAGAAGAATGAAGAGATTATAAGAACTTGGACATCGCTTTTTTCTGTTTACATGGCAATTGTGCATCAGGACAGTTCAGAAAGCAATGGCAAATTACTAAACATATTTATATTGCTAAGAAAATCACTGCAGTCAAACAATGCTGAGTTGATGGATACGTCCTGAATAGCATACGTTACCAATTGCTTTTCTCTTCCTGATCTCGACTGCACACTTTCCTGCACTGTTTATTTTATCTGCTAGATATTCGAAATTTATTTTATCTGCTAGATATTCGAAATTTATTTTATCTGCTAGATATTCGAAATTTATTTTATCTGCTAGATATTCGAAATTTATTTTATCTGCTAGATATTCGAAATTTATTTTATCTGCTAGATATTCAAAATTTATTTTATCTGCTAGATATTCGAAATATGCCGGTTCTTCTAAGAAATTGTTATCAATATTAATTTTATGTCTTGTTTTCACTTTGTCGGTTGTCATTACTTTTGTCTTTTTTTATATTTAGAAAAAGAATATTTAGAATATTTTCATATTTAGTTGGTGATTGTCTAGACAATATTTGTATTCAGCAGTTTACTATTGCTTTCTGGAAGGTCCGGGTGAACAATCGCTTGCGGCGGAAATTGAGACGTGTACATTGCGATGTTAACATAATAATCCTTATATGTCGTGATAACAAGATTACCTGAACCCTGGCCTCATTATTTCTGTATGTTTAAAAGCTCTAGTATATCAACTTGTTTAAATGTACTAGAAAATATTTGACTTTGACAGCCTGGCACAGCAAGGACACAACAACGACCGTGATACATAATACTGTGGACAGAGAGTTGTGGAGAGCCATGACCGCCTACGTCAGCCGGCATGGCACCTGATGATGATGATATCAAATTGGCATAAATAACGTCAGCATGAAAAGGACAAACACATGACCAGCTGAAGTACATTTACCTTAGATAACATTAATCAGGTAGTATATTGTACATACACTAATACTCTCACCCTTCACCTGTGCATCACATAGTTGGATTTGCATACAAACATAAAACTGCGATAAAGATTTGCTATTTGTTAATCATTCCCTTCAAACATAAACAGATTGTGCTAAATGTGTACCCACATTCAAATCTGAAATTATGATAGTGATAAATAACATAGATTACATGAAAACTGGTTGGTGATGCACGAATAGGGAAAGAGATTATTAGCGGATTAGAGCAAGTTATTCCCAGTAGTGTCCTAAGGCAGACAATTGTGGATATACTATACTCAGGCGAAGATGAGATCACACATGAGTATGGCATGCCTGCAAATATTGAGGATCCACCACTAACGCAAAAGGCATAGCCCATAATCCCATATGTATCCCGTCCCACTCAACAAAGAGGCACGCCGCTTATCGAGAGTACCACCAACAGCACGTAAATCCTTATCTTCGGGCGATAATCCCCAGACTCTCCGAGAAAAAAAAATCAACAATAGAAATTAGATCCCCGACCTCTTGAGCACAAATCGAGCGGTCTACCACTACGCCACGAAGATTTCTGACTGACTATATTGAGAAATGTTGAAACACAACTCCCTACCCACTCCCTCATGTTACTATGTCATCATTGTCTTCATGCACCTATTCTTCTTCTACCCTCAACTGTTCCCCTCAGAATACTCTTTAAAAAAAGTGATTCACATTATATATCAGAATCACGCAATCTTGCTTCAATATTGAGATCAAAATTTCCTATTGATCTGCTAGCTTAATGATTTCGTCTCTTTGTACGTTAAGCCGAGACACTCGGACCTAGGAACCAAGTTCCTTGTGGACATATAATGATGTATTGTCTTTTGATCTAATTGCGATCTTATGATTAGGGACTAGTTTTAATGATCACTGTATGTGGAAATATTGTGTCATTTGTATGTAATGGGTTCCAATGTGAGAGTTGAGATAGATAGATTCGTTTTACATGATTCCACACACAAAATATCAGAAGGATGTAGGTGGGTGGGGTTTGAATCGATTTGAGTTAATACCTTTTCTGAATTCAACAATACTACACTCTAAAATAAATGATCAATCCTTCCAAACTGCATATTCTCAAGCAACTGTGAATATGGACCAGTCGAAACACAGACAACAAAAATACACGTATGTAAATCTCTCAAGAATTATAAACATTTAATACAAACACGCGCTATCAGGCCTCAGTACTACACTGACCATTATGTTATGTTATGTTATGTTCCTCCAGGGCCATAGGCGGCGCATAGGGCAGAAACCATAGCTTTCCATTTCTGTCTTTGTGTTGCCAGGTCTTTCAATTGTTGCGTGTTGTTTAGGTTCATTGACATGCCTTCTCTATTAATGGTTCTTCGTAGAGTTTCTCTAGGTCTCCCTCTTCTTCTTACTCCAGGTGGCACCCAATATAGTGATTGCTGGGGAATTCTTAGGCTGTTCATTCTGAGAACATGGCCGATGTAAGTCCAACGCCTTTGTCTAATGAAGGAAGATATATAGGTTTGTTTGCTTTCCTCTCTTATAGTAGTGTTAGATTTAAAGTCACTCCACTTAACGTTCAGAATGGTACGTAGGCATTTGTTTTCAAAGGAGTCGAGTCTTTTATCTGTGGCTTTTGTGGCTTTCCAACTTTCGCACCCATATGATAGAATAGGGATGATGTTGGAGTTAAGCAACTTGAGTTTTGTGGTGTTTCTTAGTGTGTTTGACGTCCATATGTTGCGTAGTTTATTGAAAGCTGACCATTATGCCTAAACATAAATAACACATAAACAAAAACAAGATTACATCAGATGTAGCGGGAGCAAATTATAATAAAAAATTAGAAGAAGAATCAAGAAGTTATGGAGAAAAATCAGAAGACACTAGTAGGGATTTGAACAAGGTCCGTTCGGCAGGCACCTATTTGCCTTGGTACTTGAGTCAACACATTGAACGAACCTAGCTCAATCCCCTAAATGGTCTTCTGATTTTTTTTATATAGCTTCTTCATCAATCTTATGTGTGTTATTTATAATATTATTCACAACAAATTTGTAAGCCATCCTGTAGAAATAGTCTTCAAACGCCCGAATATTTCTCTTTTTTTGTTGTTGGTGAATTATTCCTGTTCTGAAAACCAATAATCTCAGATAAAAATGAGTTTGATAACGCCAAGTCAGTTCAGTGTATTTCGACGCAATACTGCAAACACAGAGTTGTCTGACATGCCACTTCTAGTGTTACATGACAAGGTTGGGACAAAATTCTGACAATAGATGTCAAATTGAACTTGTCATTTCATTAATAAAATATTACGTTATTAACATCTTTTTTTTTTATCATAACATTTTAACCTCGATCAACCATTTCCTTTTCTGATGATCTGCCAATGTTGATTTGCATTTCTAATGGAGCCTTGATGTTTTCATTCTCAAACTCCCATGGGATCTTTCTGGTAGCAGAGACTGATCCTATATATATTTCCAGCAGGATGTCATTCACAGAATGGAAATGTGATGTGTTGCCGTTCTATTTGCTTTAACAAGTCGACACATCCGTTTTCGGCAGTATGAATTCTTTATTTCTTCTTCTTTAGCAACGTCTTCTATCTTCTTCTAGTTTAGAATAATCTTGGATTAAATGTTGTGTACAAGTCAATTGTTCGGCTATGTGGTGGCGAGGTACAGATCGCTTATGTGACGACCAATGTAACGGGTTCAAATCTTTCCGCAGGAAATTATTCATCCAGGGCGTTCAGCAGGCAATATCAAATTACAGCACATATTTATATTGCCTGGAAAATCAATACGGTCAAAATATACTGGATCGATATCTACGTCCTGAATAGAATCTACTACCAATAGGATATACTACCAATAGGATATACTAAAATAGGATATACTACCAATAGGATATACTTCCAATAGGATATACTACCAATATGATATACTAAAATAGGATATACTACCAGTAGGATATACTACCAATAGGATATAGTACCAATAGGATATACTACCAATAGGATATAGTACCAATAGGATATACTACCAATAGGATATACTACCAATAGGATATACTACCAATAGGATATACTACCAATAGGATATACTACCAATAGGATATACTACCAATAGGATATAGTACCAATAGGATATACTACCAATAGGATATAGTACCAATAGGATATAGTACCAATAGGATATACTACCAATAGGATATAGTACCAATAGGATATACTACCAATAGGATATAGTACCAATAGGATATACTACCAATAGGATATAGTACCAATAGGATATAGTACCAATAGGATATACTACCAATAGGATATAGTACCAATAGGATATACTACCAATAGCATATACTACCAATAGGATATACTACCAATAGGATATACTATCAATAGGATATACTACCAATAGGATATACTACCAATAGGATATAGTACCAATAGGATATAGTACCAATAGGATATACTACCAATAGGATATACTACCAATAGGATATACTACCAATGAGCCAACCAAGTGTAACAACGCTGTGACTGTACTATACATTGGACGGCTTAAACGTGAAAGTATGTACCAAAACACAATTCCACATTACATAGTCTACACACATAAATGCGTGATAGAAAGACATTCGTTATGTAACACCAGAAATCAGGCACACGTATTTACAAACTAATGTCATCAGCGCACCAAATAACACACAAATGGACAAATGTCTGTGCACTATAGAATAAACACCGTTTTCATTTTATTATTGTTGTTGTTGTTCTTATCATTATATTATCATTTTTTTGACTGTAGAGAAATATAATATGACATATATTATAGGATTTGTAAAAATTGGCATCGTAATGTTTACTTCCGTAGTAAACAGAGTACGAAGTAGCTGCTGTTATGTTGTTGTTCTGAGTAGGCGTCTGAAAAAACCTGAACATTGAAAACAGAAACAAATGCAGGCTAATTTGGACATATAAAAAGACACAATGCTTTAGAAAGGTGATACACGGAGGGAAATGTTTCAGATAAGAGAACAAATACGGACAAGATTATGGTGGATACCGAATATCGATGACCTTCTGAATATGAGACTGAAGGAGGCTGGACATCTTGCACAGAACAGAGAGATAACACTCTGGTGTCAGAAAACAACTCGTTAATGGAAAATCGAGGGTTGGAGAACACAAGGAAAATGTAATAATGAACGGAAATATGAATAAGTGTTACGGATATTTGTGTATAAAATATACTACCTACGATACACAGTGACAGGCGACGTTTCGACTAAGTAGCCATCATCAGGACGAAAGACAACAGACAAAACAAAAAATACACTTAACATAAGAAAGCATATATTGTGTGACGATGGCTGGAGGAAGATGTTGTTGCTGTTGTTGTGGATATCCAAATGCTGATGAGTAATTCTACTCTTGTCAGCACAATGTCATCCTTTAAAAGTGCAAATCTTCTAAATTGTATTTAGTAATACATAAAGTAAGTTGGTGACTATTAAGAGTGTGTTTGAAAAAAACATTTTTCCTGGGAGTTGAAAGGTAATGGAGGTGTTCCACTGTTTAATTAGGATGAGAGCAGTGTCTACAAGTGAGTAGTTGCTGGTTTTTTTTATATGGTTTAAGTGGTTATTGATTCTTGTATGTCCTGTTCGAAACTGAAAGATAAGGTATTGGTTTCTCGTGCAGAGTTTGTTTACGCTGTAACTGATCGTTGGACGTGTTATTTAACTAAATACATTTTCAGCAGTCAGCCCATTTGCCTGTCTGTTAAGCTAGGTGTCCCTGGTGTTGCTTCTGAGAATCCCATTTGCCTGTCTGTTCAGCCAGATGTTCCTAGTGTTGCTTCTGAGAATCTGTTTGGCTGTTCCCATTCTATTAGAACTTTATTTTGTTGTTTCGATGTGCCTCTTTTTGCAAGTCTGTCAGCTGCTTCCTTTTCTGCTGTATCGCCATGTCCATGGATCCATT